>JANAVB010027997.1:662840-1003793 GCA_029216955.1 Iris pallida
TGGGGAGGAGGGGGCAGCGAAGGCGGTGGCTGGGAGGGGGGAGAGCGGTGGCGAGGAGGGGGGGGCGGTGGGCGGGGGGGGAGGAGGAAGAAAAAACAAAGAGGAAGGAAGAACCCAAGGGCATTTTCGTCCAAATTCAATTTTTTGACGATTTTCGTCCAAAATAGGAGTATTTTTTCATTAATACAAAACTGTGGGGTGCACCCTTAATATGGGTAATGCAAGTGGGGGGTAAGTCAAAATTTCTCTTTTTTTTTTTTTGGAATCTTGTTGTATGGTGGGGGGGTGATTGCAGTTGCTCTTAGCATTATATCGTGTTGCATTATAAGTAGAAGTTAATAGCGGTAGGAATAGTCACAAATAAAAAAGTAGAAGCATACGTAGCAACTATAATGTTGATATTTTTAGTTGCTATGTATTCTCTAATTTTTTTTTTATTTAAGTAGTGAAGATTTAATATAAATAAATTCTTTTAGCATCTCATCACTACTACAAAAATGGATAACAATGACGGCTAAATATGCTAATTGATGACATTTGTTTGGCCGTCATCTATGAAGGGGTCATCTTTATTATTAGAAATCAATGACAACTCAACACACATCATCTTTAGTTATAAAAGATGACTTTTATGTGTCATCTTTATTTAGAAAAGATGACTTCTATGTGTCATCTTTATTTATAAAAGATGACTTTTATCATGAAAAATTAATGACATCTAAAACACACGTCATTTTTATTTATAAAAGATGACTTTTATGTGTCTTCTTTATTTACAAACGATGACTACTATGCATCATCTTTATTTATAAAAGATGACTTTTATACGTCATTTTTATGTATAAAAGATGACTTCTATGCATCATCTTTATTTAAAGAGAAATTTTGAGTGGCACCCCAATTTTGTTTACCATATTTACAGTTCACCCTACAAGTTTACAACAATGTAAGGTACCCCCCACTTTTGACAGTTTCCGTCCCCAACTAACGGTCAAACCCTTTGACCATTTTTTTGACCAAAATACCCCAGTCTTCTTTCCCTAATCCCTCTATGTTTTCAGGGGGTCTGCCCCCTCCCCGCCGTCGGCTTGCCTCCGCCGCCCCCCTTCGCCGGGCCCTAGCGCCCCCCCCCCCCCCCCTCCACGACCTCGTCGACCTCGCCGCCCCCCCTCCACGACGTCGCCGCCTCCGTGGTGGTCCATGAACTTCATCAGCAGCTCGCGGTTGCTCATGTCGTCCGGATTGGACATGTTGGCCTGGTGGTGGAGGGGTTCGTCCATACATGCCTTCTTCATACTCGGAGCTTGCGTGGTGGTGGTGGTTGATATGAGATTGATACATGATACTTCTTCCCTTTCCCGCTAGAGTATAATGACTGTTTGAAGCTGTACTTTTGTGAGTTCTGTCTGAATTTTATGAAGCTTAAGGAACAGCTTCAGAGGCATCTGAGAAAATGTGACCTTAAGCATCCCCTAGGTGATGAGATACACAGCAATGGCACACTCTCAATGTTTGAGGTTGATGGCAAGAAGAACAAGGTTTACGGGGAGAATCTTTGCTATTTGGCAAAATTATTCCTTGATCACAAGACACTTTACTATGATGTGGATTTGTTTTTATTTTACATTCTTTGTGAATGTGATGATCGGGGATGCCACATGGTTGGCTATTTCTCTAAGGAAAAACACTCAGAGGGGCTCGCGTGGTGGCGAGGTCGGGGAGGTCGGAGACGGGGGCGGCGAGGTCGGGGAGGGGAGGCGGCAGCGGCGAGGGGGGGGGGGGGGGGGGCGAGTGACACAGTGAAGAAGACAACAGGCCAGGGGTATTTTTGTCAAAAAATTTGGGTCAACCTAGTTGACCGTCCATATTGGACGAAAACCGTCAAAAGTGAGGGATACCTTACATTGTTGTAAACTTGTGGGGTGCACTGTAAATATGGTAAACAAAAATGGAGTGTCACTCAAAATTTCTCTTATTTAAAAAAGACTACATTTATCATAAGAAATCAATAACAGCACATCATCCGTCATATTTATTTATAAAAGATGACTTTTATGCATCGTCTTTATTTACAAAAGATGACTTATGCGTCATTAAATTTCTTCATTTTTATAGTACCCATTTTTGCATCCGTATTCTACATTTGTATTTTGTATACAATATCCCATATAAGAAAAATAAAGAAGAAGAAAAATAAACTTTAACACAATTTTTTTTCATTTCATAATTATTCAAAGTGCCAACATTGAATTATAACAATATTATTTCAGGCTCAAACGTTCTCAACATAAATTAACAATGCTTCCAAAATTGTCTAATGCATCATTTTTTACATACGGTCTTCATTAACAGTATCCAGGATAAATTTGGCCAGCTCTCTTCTCAATTCATCAATTTCTCAGCCAGAGTAATCCTTTCTCCCAGCAAACTACAAAAATAAACATAAAATCAACCATTATAACCTTAACTTATACCAATACAACCAATTTACATTAATATATATAACCATTTTAACAACTAACTTACCATATTTTCTATTAAAGAAACCGAAATTAAAACTTACCTTCACACACTTCCATGTTAGACTTTTCTAGTTCATCTAACTTTGAGCAAGCCATCTTAAAAGTGTTGATGTACGTCGGGCTTTATTAGATATCAAAAGTTGTTCTTGAATGGAGAGAAATGATGAGACAAGTACAACTAGTATAACTTGCACAATAGATAAACCAGTATAATTTACTTTCATTTACCATTTAATTGGGTATATAACAAGAGACATGCATAGAGTTTACGCAGATGCTCCTCAATCTCTATGTATCAGCTCTTGTTCTGATGAAAGAAAGCAAAGGCTTTGTGCAGGTGCTCAACATTCCCTATCTTTTGGATGTGAACCGAGACAGCAACAAATTCCCCATAGTATAGAGTTTTCATTTCCATCAACATCAGCATCTGGCCAAATATAGTAATTGGGTTCATAAGCTCAAACCACGTCATGGTAAATTTTAGATAAGAAAAATATCAACATGCATATATTTCAATTGCTACCAAAGGTTTTCCGTGTTCTTGTCAAAGAACTCAATCATATGTTTCTGGTAGGCATAATATGTTTCTTCATGGCATATGCTAAATAAAGAAATAACATGAAATTTCATCTGTAGGTAATTACTCTGTCCACACATTATATAGACTCATTTTAAGTAAGTTCCTCAACCTATCCTAGAAACAAAATAGCAGGTCTTGGGAACTAGTTCAGTATGCAAATAGTTTAGAAAATGTCAAGCTGCATTTTTTTAGAAATATTACATCCACCTTGAGACAAAATCAAAACCCAAGAAGGCCACTAGCGATTATGACCAATACAAATTTGGATCAAACCATATAAGCTTATGAATTTGGATCAGTCAATTTACTGTATCCAATATGGATATCAAATTTACAACTAAGGGCAGGTTCAAAATTTACCCTGCTAAACAACTCCAGGGTGCCTTAAAACCAACATATCATGAACAAATCGGGCAAGAAAAACAGAAAACTGATGCTTAGTAACAAAAAGAGAAAGAAAAAGTTATCGAGCTACCTGGATTCCACAACACATAAGTTATGGTATTCTGTTCAGTTGGATACTATTACTTTTTCGTGGCATCCTTCCTAAATGAGTGATCAATTGTGGTATTGTCATACAACTATGATCTCTGCATTGTACAAGTAAACGTTAAAATTTTACAAATTCACATACTAGCATACTAAGAAGATGCAGAAAAGAAAAAAAAGAGTCGTGCATAGAAAAAACAAAAGCATCACTATTTAACCATCAATCATTGAGGATAAATTTTAAACAACAGGAAGAAAAAATGCAAAGTAACTGTCATCCCCTGGGATGCAAGAGTGAGCCCCCTATCATCGCACAAAGCAACCTTCTATCACAAGAGGATTGTGGAGTAAACAAACTGCTATATTATAAATAGTTTTATAAAGAATGAACAGTTTCCCTAAAAGAATATTTTGTCTATTAGACCCCCTTTTTCCTAAAAGAGTAGAAACTTTTTTAAGTTCTTGTATCCCTCAAACGTTGGCATGCACCTGCGCATGGACGCACTTAGATGTTAGCATGTCCCTTAGTAAGGGCTTGGGCGCAGTATTAACCAGGAGGACTACCCTCAATTTGACCCAACTCCAAGCTCAAAGGCAGCCATACACTCCAGATCTATCTAGCATGGAACTCCATTTATGCCATATATTCCTCGACCAACACCCACAGCCCATCAGAAGCATGGGTCTCCCTAAATCAGTTGCACTAGTCCTCTACCTTTTTGTGTAGTAAACCTGCAGCTAAGATCTCCTCATTTAGAAGAATTATTTTTGGTTCTGCATCGCTCATGAATTATAACTTATGCTTGAATGTTTCAAACTCAAAATCATGAATTATAACTCATGAATTATAACTGCTCATGGAAAGAGGTTATAAGGTTTAGGTGACAACATAATTGTAGAATATCAGTCTCAAAGATATCACATGTTCAACTTTTGACATTTGCAATATACTTGAACTTTCTGTGTGTTTGACGTGGATGTGTGAGTTTTCATGAAATAATTAACATGGACAACTTTCATTACTTCATAACCATCATGCTGTTCTTCTCAAGTAATATGATATTCCGTCCTGCTCGATCTTTCCAAATCATAATTCAAAGGATCATTAACAATCACCTTATGATGCCCACTTCAGGTGGCTACGCATTTAATATTCTGATTTTGTCCCCTAATCAACCAAACTAATATCACATAGAATAGATGTAATCTATACGGAATAAAAATGTTAAGCAAAGAAGAAAACACTGGCCAAACACAGGTTAAGTAAAGAAGAAAACTAATATCACATGCATCTATGTTAATAAATATCTGAAATTATTCTCCACAATTTAGGAGATGAAGACTTTTGAAATGTCCCCTCCCCATAGCGAAGAAGAAAACACTGGCCAAGCACAGGTTACAATGGACAAAAGCTAGAGACATCAAACCCTTATAGTTTGCTGTGGAAGAGAGGTGGACTTGAAGCATTACTTTGACAACTACTGATGAATATTTTGCCTCGTATTATGTTATATGGGTTAATCATCGAGAGATCTTTTAATAAGGAAATTTAAGAAACACTAAACTTGGATTGCCTTAATGCGGAAAGATGGAGTCAAGAAGAATCTAATACAAGAGTTCTGTTCCATAACCTAACTCCCGTTAAAGGAGATGACTTGGGTGATGATATTGTCTACATTATATATCCAAAAGGCTGACTAGCAGAATTTCCAGGCCTACTAAGTAGTTAAACAAGAAAATAGATATATTGAACAATTTTGATACCTGTGGGGTTCCTGTACTTGTAGCTGCCATAACTTCAGAACTCTATACTTGTAGACTGTTCTTTTTCTCTCATATATAGGATGTGACTGATTTCTTTTAATACTTTAATTACAATTATGCTTGCAAAATTGCAGCAGGAGTTATGACATGCTTTGTGTGTATATTTACTGCAAAAAGGGGGGAAATGTCTATGGACCCTTTGGTTGGCTTGAGTTTGTCCTGAAACTTATACAACAATATCTATTGAAAATTTTGAAGACTGTATAGGTGCATAATCGGGGACACAGTCAAGGAACTCAACATTGTACAAAAATTGAAATAAATATGACACAAATATGGATAAAAACAAATACCAATTCTGCCAAAACTTTATTCAACTTTGCAAATGAAGGTGGCATATGTTGATTCAACTATGACAGCAAAATAGGTGCCTCAGGATTCAACTACAAAAAAAAAAAAAAAAAGAGTGAGATACATAAGATAAGAGTTCAGATTTGCAAAGGTTCTAAAAACTAAAAAGAACTCACTTCTTGAGACCCCTTCTTTCTGTCACCAGATCCATCTTTGAAAGAATATTGACATGAGGTAGTTCGAGTTGAATCGTCGCACAAAGAGATGCCATGCAACCACTTTTGTACTTGGTAACATCAGTCATGAACTGAGTAATGAAATAAGTATTCAGCACGATGTTTGGAGAATCTTAGGAAAAAAGAGGGGCTCAAAAAGCAACATGGATGATTTGTAACAAACCTGTGAATCAAGCAAATAGACAGCACAGAATTTGAAGTTCTTACGTTGTAGATGCTCCACAAAATTCTTTAGCACAGGAAAGGAACCATTCATATGATAGCCATACCAGGAAAGGAAAGGAACCATTCATATGATAGCCATACCATATGATAGCCATACCATTCATTTGATAGCCATACCAGGAAAGGAACCATTCATATGATAGCCATACCAGGTATCTCAATGAGAAGGAATCTCTATAAAGAGAAACTCTAACAGCAGTAAGAACAATTAGTCATCAACAATTCAGAAGGCTGATCACATAAAAGATCTTGATGATAAGACAGTCTGTTGTGGATCAATTAAGGCCAGAAACTCTCAGTCTACAGTCCAAAGATCAATTGAAATACCATATAGAGCTTTAGATATTCCAATTATACCTATCCAGAGAAGAACATGGTTGGATAAAATATAGAAATCTTCAGTTATCCAGGGAATTTAGAAAGAGAGATTATACTTCCATGAATAAAAAACCATAGTGCTAAAGCAAGTCGAGCAGTTCCAACACGATATTTCTTCTGAATGAAAAGTAATAATAAACAAGGAATGAAAATGAGACCGAAAAACAGTACAGGGTGTTAAGAAACGACGTCCAATAGTTTCTATCTTTATTCTCTTGTTAGAGTTAGGGAGCCTATAGTGTACTTAAATCGACTCCCATATTGGGTGGATTTGTTTGAGGATTGCTGTCCTCCTATACAATACGTATTCCAACATTACCACAAATGTAGTCTTCTAAGGCTGGTTTGGGATTGCTTATTGGAGGCTGCTTCTGCTTCTTTTATTTTTCTTGGACAACGGTCCAATGGTGTTTTGTAACAACTTATCGAAAAACTATTCAAAAGTTGGTTCAGTTTTGTGGCATCTTTTGACAGCGGCCTCCCACCTGCTGCCAAAAGCTGCTTCTGTTGTGGGCACATGGTTTTATTTGGTTTGTTCTTTTGAGAAATAAGGAATAGTCCCACTTAGAATTACAAAGTTGTCCAACAAGTTCACTAAATCTACTCCAAAAGGGGATTACTATGTCTTTTCCAAATGCTCTTTTGGAACATAACTTCTAGCATTCACTTTGCAATTTCACTGGTAACAAAAACTCAAAATCGTATGATTATCAAAATAGATCCATCACTTCCAAAATAAATATTATGAAATAGAGAAGGAAGAAAAGGAACTTAAAATTGAATAAATCTCATAGTACCTTTAGCTCCAGCACTTGAGAGGAAAGCTCCCATACAGTGTCAAATAGCCAAGCAACAATCAGAGAAAAATTCGATAATTTATGTGTATTGTGGACAACTAAAACAAGCAATACTGAAGTACAAGCAGAAGGACCATGCATGAAAATCAAATTGCGAATAAGATATTAGAAACAATAATTCCTCTTTAGCACCAATTAGGACAAAAACACACACACAGGTGTACTGAAGCATATGAATTTTCATTTCACAATCCTTTATCAAAGATTAATTCGGTTTAAAGATTGAGTTCTATTATATACCTACCGAGAAGTTCTACTTCAAAACAGTATCACAAATTTCCTATAATCTCTAACATTTATAAATAAACACCATTTTTGTAAATAAACAATTTAGTAACTACTATCCAGATTAATCCTGTGAATGTTAAAAGCTAGATATGTGTTCCATCTAGTAGATGTGACAGAAAGATTGATCACATAGATCAGGTACTTAGCATGTCATGTTCATTAAACCAGAAGTGAACAAGATGATATTGAAGCCAATGCCAAAGATTAGTTACATACAAGTCTAACTTGCTGTAACTATACAATGCGGCAGAATATAGCAAACACTGATAGCACGGCTAATGACACACATATTAGCTATCAAAATTTAGATATTCGGAATAATTAAACTCTTTACATTTTCATAAAAGGATGTCAGTGAAGTAATCCATCTAGAAAGTTTATTAGTACACCTGAATCCCTATTATGGTTTATCAACATGGCTAGCTCCAAAAAGTTGAAGCGCATAGCTATTTTTGTGAAAATGTGGAAGATATTTATCAGACTTATATGTTATTCCCTGTCCTAAATTGTAATTTTCTATATTTCTTCATTCTGTATCAAATGGACTGCCCACTATGATTATATCTACATGAATCCCTTCTCATATTAGCATAAAGATTTTAGAACATTAACTTATACCAAAAGAAAAACAGAAGAAAAAGAAGATTACAAATGCTCCAACATCAACTTTAGACTGAAATAAAATGGTAAAAGCTGTAAATAAACACCAAGAGACTTAGATAAACAAATTGGAAAGCCACGGAAGCAAATGCTAAGTGATAGCTTTGCAAACTACTTTCGTCAGCCATTGCTCTTCCATCAATCAAAATTACCTTTGAAAATTTAATTGACATAGTGATATGGCATTATTATTTGTACCTAGCATGTAAATTATATGAATAACACTGTGTTTGAGGACTTTTGTGAGAAGGAAAAGAAAATTTTTAGGGAAAAAAATAGGAGGGTAAAATGAAAGTAAAGTAAAAAAAAAAATTCCTTCATTTGTTTGGATGGACAAAAAGTAGGGCGAAGATTAGTCTAAAAGTTTTTTTTTATTTGTTTATGGCTAGAGATATAATTACTATTTAGTCCTTAATATTCTCAAATGATAATTAATTATCAGCTCTCTCCATTTTTGCCCTACTTTTGGGAGAAATTTTGTTTTTTAGTGGGACACATCTATTTTTTTTCTCAAATTTTCCTCCCCCGTTTTCACTCCTCTTTTCCAAACACCATCAATTTTAATTTTTTTTCTTACTTTTCTCTCAACTTTTTCCTTCATTCCATTTTCTCCCCCTTTCCAAACAGTACCTAAACAACGATTCAATGAGATGAGATCGTCTAGAAGTTTCCTCCCAACTTAACTGTTATAGATTTCAGCATTTTTACTCCAGATTTCATACATTTTCAAACACACATGCACATAAAGGGGTGTTAATGTGTGAGGCTTTAAATTATTTTCATAGGGCTGGGAGATCTCTTTGCTCCTTCCTTTTGATGACTCCGATAATGGCCTCCTTAGGAAAACCTAAGAGCTCCTTTCTTGCTCTTAGCACACCAAAGCCTCAAGTAACATGCCTAGCTTTTGCCATGCCATCCCTAGGCTGATGGAGGTCCTTAAATAGAATCCCCAACTCTCGACCTAAGTGAGGAGCAATCAGAATTGTAGACCAAGCCCTTAGATCTGAACCTTTCTTGAAAATGAGCAGTTTTGACCCAACGATATGCTAGCAATATCTCGTTGGCATACCCTGGTATGCCAGGGTGAGCACTAAAAGTACCCAAAAGTCACTGGACAAATTTTGCACTAAAAGTACCCAAAAGTCACTGAACAAATTTTGCACTTTGTCGCCCTGACACACAATATTGTTTCGAGCCCTGCAACACACCATTTCGACTCCTTTCGGACTTCTCCGATTCCTCGAACAACGTCAACCGCATCCCGAAGATGAACACTAGCCATATTCAACATTCGCATTTTTACTTGTCAATCAGACTTTAGATTACCATCTCACGCCATTGCCAAAATTATTGAATACTCTTAGGACATGATATATTAGCAATAGAGAATTTGAAATACTACGACAGATACACTACACAACATGCAAAATCCAAGTCAATTTGATCTGTTAAGTGTTAAGTTGTAACCGGAACGAGAAATATCCAACTGTCTTTGTTCACAACAAAAAGAGTAAACCAATGATGACTCTTTACATGAAGTATGCTTTATGGTATAATTTTCTGAAGTTTGAGCATACATGAAAGGGAAAATGCTAAGTCTACAACCAAATGCTTACAACTTTCTTACCATCTCTCTTTTCCACCCCTTACGCATGGGTCCCACCGGAGGCCATCGAGCTTCGCCTCCACTGAGATCGGTACAAGGGAGAGGTCGCCGTGCGAAGCGACCCACGTGTTGTAGAGGAGGAAGTCCGGGTTGCGGAACCATCCGTGGAGGCCGAGCTCGCGGAGGAGATGGACTTCATAGTGGATGTGGAAGCTGGGGGGACGAACATTTGGGATTTTTTTTTTCTGCTGTGAAGAGCTGAAAGAGAAGAGAGGGGGAGGAGACGTTGGGAATTAGGTCGTGTGTGGAGTGGAGAGAGAAATACAGCTCAGAAAAGAGTGTTTTCGTACTCTCCAAAAACCGCGTTTGAGCCGTCGGTTTTCGAAAAAAAATTAAACGTTGTTTTGGAACTGCTACTTTATAACGTCTAAACCAAACAGTGCTCACTCACGTCGAGTGGCTCGGTTGCACAGGTCTAGCTGTTGTGTCAGCATTATTCTATTTTGGATAGAAAATCGAATTAAATCGAATCAAATAAGATATTCGGTTCGATTTAAAAAAATTCGGTTCAGTTTCTGTTTCAATTTTGATTTCAGTTCAAAACCAAAAATCGAATAAAAAATTAGTTTATATATATATATATATATATATATATATATATATACACACACACCCCATAGGTATATACTAAATAAATCTAGGTATATTTAGATACTATATATATCAACAGAAAAATGTAAATAAACCAAAAAATCGAATAAACCGAAAATGGAACCGATTTAATTCAGTTCTGTTTGATTCAGTTATGGGTCAATTCGGTACGGTTTCGGTTTTGCTTATTCGGTTTTTCCTACAATTCCATTTTCAGTTCGATTTGAACCGAATTAACCGAATGCTCACCCGTACACGGGTCTCTCTCTCTTCACAACTCACCCCCTCTCCCAAAAGACTTCTCTCTCCTCCATTTTTTCCATATTGCTCCTTCCTGTGATTTTCAAGATAATATTCTGATCTTGATGACATGGTACTTAGGTTGTAAGACTTGCATTCTAGAGAATTTTTTAGTAGCTTCATGTCTAGTAGTTAAGTCCAGTGTTTATAACAATGTTGTTTGGGTGTAAATGGCCAAGTGAAAAGGTTATAGCTGAGTGCAACTTTGTTTCCCTTTCCCAGATGAAATGACATGCATACAAAAGTGGGCAAAAAATAGCAAAGCAAGTGACAGTAAGAATCTTCAACATTCTCCTGGACAAACTCCAGGGCCGGCCCTGAGCTGATGGGGGCCCGAGGCAAAACTTCCAAAATGGGCCTCCATACATAAAGTAAAAAAAATGTAAACAAAATAAATTTTGTTGTAGTCAAGATTTGAACCAAGGACCTCCTAAATATAAGTCCAGCATTATAACCACTAAACCAATGGAGACTCTTTACATGAAGTATGCTAACTTGGATGGACCTCCTCTATAGTGGAGAGAGAAACACAGTTATAGACCTGTGCAACCGAGCCACTCAACGTGAGTGAGCTCTGTTTGGTTAGACGTTATAAAATAGCAGTTCCAAAACAACGTTTAATTTTTTTTCGAAAACCGACGGCTCAAACGCAGTTTTTGGAGAGTACGAAAACACTCTTTTCTGAGCTGTGTTTCTCTCTCCACTCCACACGACCCAATTTCCAACGTCTCCTCCCCCTCTCTTCTCTTTCAGCTCTTCACAGCAGAAAAAAAAAATTCTCAAATGTTTGTCCCCCCAGCTTCCACCTCCACCATGAAGTCCATCTCCTCCGCGAGCTCGGCCTCCACGGATGGTTCCGCAACCCGGACTTCCTCCTCTACAACACGTGGGTCGCTTCGTACGGCGACCTCTCCCTCGTACCGATCTCAGTGGGGGCGGAGCTCGATGGCCTCCGGTGGGACCCATGCGTAAGGGGTGGAAAAGAGAGATAGTAAGAAAGTTGTAAGCATTTGGTTGTAGACTTAGCATTTTCCCTTTCATGTATGCTCAAACTTCAGAAAATTATACCATAAAGCTAATTAGGCAAGTTAGCATACTTCATGATACAAAGAGTCTCCATTGGTTTACTCTTTTCTGACACTATAGTCAGTCGAGTTAAAAGTGCCACTTTATATTATATACGGTCAAGTCTAGAACTATGATACCCGGACTCGGCACTTTAGGCTGAAGTACCCGGGTCGACACGACCTGACACGGGTACGGGTACGAAATCCGGATCGGACTCGTCAGGGTGACTAGCGGACACGGCTCTTGAGAACATCAAATAAATGAGAAAAATTCGAAGAACATGATGATTTCTAGTAATAAATCCACCAAATATAAATATATACATGTATGTATAATTTCGTATGGATATGTTGGTGGTCGAATCTACCGAATTAGGGGAGAGGGCAGGTGGAGACGTCCTTCTTCTTCGTTGTTGAAAACTCGGTGAGAAAAATAGGTGCCTCCTCTTCTTCTTCTTCTTCTTCATCTCCGTTGGGATATTGAGTGTGAGAGAGAGAGAGGGAGAGAGAAAGAGAAAGAGAGATAGAGAGGGGTCTGTAGTTTGGTTCTAGATGGTTTTGGAAGGGGGGGGGGGGGGGGGCGGCGAAGATGAAGAGGTGAGGTGGAGTTGGCTTAGGAGTTGGCTTCGGAAATGGCAACCTGAGTTCTAGATGGTTTTGAAAAAGAGGAGTCTGTGCTATTATTTTGCTTTAGTTTTTGAGCCAAGGGACGGCCAGGCTTTAATTTTTGCAGCTTTATTTTTTTTCAGCTTAGGAAATGGCACCTGTAGTCCTGTACAGCTAGCTGTACTTGGTAAGTGTGTGAAATAAAATATATTTTATTTTATTTTTCCTTTAAACAAGCAATGTGTTCTTTAGCAATATGTTCACCTTTGGTCTGGTTTTTTTTTCCATAGAGTAAGTTAGTAATATATTTGTTTTGAAGTATTATTAATGGGTATTGTTAATGTATTATTATCAATGTAAATAAATAATTTTCTGCTAAAAGTGTCATACTAAAAATATGCAGTTTAAGAAACATAAGTGTTGTACTTAACTTGTAATTAGTTTTTTAAAAAAAAAATCATACAAATTATCAAAAAATTTAAAAATATATGTCAAAAAAATGAGAACAGAGGCGGAGCCAGAATTAAAATTATGGAGGGACCGTGCTACTACATATATAAAACCTTAAAACTGTCGTGTTAATTGGACTTCAATAGCAAAAAATATACTAAAACTCAAACAAGAATGAGCAAATATAAAAGACAATATTTTCAAATTGTCACAAAAGAGGAAGCAAAACATTATATATAAAAGATTTCTAAAACATGTAAAATATTTAATAAAGTGTTGGAGGTGAGGTTTGAACTTGTTACCGATTAAAAGTCCAAAACATTACCACTTGAACTAACTTGTTCTTTGGACATTAATGGGCAAAACTAATATATATTGTAAACTTGTAAAAATATTCTATATAGTAATCAACTTTTTTTTAAATGGGGGGGGGGGGGGGGGGGGGGGGGGGGCGTGGTCCCCCTTCGACCCTATGTAGATCCGCCCCTGTTTGAGAAGTTTGTAAACGAAGAATATATACACCTTGAGAAGGTCATTTTAGTTATTTCAAAATTGTCAAGTCCAAAACGTTTTTCCTAAGGCATTTAAAAACTATAAATAAAAAGCTAAGACGACCGTCCAGGACCGAAGGGCCAAGAGGACCAAAAAAGTCGATTTATATAATATACACTAATAATTTCGTATCTAAAATATAACTAGTAGTCTAGTATATACTATGGGTCTCTTTTAACACAAAATCTTGGTGGGGCATTTTTTAAAATGATATTACTTCCACTAAAAAAGGCAAATACTACATCCAACAAGATTTGATCTCAAAAAATTTGGTTTACAAATATATATATTCTAACCAACATAACAAACTCATGTATTAGTTAAATTTACCAAATTAACTTTATTATGTATAGAAAACTTATAAAAAAAATTTAAAAAAAAAAAAACAAAACACCTTTACTGAGGGTGTTTGGACTTAGTAAAAAACTTGAAAAACATTGTGGACTTTACAATTTGAAACGAACTAAGGTTGTATCTGTTCTTTGTTTACAAATTTCTCAAATTATTTTATTTTTTGTACTTTTTATAACATTTGATGCTTCGTATAAAAATTTACGAATTTATAATCATTCTGCCAACTGGCAACTATAACTAACAAAATAACTCTATCCTCACGGGCCAATTTATAATGTTATTAGTCTAGGAACGTGAAAATAGAGTTATTTAATTTAATTTTTATTTAATTTAGTTACATGGTAAAGTAGGAACATATTGCTTGTTTAAAGGAAAAATAAAATAAAATTATATATATTTTATTTTTTTATAATGTAGGTTCAAATATTTAGTTTAGCCTGAATATGACTTAGATGGATAAAGAAATAGAGAGTAAATAGTAAATAATAATAGTTACTTTTATTATTATTTATTATGTAATTAAAA
The DNA here is from genome assembly GCA_029216955.1 of Iris pallida. Lineage (NCBI taxonomy): Eukaryota > Viridiplantae > Streptophyta > Magnoliopsida > Asparagales > Iridaceae > Iris > Iris pallida. The sequence continues at coordinate 677,302 of JANAVB010027997.1, forward strand.
CTAATTATATTTTAAAATAAATTTCAAATAATAATTTTGTCACTTCCAAGAAACATCCAAACAATGGTTAATATATCTGGACCAATTAAGTATCCTCCTTATAATGAAAGCTCGGTCCAAGCTTGCTTCTGTCACTCCCCGTTCCCGGTATACGCATTTTTATACATGTACAATTCATGTATATTTATTTAGGGTTTATCATGTATTATTCTGTTAATTAATTATCTGCTCTTTAATTTTCATATCAATCATTTTCCTGCAATTTTATTGTCTGCATTTATTTCCTGCAATTTACTTCTGTATTTTATTTCCGGCTTTTAATCTTCTGCTTGTTTTCGGGTTGGCCTTGGCCGAACCCCCAAACCCGGCCCATTAGCTCCCACCTACCACCCCCTTTGCTATTTAAGGCTTCCTTCTCCTTCTCTCTCCTCATTACTCATTCTCACCATTACTTCTTCTTCTTCCTCTCATCACTCTCCATCCACCAGCAGTAACAGAAGGCAAGTGCAATCTTGCTTCTTGCTTGGAGAACCATTTTTATGGTTCATTATTCTTCCTCTCATGATCCTGAGAGAGTTTACTACTTAGTGTTTTTTATTCCTGTGGCTGGTTTTTCCTAGATCTAACTTGCTATATACTCGGTTGTTCATGGGTTTGATCTCCCAACTTAGCGTGTTTTCTGGCTGGGAACTTCATTTTCTGGCTTGGGACGAAGGCTCAGTCACGCACACGTCTCTACGTGGCTGCGTGGATTTTGAGACACGCTCATGTTCTTACATGTTAGCGTGTATTTTTAGTCACGCTCACGTTCTCATGAGCGTGCGTGACTTTTCACGCTCACGCTGTGTTTGCGTGCGTGACTTTTGCGTGCGTGACTTTTCACGCTCACGCTGTGCTTGCGTGCGTGACTTTTCACGCTCACACTGTGCGTGCGTGAATTTCTTGTCACGCTCACTGTGCGTGAGTGCGTGAGTTACTTTTTCCACGCTCACTTTTCACACTCACGCTTGCCAGCGTGAACCACTTTTCACGCTCACTCTCACTGGATCTTGCGTGACTTATTGGCCTTAGCATAGACTTGTTGGCGTGACTTCCTGACTTGGGTGTTACTATTTGCTCTATAGCTTATACATTTAATGATGGCATGATAATTCTTCTATTATATCCTTACGCCTTTTGCATAAACTTGATAAATCATGATATGATTATAGTGATAATACAGATTTTTATGGGAATGCGCCTTGTGTCTTGGTTAATTGATGGATATCCAGTAAGACTGGGACTTGGCCTTGAGAGTTATAGACTCGACCCATTTAATGCTAAATGACTTTCATGCCTTGTCACCATTAATGACGATGGTTATCTTGACTAATAATTGATCATGCATTCCTAGTTGGAACTAAGAGACTGGCTAGTCGTCTTATTGAAATGAATGAATGAGGCACGTTCATGTAATGAACTATTGTACTCGATTAGCCGATCCCGAATATTGGCATACAGGCACATGCATGCTTCAAATTATTTATTTAATTATTTATTTATCTTACAAAAATAGCATGTGTACTTTATGGTCAAGGCATGATTACCCCGTGGTCAGATTTGATTGTTGCATCACGCTATGTAAAACCTACAACCTAGCCGTACGGGTATGGTTGTAGAGTTGCGCATACCGTACCCCGTACGAAAGTACTCATTTGAATGACCATGATCCACGGCATGGGATTTCACTCAACGTAGGGACTATTAAGCTAAATAAAATAATGATGGCATGGAGAGAATGGATTTCCGAGTTCTTACATGGCAGCCCTCTTGGGACTAGTAGTGCCCAACAGGCCGGTTGGTTCCCACAGATACTGTAAATCTGTCACACGGGCAGGGAACGGTATCTGCTTATATTATTATTGTACATGATATATTAACGACGGACGTCCCGCTGGGACTCGTCTAATTACATGATTGGCGCAATTGATTGACTGGATAGACTAGCCTTGCTCGCACATAGTAAGAACTGAGGAATCTCTAATTGTATAATTCCAGGATAACTTGGGACTCACAATAGCAAGCCGTAAGAGTTGATTGGCCGTTCAAGATGATTTGTTTGTGTACTGTATCTACTCTGTTGCCTAACTGAGATGATCAGAATGTCAGGACATGACGGGCCAACTTCTGTCCTTGTTTGGTTGGGAGGTTGGTTCGAAGTGTCGTGATGTTATGTGAATCTTAGGGGAAAACAGAGATTTATTATTATATTCTCTTACTTACTGGTTTAATCCTTCATATCGTCCTTCCTTGTGGTACTTGCTATTAGGGGTCTAACCTCTCTGGTTTTGCATGGCCAGATTTAGAGCCGGTCCTCGAGGATCCAGCTTACTTCTACCTCCACGATGGTCAACACTAGAGGGATGATCGCAGGAGGACTCGAGTGGGTTCCTTACTTCACCGCTCGTTTTGTCATTTACTTTATACTTAGCCGTTTGGCACCGACATGTTAGTCGGACTGTCTTGTACTTACTTTTACATAGTTGTAACTAAGTCAGGCTGCAGCTGATAACAATTGTGTATACCTTGCTTCATCATCTGGCTATGTTTTGTAAAGCCAGATCTCCAGAACATTTTGACTGAGCGTTTGGGACGCCTTACTGCTTTATCTTACATGTTCTCTATTACTGTTTCTTGTTTTGAATGATTGAGACAATAGATGTGAAGTGACCATAGAAAGACTTTTATGTAGTATGCACCCCCTCGTCTGGTTAGACAGCATTGATCGTATTATACGGTATTCATCTACCCGTAATACGTAGCTGGCTGAGTCATCCCCCCGCTCTCCGGTATTCTGGTTCTGGGGCGTGACAAGGTTTTAGTGGTGGCCCATGCAGGTCTGATTTCAGACTTGTGGGTTGTTTTGATTTATAGGATGTCTCAATCACACGTGCTTCCCCCTTGATCTCATGATTCGTTATTCTCAACCCTTGCTTGACATTCCGGTATCCTTTGACTTCATTGATCCTTCATGTCCAGTTGTTTGATTGTTCTTTTGTCCCTTTTCTTAGGGGCACTTTGTCCGCATCGGTCAGAGCTGGACAACAGCAGGAGCAACATGGACAACCTGACCAGGTTGGTCAGCAACAAGGGCCAGTCTCACCTCAGGAAGCTACCCAGGCAGAAGTGATAGTGGAAGCAGCAGCTTGATCACAGTATCCGGATGTTCCCCCACCACCAACAGTTCCACCTACCCAAGTGGACACACCAGCCCTTCTGGAGATCATGAGAGGAATGATGGCTACTCAGCAACATCAGATATTGGCCCAGCAACGCATGCACACTCAGCTACAAGAGCAGAATGTGTTGCTTAACCAAGGATTGCAGACGGCTTTGGAAAGAGGAGTGAGGACTGATTCAGGAGCATCAGCCAGGTTTTGCAAGTACAACCCCCGCCGTTTTGAGGGCACGGAGGATGCCATCTCAGCAGATGCATGGCTTAAGGATATAGGGGCTATTCTGACAGCAGCTAAGGTGCCGGCAGAAGAACGTGTGGATTTAGTGAAGTTGTTACTTCAGGATCTCGCACGTGATTGGTGGGAATCAGAGGAAGTGGGCATCAAACGTCATGTGGTTTGGGACGATTTCACAGCAAGATTCAAGACCAAGTACTATGGAGTTGTGGCACGGTTTGAGCTACAACAGAGGTTCATCAGCCTCAGGCAGGCCGGCAAGACTGTAGATGCTTATGCAGCGGAGTTCTGCAGATTGAGTAGATTCGCCCCAGAGATGGTAGCAACAGAGAGCCAGAGGGCCATGAGTTTCCAGCAAGGGTTTCATCTTGAACTCTTGCAATTGATAGAGGGACACAATTACCAAACTTTTGATGAAGTATTGACGGTAACTCGAAGGCGTGAGATCACTATTCAGAGGCTTGCGGTAAGGACTGGGGGCCAGAAGAGGTCCCACAGTCAGATTGAAGGAGGAGGGGGAGCAGCGCCCCGAACAATAGCACCATCCACTGGCATTCGTATCCACGATGTGGCGATACGGGGACCAGCACCACCACCCAGGAAGCAGCAACATCAACAGAGGAAGAACCAGCAACCCCCGGCGGGCTGCACTTATTGTGGGAAGATGGGACACACTAGAGATGTGTGTCGGACATTGAATGGACTGTGTCTGATATATGAAAATCCAGACCATCGGGTTACCACATGTCCCATGAATTCGAGGGCAGGAGGACCAGGGCAGCAATTTCCTGCTCTGCCAGCACCAGGGGCAGGCCAGTATCGAGGACCAGTAGTGGCAGTAAGGCCGTTGGCACAGCGTCCGTTAGTGCCGCAGGCTCAGATGTTTCGGCAGCAGGGGCCGCCGATGCAGCAACACCAGCATAGGCCACCCCAGTATCATCAAGGAAGGGGCCAGCAACAATATCAGGTTAGGCCGCAGCATGGAAACCAGCAAGGAGGTCGAGGGCAAGCATTCACTCTGTCCTTGGTGGAGACATTGGCATCGGGAGATGTTGTGGTAGGTAACATTCTCGTCGTCTCATATCCTGCAGTAGCATTGTTTGATTCAGGAGCATCCCATTCATTTATATCTGCACAATTTGCGACACGGCTAGGAATGGAGTTCGAGGCGTTGCCAGGGAGGTTGAATATACTCACTGGTAATGGGCTCGTAGGAGTTAGTAGAGTTATTTTAGCATGTAGTGTTGTAGTTTGCGGGCATTCTTTACCTGTCCGGTTGATAGAATTTCCTGTTGGAAATTTTGACGTTATCTTAGGCATGGACTGGCTGAAAGACAGTCATGCGACAATAGATTATCGTAGAGGAAGTGTATCTTTTGATATTCCAGGCATGGAGAGATTCACCTTAGTCAGATCAGAGGCAACTCAACCAGAGAAGGGAGTAGTAGCGGCAATGGAAGAAGTTCAGATTCCGAAGGTACTTGAAGAGTTTCTAGACGTATTTCCTGAAAAACTTCCAGGTCTACCACCAGTTAGAGATGTTGAGTTCAGTATAGAATTGGCACCAGGAAATAAACCGATATCAGATCGGGTTTACAGAATGGCGGATTCAGAGCAGGCCAAGGTATGTCAGCATATAGAGGAACTGAAGGAGAAGAAGTTCATCCAAGCTAGCGTATCACCGTGGGCAGCACCAGTGGTACTTGTGGGAAAGAAAGATGGGTCATCCAGATTGTGCATTGATTACAGGAAGCTTAACGCGGCAACAGTGAAGAACAAGTACCCATTACCCAGGATCGACGACTTATTCGATCAGTTGAGCAAGGCTAGAGTTTTCTCCAAGATAGATCTTCGTTCAGGGTACCATCAGGTGAGGGTTCGAAAGGAAGATATTCCCAAGACAGCATTCAGGTCGAAGTATGGGCATTATGAGTTCTTAGTAATGCCGTTTGGTTTGACCAATGCCCCAGCGATATTCATGAATTTGATGAATCACATCTTTATGCCATACTTAGACCAGTTTGTCGTTGTATTTCTTGACGACATTCTTGTATACTCTGCTAGTGAAGAGGAGCATGAAGACCACCTCAGGAAAGTGTTGCAGGTTCTGAGAGAGAACCAGTTGTATGCCAAGCTCAGCAAGTGTGAGTTTTGGTCGGATCATATTTTATTTTTGGGTCACATCATATCAGGAGCTGGAGTAGCAGTAGATCCCAAGAAGGTAGAAGCAGTAGAAAGTTGGCCAGTGCCCAAGACCGTAGCAGATGTGCGAAGCTTCTTGGGATTGGCAGGATATTACAGAAGGTTTGTGTCAGACTTTGCAAGGCTTTCAGCACCCATGACCCGCTTGACCCGGAAGGATGTACCATTCGTTTGGTTGGCAGAATGTCAGGCATCATTCGAGACTTTGAAGCAGAAGTTGATATCAGCACATATTCTTACATTGCCATTTGGACACGGAGGTTTTACAGTATATTGTGATGCGTCAGGTAAAGGACTTGGATGTGTCCTTATGCAGCATGGAAAGGTGATAGCATATGCATCTAGGTAGCTTCGGAACCACGAGAAGAATTACCCAACCCATGATTTGGAATTAGCGGCAGTAGTGTTTGCTCTGAAGCTATGGAGGCATTACTTATATGGTGATCGAATGGAGATGTACACAGACCATAAAAGTCTGAAGTACATCTTTACTCAGAAAGAGTTGAACATGAGGCAGAGAAGATGGCTGGAGTTGATTAAGGATTATGACGTGGAGCTTCAGTATCATCCAGGCAAGGCTAATGTAGTAGCAGACGCTCTTAGCAGGAGAGGCAGCGCATTTATGTTGACAACACAGAAGCATATCTTAGAAGACCTTCAGGAGATGGACATCGAAGTTATACTTCCTAGTGCTGTAGGAGTTCTAACAAGTCTGCAAGTTCAATCTGACGTAGTAGACAGGATCAAGGCAGCTCAGGCACAAGACCCAAGGATTCAGAAGCTTAGGGCAGAATGTGAGTCAGGGCTCAGGAAGGAGATGAGAATTCATGAAGATGGTACACTTAGGTTTGGATCGCGTCTATGTGTGCCTAGTGGAGATATCAGACAGGAGGTTATGACAGAAGCTCACAGTTCTCAGTATTCTATTCACCCTGGAGGGACCAAGATGTACCAAGATATCAAGCAGCATTTCTGGTGGAACAGGATGAAGTGGGAGATAGCTAGATTCGTTTTTTGTTGCTTGGTATGTCAGCAAGTGAAGGCAGAACAGCAGAGGCCAGCTGGGTTATTACAACCGCTTCCTATTCCGGAATGGAAATGGGAGCATATTACAATGGACTTTGTAACCGGTTTACCAAGATCACCAAGTGGTAAGGACGCTATTTGGGTGATAGTGGACCGACTTACAAAGGTAGCACACTTTTTTCCTTTCAGAGTAGGGTAATCTACAGAAAAGTTGACAGAGTTGTATATGCAACAGATAGTCAGGTAGCATGGAGTCACTGTCAGTATTGTGTCGGATCGAGATACCCGCTTCATATCACATTTCTGGAAGAGCTTACATCATAGTCTGGGTACCAAGTTAAGGTTTAGCACGGCTTACCATCCGCAGACGGATGGACAATCAGAAAGAACGATCCAGACTTTAGAAGACATGTTACGAGCCTGCACTTTAGATTTTGGAGGATCTTGGGAGAGCCACATGCATTTGGTCGAGTTTTCATACAACAATAGTTATCAAGCCAGTATCCAGATGGCGCCATTCGAAGCACTATATGGTAAGAAGTGCAGGTCGCCGCTTGCTTTGGATGATATCAGGGAGAGGAAGATGTTAGGTCCAGAAATGATTGTTCAGACAGTTGAAGTGGTTAAGAGAATTAGAGAACGACTTCGAGTTGCGCAGGATCGGCATCGTCATTGGGCGGACCAACATCGTAGGCCGTTAGAGTTCTCTGTTGGGGACCACGTATTCTTGCGGATCTCACCTACTCGTGGGGTCATTAGATTTGGCATTCGCGGAAAATTGAGTCCGCGATACGTGGGCCCATTTGTTATCCTTGATCGGATAGGCGATGTTGCTTATCGTTTATCCCTCCCACCTTCGTTACGAGAGGTGCATGACGTATTTCACGTATCTTAATTACGTAGGTATATATCGGACCCAAGCCATATCCTCGATCATTCTGAGCTGGTTGTTGGTACCAACCTGTCTTACGAGGAACAACCTGTGTCCATTTTGGACCGAAGAGAGAAGATACTCAAGAACCGAACAATTAGTCTTGTCCGTGTTGCTTGGGGTCATCACTTCTTGGGAGAGTCAACGTGGGAACATGAGAATGATATCCGATCACAGTATCCACACTTGTTTGACTCACAAGGTATATTTCTTTCTGTATACCTTGATTGTCCTGATTCTTCATGCTTATCGCCTTATGGATAGAGCTACTTGATATCGTAGATTGATAAATTTACATATATAGTACTTGCTTTTGATATGGTAAAATGATTGCTTGCTCACTAGAATTGCTTGTATAGTTTAGCTCCGATATTTTCACCTGCTTGGATTTGAAATTCCGAGGACGAAATTTTTCTAAGGTATGTAGAGATGTCACTCCCCGTTCCCGGTATACGCATTTTTATACATGTACAATTCATGTATATTTATTTAGGATTTATCATGTATTATTCTGTTAATTAATTATCTGCTCTTTAATTTTTATATCAATCATTTTTCTGCAATTTTATTGTCTGTATTTTATTTCCTGCAATTTACTTCTGTATTTTATTTCCTGCTTTTAATCTTCTGCTTGTTTTCGGGTTGGCCTTGGCCGAACCCCCAAACCCGGCCCATTAGCTCCCACCTACCACCTCCTTTGCTATTTAAGGCTTCCTTCTCCTTCTCTCTCCTCATTACTCATTCTCACCATTACTTCTTCTTCTTCCTCTCATCACTCTCCACCCACCAGCAGTAGCAGAAGGCAAGTGCAATCTTGCTTATTGCTTGGAGAACCATTTTTATAGTTCATTATTCTTCCTCTCATGATCCTGAGAGAGTTTACTACTTAGTGTTTTTGATTCCTGTGGCTGGTTTTTCCTAGATCTAACTTGCTATATACTCGGTTGTTCATGGGTTTGATCTCCCAACTTCGCGTATTTTCTGGCTGGGAACTTCATTTTCTGGCTTGGGACGAAGGCTCAGTCATGCACACGTCTCTACGTGGCTGCGTGGATTTTGAGACACGCTCATGTTCTTACATGTTAGCGTGTATTTTTAGTCACGCTCACGTTCTCATGAGTGTGCGTGACTTTTCACGCTCACGCTGTGTTTGCATGCGTGACTTTTGCGTGCGTGACTTTTCACGCTCACGCTATGTTTGCGTGCGTGACTTTTGCGTGCGTGACTTTTCACGCTCACGCTGTGTTTGCGTGCGTGACTTTTGCGTGCGTGACTTTTCACGCTCACACTGTGCGTGCGTGAATTTCTTGTCACGCTCACTGTGCGTGAGTGCGTGAGTTACTTTTTCCACGCTTACTTTTTCCACGCTCACTTTTCACGCTCACGCTTGCCAGCGTGAACCACTTTTCACGCTCACTCTCATTGGATCTTGCGTGACTTATTGGCCTTAGCATAGACTTGTTGGCGTGACTTCCTGACTTGGGTGTTACTATTTGCTCTATAACTTATACATTTAATGATGGCATGATAATTCTTCTATTATATCCTTACGCCTTTTGCATAAACTTGATAAATCATGATATGATTATAGCGATAATACAGATTGTTATGGGAATGCGCATTGTGTCTTGGTTAATTGATGGATATCCAGTAAGACTGGAACTTGGCCTTGAGAGTTATAGACTCGACCCATTTAATGCTAAATGACTTTCATGCCTTGTCACCATTAATGACGATGGTTATCTTGACTAATAATTGATCATGCATTCCTAGTTGGAACTAAGAGACTGGCTAGTCGTCTTATTGAAATGAATGAATGAGGCACGTTCATGTAATGAACTATTGTACTCGATTAGCTGATCTCGAATATTGGCATACAGGCACATGCAGGCTTCAAATTATTTATTTAATTATTTATTTGTCTTACAAAAACAGCATGTGTACTTTATGGTCAAGGCATGATTATCCCGTGGTCAAATTTGATTGTTGCATCACGCTATGTAAAACCTACAACCTAGCCGCACGGGTATGGTTGTAAAGTTGCGCATACCGTACCCCGTACGAAAGTACTCATTTGAATGACCATGATCCACGGCATGGGATTTCACTCAACATAGGGACTATTAAGCTAAATAAAATAATGATGACATGGAGAGAATGGATTCCCGAGTTCTTATATGGCAGCCCTCTTGGGACTAGTTGTCACGACCCGATCCCAATAATCTGGGTCTAGTCGGATCATGCCCAGCCTGCACCGTTGTTGAGACGACGGCAGTAAGCTGTTCAGTGGCAGGTAACCATACAACAACACTATATTTGTCACAACTTCAACTTCGAAAATAAACTTTATTTAAACTGAAAATTAAATACAATAGAAATTGTACTGAAAGGAAATACAGATTTTTGAAATAAACAAAATACAGGAAATAGAAATCTATCTATCAGCCTCAGTTCCATCGTCCTCCTGCGGGGACTCTGGCAGCACTACTGGGTACAACTCAGGGTCGTAATAGCTGTTGTAACACAACTCAGCATCATCCCCTAAAAATGTTATCTCCAGTCAGGAGGGAGCAAAGTATAATCCATGCTAATTTAAAACAGTTAATTAAGAAATTGAATCATGCAGTTCTAAACAAATTTAAAACAGGTTTGTTACAGTAGAAATCAGTGTTTTGAACAGGTAATGACATATGACCGGCTTGGGTTTGTTACAGTAATGGATAAGGAGGATTTGTTACAGTATGGTCATAGTCATTATGCTATTCCCCAGTCCCCGATAGTTACAGTACAGTACTCAGTGTGAGTTTCGTGTTTGAGTCGTGGTTTAGACATGCATTAAAACGATTAAATAAATAACTGTAAATTTACATAAACTATACTTGCCTCAATATAAAGTGACTGGAGGGGAAGAAGACTCCGAGACGGAACGTTTAGGGTTGTCCTCGAATTCCTACATTCGAGAGATAGACCCAACTGTCAGGTTAACCAACTTAGCTATACTAGTTGCAATCTCTATTTGCGTCCTAGTCCGATTTTTAGTTATTTAATTAACTAACACAGAAAATGCGATTAATTATGTGCGTTGATTTAATACGAGGGAAAAATGTCGTTTCTACCTTGGAATTGGGGATAACTCGTCGTTCCAGATTATTACGAAAACTTGGTAATTTTATAAAATATATTATAAAACTAATTTTCTTGTTTTAGTGAGAAATACGTGATTTTTATTTAATATAATAAACTTGTCAATTATTAGGTGATAAAATAATAATTAATTTTTATACGAAATCACTTTAAACCATTTTAATCGTTAAATAATAAAACTCATAAAACCAGAAAGACAGAAAAATTCTAAGCTATTACAGTCACAGACCAGCCAGCTGGGCTTATGCCCATTTACAATTTATTTACATAAATTGAAATAAGAATAAACTGCCGTTAGTCCTAACTGAAAAATATTAATAAATGTAAACGAAATTAAATACTAAAATATTGATAAATTTCAAGTCTCAGATAATGGTCCTGATCCTCATACTTGGCTAATTGCCTCAACGTCCGGGCGGGGCCGGTATCGTTTGCATTTAGCCGGGTCCACTGACCGGTACGGTCGTCACCCAAAATATCAAATTAAAATCCGAAAATCATTTTATATTCATTTTGAAAACAATTCGGGATTTACGGAAAAATCGGGCAGCATCTCCTCTGTTTTTGGTCAACCCAAAAACTGGGAAATTGTCGCCGATAATTCCTGCAAGTCCCAAACAAGGGAAAAACCCACATTTTATATATCAAACATATCCACAGCCAAACCACAGCGTAATCGGGACGACCCGAAATAGTTTCGGAAGTCCGATTCCCAAATCCACAAATCACAGATTATTTTTGAAATTTTCCAGAAACGACAACATACCAAAAACCATTCCCGAAATATTTCAGAAATGCAAAATAATCCACGGGACCTTTCCGAAAGTCCCGGAAAATCACGACGTCGCTAATACCGAATTCCCAAAGGGAACCGGGAACCATTTCATCATCGACAAATAATAATAAAATAGCGGGACAGGGCATTATACCTCGGATTGCTCGGCTAGAGCTCTCAGATGTAAAATAGAAAGAAAATAATGAGATCCAGATCAGCGAACGTTCCCGAAAACCACGCTGAATCCGCAGCGACGTCGAAGAATACCGAAAAAATGGAAATTAGGGCACGACATGAGTACCAACAGGGCGAGCTCGGCCAAGGCAGCGAGCTCGGAAACGCCGACGACAGCGGGCCAGGGGGTCGGCTTGCAGGGAGCTCGACGGGTCGAGCTAGGGCTCGGCGCACAGGGGTGCACGGGCTGGAAGGTGGCCGACAGGGGTGTCGGGGCTCGCGGGGCGCACTGGGGCAGAGGCCAGAGGGCTCGGCGAGAGGGGCGAAGGGGGTCGGGACGCACGGGGCGGCCGGCGTCGGACCGGGGGAGGCCGACAGGGGTCGGGCGCGGCTGCGCCGGTAGGCCGGGGGTTGGCCGGACGAAGAGGGGCTGGAGTCCGGCCGGTGGGCGCGGGCCAGAGTCGCCGGCGGCGTCGGGCCTGGAGGGAGGCCGGCCGCGCGGACTAGGGCACGGCGCACATGGGCGGCCGCGGGGCGGATCCGCGGGGAACGCCGGGGGTCGGCGGCCGTCGGAAGCTCGGTAGGGTGTCGGCGCGCTGGAGGCCGGCTAGGGGGCTCCGGCGAACGGATCTGCGGAGAGGGGTCGAGAGAATGGGTTTTCTCTGGAGAGGGAACAAAATGTTCTGTGAGGAATAGAGAGAGATGAGTTTGAGTGGGTTTTGGGTGAAAAAAATTATAATAGGGGAAGTAGGTGGTGTGAGTGAACGTGGAGTGATAGTAGGAGAGAAAAAGGAGGGAAGATGGGTTTACGTGGGGTTGGGATGAGATCTGGTCCACTTGGACCAGATCCAAAGGAGTTAAAATTTATTTTATATAAACCAAAGTTCAGATTTAATAGGAAAGGGTTCGGGCTCGGGTCTGGTCCACAAATCCAAAAATCCATGTAAATAAATTTTCGAAATAATTTTATCACTCAACAATAATTATAATAGAAATACAATAAATATAATAATAGTAGAAGAGCACTAATATTAATTTAGAAACAAAAGTTGGGTTTCACACTAGTAGTGCCCGACAGGCCGGCTGGTTCCCACAGATACTGTAAATCTGTCACACGGGCAGGGAACGGTATCTGCTTATATTATTATTGTACATGATATATTAACGGCGGGCGTTCCGCTGGGACTCGTCTAATTACATGATTGGCGCAATTGATTGACTGGATAGACTAGCCTTGCTCGCACATAGTAAGAACTGAGGAATCTCTAATTGCATAATTCCAGGATAACTTGGGACTCACAATAGCAAGCCGTAAGAGTTGATTGGCCGTTCAAGATGATTTATTTTTGTACTGTATCTACTCTGTTGTCTAACTGAGATGATCAGAATGGCAGGACATGACGGGCTAACTTCTGTCCTTATTTGGTTGGGAGGTTGGTTCGAAGTGTCGTGATGTTATGTGAATCCTAGGGAAAAACAGAGATTTATTATTATATTCTCTTACTTACTGGTTTAATCCTTCATATCGTCCTTCCTTGTGGTACTTGCTATTAGGGGTCTAACCTCTCTGGTTTTGCATGGCCAGATTTAGAGCCGATCCCCGAGGATCCAGCTTACTTCTACCTCCACGATGGTCAACACTAGAGGGATGATCGCAGGAGGACTCGAGTGGGTTCCTTACTTTACCGCTCGTTTTGTCATTTACTTTATACTTAGTCGTTTGGCACCGACATGTTAGTCGGACTGTCTTGTACTTACTTTTACATAGTTGTAACTAAGTCAGGCTGCAGCTGATAACAATTGTATATACCTTGCTTCATCATCTGGCTATGTTTTGTAAAGCCAGATCTCCAGAACATTTTGACTGAGCGTTTGGGACGCCTTACTGCTTTATCTTACATGTTCTCTATTACTGTTTCTTGTTTTGAATGATTGAGACAATAGATGTGAAGTGACCATAGAAAGACATTTATGTAGTATGCACCCCCTCGTCTGGTTAGACAGCATTGATCATATTATACGGTATTCATCTACCCGTAATACGTAGCTGGCTGAGTCATCCTCCCGCTCTCCGGTATTCTGGTTCTGGGGCGTGACAGGTTCAAAGCTCGTTCGTGGGCTGGTCGGTACTGAGCTCGATCGACTCTATTTTCTGTTCAAAGGGATGTTCGAACCGAGTACGACTATAGGTCGTTCGACTCGGTCTTGTTAGCAAATAGGCTCAAGCTCAGCTCGATTTCTCATGTCAGGGCATCCTCATAGTATATGATGTCTTTATTAATGGATTGTCTTAGAAATTTTACTCTCTTTTTCTTCTTTATATGATAGTAAATTTAAGATATAAAGAGCATGAGTAATTCAATAACAAATTCTTTAAGACTTTAGGGCGACAATGATGGTATTAGGGCTGCAAACGAGCCAAGCCGAGCCAAGCTTTTGTAAGCTTGAGCTTGGCTTGACTAGAAATAATCGAGCTCAAGCTCGAGCTTGATAAATTTTTTATTTTAGAGCTTGGGCTTGGCTTGAGCTTGGCTTGAGCTTGTTTATATTAAGCTTGAGCTTGGTTTGGTTTGAGCTCGAGTTTGGCTTGATAAGTAAGCTTGATTCAAGCTTGATAAACAAGCTTGATAAGCTCAAAATCGAGCTCGTTAAGCTTGATTTCAAGCTCGCTCAACTTTATTTCAAGCTCATTAACCTTGATTTCAAGCTTAACGAGCTCGAGTTCAATTTAGTTAGGTTTGAATTCAAGTACCTGTGATATTATTAATTCAAAAGTTACTTAATATCAATTATTAAGGACATATAAATATATAATGCACACAAATATACATATATTTAGAGTTCAACAAAGAACAAATGAGCTTCTAAACAAGCTCCTAAACGAGCTTCTAAACGAGTCAGCTTGCAAGCTCATCAACGAGCCAGCTCGCGAGCTCAAACGAGCCGAGTACTTCTAAGCTTGAGCTTGGCTCGTTTATTAAACGAGCTCGAAAATGAAGCTTGAGCTCAGCTCGTTTACTAAACGAGCTCAGCTTGTTTACTAAACGAACCGAGCTCAAACGAGCTTTTATCGAGCCGAGCTTCGAGCAGCTCGCGAACGGCTTGGCTCATTTGCAGCCCTAGATGGTATATACACCATGTTTAATAGGGTTTCAGCTCGACTCTAATCAAACTTGTTTAATAGTTTAGCCGAACCGAGTTCAAACACTCTTTGTTTGAACTCGTTCGTTCGATTTTTAGCCCTAAATAAAACTGTTATGATCTTTCTCGTCATTCCACATGGTAATGACTTTTTTCTTCCCGTTAACGAGATTATCAGCATCAAAAGACTTGGGCTCGAACTCGATTTGCACCTTGCCCGAATATATTCAATATTTAAAATTATAATCAAATATATGCAATATTTAAATTATATTTAAACTACATGTATCCAAAGTTCTAAAAAAATGTTTATAACAAATTCTAATTAAAATATATTTAAATAAGATATAAGATGGCCCAACCATTTAATTTCGGGTCGAATTTTTTTTTTAATATCAGAAAACAAATAATATGAATAAATTATTAAAATTTTTTAATTTATATATTTAGACACAAATTTAATTTTTTAATTTTTTTCTTAAAAGTTTTAAAATTAAATAAAATAATAGTTGGATATATCAAACTAAATACTTTAATTGAATACTTGGTCTTCTTAATTTGGATATATATAATAAAATAATACTTTAATAAAATAATAGTTGGACATTCAATTTCTGGTGACAACGACATCAACATGTATTACATCAGCAAATTGAATACTTTAATTGAATACTTGGTCTTCTTAATTTGGATATATATAATACTTACTAAAGTATGTTGGATATATATAATACATCAGCAAGTTGAATACTTTAATTGGTGACAACGACATCAACATGTGGTCTGGTGACTCTGGTCACTTGCTGAAAATGAATGCTGCATGCACTTGTCTCCACAATGTGGTGAAAGAAGACCAACCACCACTAGCTAACAAGCTAAGTACTCCACATGCAAAACCCAGAAGTTGAAGCAATACCCCCACCTCATGCAGCACAAAAGATGAAGAAACATGCACAAAAAACGAAGTTCATTTTGGGCTGCTCCACTACTCCACTACTGATATAAACAGAAAGGAAAGCATTTAGTTACCAAGAAAAATACTATAAAAAACCCAAGTACTATTCGGTCTTCACAATTCCCACTCTTCTTTTACATTTTGCACAATGTCTTCTTCTAACCAGCGTCCAAACAAAGTTCAAGGATTTGATGACAAACCCTTATGGAATCATGTAAAAGTTCTTAATTTAGCTGCGGGTGGAGGTGGAAATAGAAGCTGGGTTTGCAACTACTGTAGTAAGAAGGTGACGGGGTCTTATACAAAAGTGCGAGCACATTTGTTAAGACTTCCTAACTATGGAGTTGAAGCCTGCAAGGTGGTCGGAGGTGAAATACTTGAAGCACTCAAGAAGGAGAATGAAGATGCTGAACGAAAGAAGGCTCAAGAAGTTTCAAATGCAATAAAGAAGGCTGCATACATTATTTTACCTGAAGATACAGATCTTGTGCAACCAAAGAAAAGAAAGGGGGGTCTCGAGGTTGCCTTCAATACTGTTACTAGAGATATTGCTGACAAAGAATTTGCTCGTGCTATTTACGCGAGCGGTTTATCGTTCAATATTGCTAAATCTCCTTATATTCGAAAATATATACAAACTTTAGCAAACAACAATTTAGCAGGTTATGTTCCTCCTTTTATCGTTCAATATTGTCTCATTATATTCAAAAATGTTTACAAAGTCTAACAAACAATAATTTTGTAGGTTATGCTCCTCCAACATTTGATAGACTCCGCACAACATTACTTGCACAAGAGAAGGAGCACGTCAAAAATCTACTCCAACCTATCAAGGACACATGGAAGGAGAAAGGTGTTTCTATAGTTTCAGATGGTTGGACAGATAGGCAGCGACGACCACTGATAAATATTATGGCCGTATCTTCAGCTGGGACAATGTTTATAAAAGCAATTGATTCGAGTGGATGTACTAAGGATGCAGACTATGTAGCGGATGTGTTTATGCAAGCAATCAAAGAAGTAGGAGAAGAAAATATTGTTCAAATTATAACGGACAATGCAAGTAATTACAAGGCTGCTGGGTTAATTATTGAAACCAAACATCCAACAATATTTTGGACTCCATGCGTAGTGCACAGCTTGAATCTAGCATTAAAAAGCATATGTACACCATCGGAAAAGGATTCTCATTATGCGCAATGTAAGTGGATTTCTGACTTGATTAATGAAGTGCAAAATATTCGAAATTTTGTGGTCAATCAAAGTATGGCCTTGTTTATATTTAACAAATACTCAAAGTTGGCTTTGTTAAGAGTTGCGGATACAAGGTTTGCTTCAAGCATTATCATGTGCATACGTTTGAAAGAAGTAAGATCAGCTCTTGAAAAGATGATGATGGATGTTGATTGGAAATTATATAGGGAAGATGGCAACTCTTTGGTCGAACTTAAAGCACGTGAGGTAAAAGCATCCATTGTCAGTGACTCATTCTGGGACAAAGTTGAATATTTGATTAATTTTACTGAACCTATCCTTGACATGCTAAGATTGGTCGACACAGATGCTCCTGTTTTGCATTTAATTTATGATATGTGGGATAGTATGATCGAAAATGTGAAAAATATTATTTTTGAACATAACAAAACTGATGAAATATGTGGGAATAACTTTTTTGAAGTTATTCATCAAATTCTAGAAACCAGGTGGAACAAGAGCAATACTCCTTTACATTGCATGGCGCATTCCTTGGTTCTTAAATACTATTCTAATGCTTGGCTACAAGGGGGAAGCAATGGGTCAGCCCGGATAGCCCCACATCAGGATAAGGAGGTCTCCATCAATAGGAGCAAATGTTTCAAACAACTCTTCAAAAACGCCAATGATCTTCAAAAAGTTTATGTTGAATATGGTGCTTTCTCAAGTGGCTCAAACTATTTCAGTGAGCCTCATGTCATTGAGGGAAGAATGTATGAAGAACCTATTTCTTGGTGGGCTAATCATGGCGCATCAACACCCTTACTACAAGCCTTGGCTTTTAAATTGCTTGGGCAACCAGCTTCTTCCTCTTCTTCGGAGAGAAACTGGAGCACATATTCTATGATCCAAAGTATCAAAAGAAGTCGTTTGTGTTGGGAAAGAAACGCGGAAACCTTTCCCCAAACCGGAGAGTACCTGCGAGAGGACCGAGCAATACAACGCACGAACCCAAAAATGACCACACAAAAACAATCACGCAGACACAGAGAATTTTTGACGTGGAAAAACCCTTGCGGGAAAAACCACGGGACGATCGGAGTCCAACCCTGAGAAGCCTCCACTAATGGAATAGAAGAATTACACCCTCTACAAACTCCTCCGATCCAAATCGGATCCCCACAACACTCAGAGAAAAGAACAACGATTACAAGGCTACGAAGAACGAGAACGACGAGTAGAGATTACCCGAACACGATCTCCTCCGAATATCAACCTTCAATCCTCCGCCTTCTTCTCCGAAGTTGCAATGGCACTCTTGCCTCCTTTCTCTCTCAAACTTGGATAGCCTCCAAAAGTTACCAATGTGCGTTATAGGATTAGGGTTGAGAAATCTCAACTTAACACCCTAATCCCGTAACTAATCTGGACCGTCGGATTAGATCCAATGATGAAAACTCATCCAGAATCCCGCTTCAGCCCTCGACAACACAGAGTTCGGCCAGAACTCTGTGTGGGGCAACCAGCACTGGACAACCAAGCCCTGGAACGGCCAGACCGAGTTCGGCCAGAACTCGACCTGGGACCGAGTTCGGCCCGAACTCGATGGCCCAGTTCCAGAATCTCCTATGGAGCAGCAGCAGCAGCAACTCCAACTCCCCGAGCTTCTCCGACAACGGACGGCGCTCGTCGCACTCCGGGGTCTTCTCCACATAGGTTGGGAACCCCTCCCACTCCAATAAATCTCCCCCTTCACAACTATGGGGAGGATGTCGTCATCCCGACGATCTGCCTGCAGTACTCAAACTTCCCTCTTGGTAGAATCTTCGTGAACATATCAGCTCCGTTGTCATCTATATGAACCTTTTCAAGCTCCGGGTCCTTGTTCTCAACCACATCCCGTATCCAATGATACCGGGTCTCGATGTGCTTGGACCGGCTATGAAACGTCTGATTCTTCACAAGGTGGATAGCACTCTGACTATCGCAAAGCAAAGTATACTGCTCTTGCTTCAGTCCCATTTCCTGCAACAGCTTCTTCATCCACAACAGCTCCTTGCAAGCCTCCGTCGCTGCAATGTATTCCGCCTCCGTCGTCGACAAGGCAACACACTTCTGCAACCGCGACTGCCATGACACCGCTCCTCCCGCAAACATCATCACGTAGCCTGAAGTCGATCGTCTCGTGTCTACATCTTCAGCCATGTCAGCGTCAGTATACCCAACCAACTTCGGCTCGTCACCACCAAAGGAAAGTCTCCAATCAGCAGTGCCCTGAAGATATCGTAGAATCCACTTGACCGCACTCCAATGTACCCTTCCAGGATTTGAAAGATACCTGCTAACCGTACCAACCGCGTGAGCAATATCTGGCCTCGTACACACCATAGCATACATCAGGCTTCCCACAGCTGAGGCATATGGAACCCGCTCCATATCTTCCTTTTCGTCCTCGGTAGATGGACACTGCTCCTCAGTGAACTTAAAGTGAGCCGCGAGGGGGGAACTCACTTTCTTCGACCCGTCCATCCCGAAACGCTGAAGTACCCGGTGAATGTACTTCTTTTGGGACAAGTGTAGCAGCTTGGACTCTCTCTCTCGGCTGATCTCCATCCCAAGAATAGTTTTCGCTGCGCCCAAATCCTTCATAGAGAAGGCCGCGCCCAGTTGGCGCTTCAACTCCGCTATCCTAGTGGCATTTCGACCCACTAATAGCATATCATCTACATAGAGCAATAAAATGATAAAATCATCATCGGCAAAATACCTCACAAATGTACAATGATCCGACGTCGTCCGTGCATAACCATGCTTCCCCATAAACGACTCGAACTTCCTGTACCACTGCCTCGGAGCCTGCTTCAGACCATACAAGCTCTTCCTCAACCGACAGACCAAATGTGACTTGCCTTTCTTACAGAATCCCTCTGGCTGCTCCATGTATAACTCCTCCTCAAGATCACCGTGGAGGAATGCCGTCTTCACGTCCATCTGCTCGACCTCTAAGTCGAAACTGGCTGCTAATGCTAGCACCACCCGAATAGACGAATGCTTGATGATAGGCGAAAAGATTTCATCATAATCCACGCCTTTCCGCTGACCGTAGCCCTTGACTACCAGCCTCGCTTTGTATCGAGGGCGAGTAGCATCTTCCGTCTGCTTCACTCTGAACACCCATCGATTCTTCAAAGCCTTCTTGCCCTTTGGCAACCGTACCAGATTATAAGTGGAATTGGTGTGCAAGGAACTCATCTCCTCCTGCATAGCCACCATCCACTCCTGCCTGTGTTCGTCTTCCATAGCCTCTGCGAAACTTTCGGGCTCCCCCCCGTCAGTCAATAGCACATACTCATCCGGTGAGTATCTCGTAGATGGTCGACGCTCTCTGTCGCTCCTTTTCAGTGGAGCCACTGGTGCTGGCTGTATACCGACAGCCTCCGTCCCTTCAGGAACTACCTCTCCGGCATGCTCATCCTCCTAAGGGACATACTGACCACCATCAGCAGGCTGATGATCAAGGTTGGGAGCAACTCCATGTACCGGCTCCCCCATAACTGGATCCTCTGCGATGTCCTCTGGAAACTGCTCGAAGCGAAATGACTCTAACTCAGGCAATTCCTCAGCCTCAGAAGGCATCTCGGAATCCTGAGTGTTGGTCATGGTCTGATCCTCGACGAACACCACGTCCCTGCTTCTGTAGAGCTTTCCTTCCACTGGGTCGTAGAGTCTATAGCCAAATCATCCCGACCGTAGCCGACAAAGACGCATCGCCTCGTCTTCGGCTCAAGTTTGGTCCTCTCGTCCTTCGGTACATGCACGAAGGCCTTACAACCAAACGCCCGCAGGTGATTGTATGATGGCTCTTTGCCGTACCATACTTTGTCAGGCACATCACCCTGCAAAGGAGCACTAGGAGACAAATTAATAATATAAGCAGCTGTGAGAAGAGCCTCACCCCAATAACTGTCCGGCAAGTTTGCTTCTGACAGCAAACACCGCACCCTCTCCATCAGTGTCCTGTTCATGCGCTCCGCTACACCATTGAGCTGAGGTGTCTTTGGCGGAGTCTTCTGGTGTCGTATCCCTTGCTCTCTGCAATACGCATCAAAGGGACCGATGTATTCGCCGCCATTGTCGGACCGAACACATAACAACTTCTTGCCCGTCTCCCTTTCAACAGAGGCCTGAAACTCCTTGAAAGTAGGCAGCACCTGATCCTTGGTCTTTAAGGCATAGACCCAAACCTTCCTGGAACAGTCATCAATGAAAGTTACAAAGTAAGAAGCACCACCAAGAGATTTTACCTTCATAGGACCGCAGACATCCGAGTGAATCAACTCGAGCAACGCCGGCTTCCTCGAACTTGGGTGACTTTGGAAAGACACCCTATTTTGCTTTCCAGCCAAACAATGCGTGCATTTCTCCAACTTTGTAGACTTGAGCCCCGGAATCACTTTTCTGTTCACCAAGTAGCTCATCCCCTTCTCGCTGATATGGCCGAGCCGCCTGTGCCACAACTCGGTAGACGCATCACTGACTGCGTTCACCTCCTGTTCCCCCTCTGCGCTCCCCTCCATATAGTAGAGACCGGACTTCTTGCTTCCTCTGGCAATCACCATCGAACCTCTGGAAAGCTTCCACTGACTATTCCCGAAGAGACTGAAGAATCCCTCGTCATCCAACCTTCCAACCGACACCAGGTTGAAACGGATATCAGGGACATGATGAACATCCTTGAGAACAAGAACCGCACCCGTCTTCGTTCTCAAATGCACATCTCCAACGGCAACCGCCTTCGACACATCTCCGTTGCC
Source organism: Iris pallida (assembly GCA_029216955.1). NCBI lineage: Eukaryota > Viridiplantae > Streptophyta > Magnoliopsida > Asparagales > Iridaceae > Iris > Iris pallida. The sequence goes on from JANAVB010027997.1 coordinate 699,110, forward strand.
CATCTTCAACACGCCACAGTCACCTGTCGTGTAAGTGGCAAACAGTGCCCTGTTGTGAGATACATGCGCTGAAGCCCCTGAGTCCACCAGCCAAGAATTGTCATCGCAGGCGAGGTTAGTAATGACCTCATCACCTACGACGATCACATCGCCTCCATGCACCGAGACCGCCGCTGTAGTATTCTCTTCTTGCTTCCCCTTGTCGCCCTTCTTCTCCTTCTTCCAAGTGAAACAGTTCCGCTTGATATGGCCCTTCTTACCGCAATGGTAACACTCTGAGTCCTCGTAACGATCCTTGGACTTCCCCCTGCTCTTGTCTCTGCCACCACCTGGACCCCTGCTTTTGCCCCTTCCGCGGCTCTCTGAAACCAATGCCTCTGAGTGGTGGGATGTGGAGGAAGTGCCCTGAGAACGTCTCCGTATCTCTTCATTCAACACCCCGCTCTTGGCAAACTCCAGACTGACCACGCCCTCTGGAGCAGAAGCGATCATAGATACTCGTACGGTCTCCCACGAGTCTGGCAATGTACACAGCAGCCACAGTCCCTGAACTTCGTCGTCGAACTTGACTCCCATAGAAGATAGCTGGTCAACCACGCCCTGGAACTCACTCAAGTGATCCGAAATAGATGCCCCGTCTTTGTACCGCAGACCCATCATCGTCCGGATCAGGAACAGCTTGTTTACCCCGGTCTTCTTCGCGTACAAAGACTCCAGCTTATCCCACAACGTTTTCGCGTGCTCAATATTGGCAACGTGATTGTACACGTTCTCATCAACAAACTGCCGTATGTACCCACACACCTGTATGTGCTCGAATGTCCAGTCCTCCTCGGATTTATCACTGGGCCTCTCGGATGCAAATACGGGTAGATGCAGCTTCTTGACAAATAGCAAATCCTTCATCTTGCTCCGCCAATAATGATAGTTTGTGCCGTTCAGATTCACCATGCGCACCGGCTTCGCGTCCATCTCTCCTCTCTGGTTCCTCTGTCAACTCCTGACATCCTTTGAACCTGGCTTTGATACCACTCTGTTGGGAAAGAAACGCAGAAACCTTTCCCCAAACCGGAGAGTACCTGCGAGAGGACCGAGCAATACAACGCACGAACCCAAAAACGACCACACAAAAACAATCACGCAGACACAGAGAATTTTTGACGTGGAAAAACCCTTGCGGGAAAAACCACGGGACGATCGGAGTCCAACCCTGAGAAGCCTCCACTAATGGAATAGAAGAATTACACCCTCTACAAACTCCTCCGATCCAAATCGGATCCCCACAACACTCAGAGAAAAGAACAACGATTACAAGGCTACGAAGAACGAGAACGACGAGTAGAGATTACCCGAACACGATCTCCTCCGAATATCAACCTTCAATCCTCCGCCTTCTTCTCCGAAGTTGCAATGGCACTCATGCCTCCTTTCTCTCTCAAACTTGGATAGCCTCCAAAAGTTACCAATGTGCGTTATGGGATTAGGGTTGAGAAATCTCAACTTAACACCCTAATCCCGCAACTAACCTGGACCGTCGGATTAGATCCAATGATGAAAACTCATCCAGAATCCCGCTTCAGCCCCCGACAACACAGAGTTCGGCCAGAACTCTGTGTGGGGCAACCAGCACTGGACAACCAAGCCCTGGAACGGCCAGACCGAGTTCGGCCAGAACTCGGCCTGGGACCGAGTTCGGCCCGAACTCGATGGCCCAGTTCCAGAATCTCCTATGGAGCAGCAGCAGCAGCAACTCCAACTCCCCGAGCTTCTCCGACAACGGACGGCGCTCGTCGCACTCCGGGGTCTTCTCCATATAGGTTGGGAACCCCTCCCACTCCAACAGTTTGGCAACCCAAAGAGTTGATGATCTAGTATTTGTGCATTGCAATCTCCGCTTCCTGTCAAGAAAAAGTCCAGAGTATCAAGAAGGAGTGACAAAAGAATGGGACATTGGTAACTTTTTTATTACTAAACTCATGTTTTCTCTAGATAAACTTTTTTTTTAACATATAAGCATATCCACGTCTCTGATTTTAAAGGGGATTCATGTCACACATGGACAGGCAGAAAACTAATAATCTGTGATGAATATATTAGCGACTGAAATAAACGTTTCAATAATGTCAAAACCCTCATTGTAGTTAGCTTTTATCCAAGTTGCCTTGGAGAACTTTACAGTTATCAACTTGTCCTTTTCGCTACCCTACTTAATTTTTGGAATATATGTACACAACAAAGTTAATCATTGCTACAAATATGTAATAATTGGTTGTCCAGCTGGGTAATGTTTATCCCACGGCTAACTTTGACATGTTAAAGATTTTAGTTACCAATCAAGACATGTTCAAAGCACTGTTTAAATTGGTTAACAATATATAGAAGTGCCATATGATCAGTTATTTATTTTGTTGAAGGACAAGTTATTAGTTTTCCTATGACTCAGAAAACAACTAAAGTTATAGACCTATCATGTAATAATTCAATTAAACGGTCAATTTGATATCAGTTATTTTTTTATAGGTGGGGATGAATATTCCATAGACAGGGAAGAGATTGAAGCAAGTGAATTTGGAGCAATTTCTATTCAGGAACCACAAGTTTCTCTTCACGAACCACAAACTGAAAAGATGATATTTGAGGAGGATGACGACTAATGAATTGGGAAGTTAACAACAGGGTCTGGCTGATCTGAACTTGGAGACTTAATGCAGCAAATCAACCATCTTTTGCCTTTTTTGGACTTGTTATGTACTTATGTTTCTGGTGCAAATTCATATGTTTTGTAAGTTTGATTTAGTATCCAAAACTTTCTTTGAATGTTATGCACTTTGATAATTTTTCTGTATTAGACATCTTCAATATAGATTTTGAGATGAATGAGATACTCAAGTTCCATATTTTTTAGGAAAAATATCTATTTTAATAGCCGTCCGTATCCACAATTTGGATCCTTTTTAGCCGAGTCCGCGTGTCCTTCAATTATGATTTTGAAGGGTCCGACTCTTGGATATGTACCCGTACCCGACACTCGTACCCGAGTCCAGGTAACATAGAAAAGATGTGTTTGCTAGCTTGATATATTCAAATGTTGAGAACCAAACTATGAGTCGGTAAAATTATAAAGTAGAGTCGAAATGTTCGTGTCGGTGTCTTGTTCGTGTCAACAGTCAAAGAAAAGGGTTCTTTTTATGCCCACCTTGTGTTTGACGAAATACTCCAGTGGATTTTGTCAATCACTTGGTGAAGTGTACTAGGTAAGCATTGGATGTATGTTTTTTTTTTCTTGCTAGATATGGCGTGCTTATGGTTTTTCATTGCATGAATCCACAATGGTTGTTATTTTTTGACCATGCAAGAGGATTTTAAGAACAAAGTTTACTTGGAAAGAGTTTTGAAGGGTGCAAGCTGGTGTTTTTGGGCTTTGAAAGTTCTAACTAATCAAGTCCGACCTATATACGATTTAATATCAGTTCTTGTATCCTGGTTCCGTTTGAAGTACCCAAACATTGTCTTTGGAGCTTTGGCTTTGTCGGCCCCATTCTCTACTTTGACTATATTACTCCTGAGAAGGATATATTACAGTGTGGTCACTATGGATTTGAAAGTATATATCCCCATGTCATGTTCTAATTAAGTTATTTTATGGCATTAATTACCAATACTTGTTCTTTTATATTTGTTTGTAGGAAGCTAGTGAGATCTGCTAAGAACTATTAGAGATTCGTGGTTGATGTGTGTAGATGCAGGGCATATAACTTTATAACTCTGTTGGTATGCCTCCATGAGTAGTTGCATACTTGCATCAACATTCATAACAGACGCACATCATAAGATGAAAAGTCTCTGTCCAGAACTCATTGAAGGCATAAAATCATTGTAATAGATAAAATAATTCTACAACATTGTCTGATTGTATTTGACAATGGGAAAGGAACACAAAAACTAGGAGACTAGCGTAAGGTCCCCCCTAATTTCTGCTCTCTGCTATCTGGCTCTTGGAAACTATCTTTGGTGATTTTAGGCCACATAACCAAAACATGGAAGGCAGGGGAACATTTTTTTACTAAGAGGATGGAAAGTCAAGGAATGTATAGGGATCAACATTTATTTCTTTTTTCTTTATTGGAATGTGATCGAAACCAGTAAAGATGGTTTTCTTTTACCATTTTCAGCATTAAGCTGTATTTCCATATCATAGTTTCACTTTTCAGCGAACAAAGGCATTCTCCATTTGGGAAACTTACTTTTGTTTCCAAACAACATAGAAACTTAATTTCCTTACTTCAGATTACTTTCTAATGTCCAAATTATCGAGAGGAATATAGCTATTAGAAAGTTTGACTGCTCTTCTAGTTAATAATGATATGTTGATTTTCTTCTTGTTTGGAGTTTACATACTTAAAAGTCAGTGATATATGTCTACATTTATTGATTCATTTAGGTTTTCTTCTCACGTTCTCCCGTCAACAAATTCTTTTCCAGTATATTAAGCTTGTGGTGTTTACTTTCCTTTCTCATGTTTCATTCTGTCTCATTTGATGGTAATTGTTTTATACCTGTTATGTTCAGTAACCTCAAAAAATACTGGAGGCTAATAAGATTGACTAGTGTGCTTGATTTATTTCCATGACATTAAAACTATGTACATGTGGCTTATATACACACAGTTGGGTTTTTGTTGTATACGGGAACACTATCATGTTGTGAGAGTAAGAGTGCAATACCATATCTATAGATCATATGCATGAGAAAAGAAACACGAGACCAAGGTTACATGGAACACGGTACATCGAGCATCCCGAGTACACAGTATGTTTGTGTGTGGGTGGGTTGGGGGGAGGCTTATTTAGGACATTTATTGGAGTGCATGTATTTCGGGACCTTCAGTAGGGCTAGCTACCTGCATGCGGAAGGATCCCCGTCTTACCATAGATAGTCTAAGATGGCGTGTTACAACTAACCTTCGTGTAGTTAGGCTGCATGCATATCAATTTTCTTGTAGGCCTATCGAAATGTTTGCAAGGATGAGTGCACTGCACACTATATTTTATGAGGCTAACAATTGATGTAGGGACACACTTGTGATACATTTCTTTTACATTATCAATTGATATCATTGTTACAAGGAATGATGGTAAGTTGGGTAATGTTTACTGTGTTCATATGTATATCTGGCTAGGCAAATTGTTTACCATGTCACGTGTACGCTCTATATTTCTGCTGATGAAACACTACCAAAATTTGTCAAATTTGCGACGTTTTTAGCAATGTTCAGTTGTTACGTCGTTGTATTTTATGAATTCAGTGACGTCTTCTTAGAACATCGCAGGACGTCGGTATTAGCGACTGGCTGCGACGTTCCGCGACTAGAAATAATTTTATGGAATAAGATGTCGCCAAATGTCGCCAGACGTCGCTATCGTTTTCACTATAACGACGTGTAGCAACGTGATGTTTCATACGTCGCTAAATATTATAAAATTTGCGACATTTAGCGATGTCAATTTATGATGGCGTTAACGTTTTTCATATAGGTTAACAGACTTTATTTTCCCCCATCCTCTCTAATTTTTCCAAAATTTTTGAGCCTCCGCGCGACCGTGCTTCCCCGCAACCCCCTCCAGCTCCGACACCGATCGTGCTCCCCGCGACCCCCTCCGGCTCCACAAAATTTCCCAAACTTTCCCACCTCTCACCTGCTCTCTCTCTCTCTCTCTCTCTCTCTCTCTCTATCTCGATCACCATCACCGTCATCGTCAGGGTGGTGACATTTCGCTCACCGAATCTCCAGATCTCGACATGGAAGCCATGGAGGAGATCACCAAGCTCTCGGAGGCCATGATCCAGGCCGCCTGCGTCCTCGCCTACGAAGACGTCGACGAGACCAATCCCTCCTCCTCCCGCCGTGCCTTAGTTAGTCTTCGATCTGTCCCCTCAAGTCAAATAGCAGAAACTCAAGAAGAGCAAAACCTTAGAGTTGTTTTCTTTCACAAGTAAATCATCATTCTTCAAAATCTTATTATTTTTCTTTTAAATTTTTATTTATTTTTCATCATTCCATAATTCCCATAAGCTATTTCTTGATCAGTTCTTTACCAATCCGATCTATACTCATAAAAAGTTGTAACAGATCACATGGAGACCAGAACTGGAGTCAGATGAAGGGAGGAGGAACACATAGCTTTGCTTAAACCTTCAAATATCTCATGGGTCAGTCTCGTCCCCTCCGTGTCATGTCACTATTATTGTTATTGCAGATTAGAGCAACTTCTTAATTTTTGATATCTTGATTTTTTTTGTAGCCGCGCAGTTCCTGTCGAGTCTGATCTCGTTCATCTTCAACACATGGATCGTGTTGCTACGACCCCCTTCTCCAGATCCAGGAATCGATCGAGTGAGGACGAGGTGAATGATGCATTGATCAGGTGAACAAAAGAATTGCACGAGACATTTAACCAAGGAGAATCAAAGCTTTATTGAATAGAGATGCAAATACTACAAGAAGAAGATGACAAAAGCTAAGAATAGTAAGATTATCTATTCATTCAGGTTATGGACTGCTGCTCTCCTTTTCTCTATTTATAGACTTCCTCTACATTAATCTCTTTCACTAATGAGCTGTCCCTTGCTACAGGAAATGAGCTGGCTGATTATAACAGAAAGGGGCTGACCTGGCTAATTGGGAGCACATGGCAGACGTGGCTAACTGTTAACTGAATGCTGAGAATGCTGTTAATGCAAAAGGAAAAGGAATTTACCTCTACTCCTACTGGCTACTCTTACAGCAGAAAATAGAGTGATCCTAAAGAGTGAGTCTGAGTTAGACTCTAACACAGATTAGAGCAACTTCTTAATTTTTGATATCTTGATTTTTTTTGTAGCCGCGCAGTTCCTGTCGAGTCTGATCTCGTTCATCTTCAACACATGGATCGTGTGGAACCTCAATGAATGCAACTATGCGGTATATCAGTTCTATATCTCTTCATCCAATTTTGGGCCCTTAAGTTCTGCTCAATGTTGATGTACATGAATAAGACAGGACACCGACATTATTTTTTATGTGTTCTAGTGTCTGTGTCCCATCTGATACCTGTCCGACGATGAGACAGGTGCGACACCACCGAGTTGATCTCATCTCATTAGTTGTGTTGATTGTCTTCGAAATGGGAGTAATTGATATAGATCGCTAGCTTTTAGATTGGTTTACTGCTAGAAAGCGTGGCAATTGTATGGCACTAAGAAAATGGGAAGATAGCCTTGCTTTTGTTTCAGATATTTGGTCACCTAGGGAGTGAACCCACAACTTCCTCGACTTATTCTTAGGTGATGATTAGGAGTATTGTTTATCTGTCTTGGAAAATATTGCACTCCATAAATTCGGGATAGGCTGTGTTTTGCTTTCCCCTTATATTTTGCTCCCTCCATATTTTATTTCCTAAGCCCTAGATTCGAGATCGGGTGTTCTCCACCTAATAAAAAAAGTTCCGGATTGGGGATCTCCAGGTTCTCCATCCTCCTTTCATTTGGAGCTGCCGACCGGAGAAATAAAAGAAGCAAACTTTGATCGTACGATCCTCATTCATCTCCTTATCCTATTAATTGATTTGATTTTCTAGCTAAATGTTGGCTTTGCTGGCTAAGCGGCAGGGCAGGGTGCTGCCAAAGGAGGGGCCTATTCCGGAGGACTGTGGGAACAACGACGAAGGAGAGAACAACTGAATAAAAGTTTTGGGTATGGGAAGAACTTTGGGGCTAAATTTGAGGATGTGGAAAGGGACCATTTCGGTCACACTTGCTCCGCCAAGGCCAAGAAGGGGGAGAACAAATGGCAGCTCGTTGCCGTCAAAATCTTCTCCAAAGCTAAGTATTTTCTTTTCGTTTTTTGCTATATGAATTTGCTCTATTGTGGAGAAAAATGATTCAATGTGCAGAAAATTACTGAGTGATTTGTTATCTTGCATATGGTTATTTATATACATATATATTATTTGATATTTATAGTTTACTAAGAAGAAGATCATGGATACCATTTTTCTATCTGGTATGAGATGGATACCATTTTCCTATCTGGTATATACTTGGAACAATAACAACAGATAAAAATCCTATGCTGTAATAATAGGTATATATCGTCAATTGCTTGAACAACTCCATCTGTGTGGAAATGTAAAGGAAAGTCTCCGCTTCTTGGGCTTGATTCGCTAGTCTAACCCGATACACTTCTTGTTCCACAATTGTTGTATGTAAGGCTAGGGTTATTATGCCTATTTCTATTCCAGTCTGGTTCTATGTAGGAACGTCATTCGAAATGTGCAAAAAAAATTAAATTCTATTGTTATGTATGGTATAATTAATGGATTAGGTGTTAACAGAGTGCAAATGGATTCTTATTGAAATGTATTTTCTTTATTCTTTTTGTTGTTGTTACGATGACTATATTGAAGACTTCAAGTAGATGATAAAGTGAAGTTCGGAAGAGTAGTTGATATCTTTTACTACTTTGTAAGTACTAGTTCTCTGTATCCTTTCACTTATTATCCTTCATATCCACTACTTTTGTTACAATAAATACATTATTTTTATTATCATTTTTCATTATCATGAAAATAAATATTTGTAGAATTTCTATATTAAAGTTAAGGAGGATCCCCAAGGAAAATACTCATTAGAGACATCATGGATAAAAGTTGGATACACCTTTTAAGGTTATTTTTCAAATTCTAAAAACTATATATATATATATATATATATATATATATATATATATATATATATATATATATATATATATATAATCTTATGAATTTACATAGTGTCTCGTTTATTGTAAAAAAAAAAGATTGATTTTTTTTTCCTTTTGCTTCTCATGTTTTTTTTTTCTTTAATCTTTAGAACTTGTAAAGCCTATCATGATGGTACAAGAAGAGTTGTGGATATGGTTCAAGCAGGTAAGGTACATATTCTAACCCATATTTTCAATTTATTTTCCTACTGTCACAATTTCTGTCTTAAATTGTTGCAGCCTTGGTAGATGAAAGTTACTATTTAATATGCATCCATGGTTATTTGAAAATTACAACTATATTTAGATCCTTAAACCAGCTCCCATATCGGATAAAATTTTCCAACTATATATCCAAATCTGATCCGTAAGTATGTTTGTATGTCCATATCCAGTTCATTAATGACACATAAATAAGAAAGGGAACATTTGGACAAACATCAATCCGTTTTCAGCCCTACTCGAGTCTTTAAGTGGACGTTTGTACATTTGAAAACCATCCTATTTGTAATTTGTAAGTTTCCATATGGTATGATTGATAAATTACTTATATTGTGGCATGCAGACCACACAGTACCTGCCACTAGAGCTTCTTAAACTAGTCTGAAAGTTTTTTGTTCTCTTTAGTCATAATTTATCTATGAAATTGGATGACACTTGAGTAGTGGAGAAGCTAAGATATTTGAAGGCTATGTACTTGGACGATTGGAAAAAGAATTTCATTCTAAAGAAAAGAAACTTCAAATTATGATACCTAGGCAAGAGAGAGGATAACAAAGGTGTGTACTCTCAAATATATGCATGGCATTGTACCTATCCATTTTTGTATTGATAAATAATCTAAGTAAGCCTTTCTGTCATATGTTGAGAATTGGAGGAAGAATCCTCATAGAGGTTGGGAGCATGGGAGGAAAAGCCAAGTGTTGCCTATGTTGGACACTGGAGTTGCTTGCCAGTTATACCTAAGAGGATTGCATAGAAAAAATAATTCAGACCTCATATTGTAATTATATGTAATATGGCACTGAGATATAATCCTTTTTTTTTGTCGCAGCTTAGTGTATTGTAGAGTGTCCATAGCGAGTCCGATATGTGTCTGACATGGATGCATATCAGTTTTTTAGACTGATACCTGTTATTAAAGAAAATTGCATCTTAAGATTAGTCTGATATTTTTGTTTTGTTTAAATAGACAACCTGTTATTAAAGAAAACAATTTAAGAAGGCAAGCAACTAGTTTTTGAGGAATATAAAGGGGTAAATTTTCGAAGCCAAATGTTTGGTCAAAAATCTGTAAGTCTCCATAACGTTTGTTTTGGTTCCTTTTGCCCACTTGCCCAGAAAAACTGCTATTTCATAACAAAGACCAACCTACATTACCTACAGGAGAATTTTTTTTTCCCCTCTTTCTTTGTTTCTTTCTAAAGAGTACTGCCAAGAACGTTATAACTTAGTGAGGAGGATTAACGTCTTCATAATGTATATCAAACAAATTTGATACCACTTTTTGACTTCAGTGGATCTGAGTTTGTCAAAAAGTAAATTTAGCTAAAAATGACTATGTTAATGATTTCCATCGTTCTATAAAGACTTGTAGAGAGTGACGGTCCATTTATACTAAATGCCAGTGATATATTTCACCTTAGCTTTGTAAGTATTGACTCTTCCTCTCTTTATCTGATGCCTGATGTGTGCGATTAATTACATGCATGAGAAAGTGGGAAATGAGCTGACACCTTACCTATGTGTGGTAATGGTTTGACTTATAATGTGTGGCAATCCTACGATAATTGTTTCTCAATACTAGAACAAACCGGACTGAAATCAAGGATCTGTTTGAAATGACTAAAATTTTCATTTTGTGTGCAGGTTATCAATCAAAAGAAGAAAAATATTTGCATTGTCTGAAGCTTCTCCTATGCAACCAATTTAGTTGATATTTATAATAGAAGACAATTTACACTTCTTGTTTCAAAGTAGAGCAAAGTATCAAACAATTTACACACACACACACACATATATATATATATATATATATATATATATATATATATATATATATATATATATATGTGTGTGTGTGTGTGTGTGTGTGTGTGTGTATATATATATATATATATATATATATATATATATATATATATATATATATATATATGTGTGTGTGTGTGTGTGTGTGTGTGTGTGTATATATATATATATATATATATATGGCCCAAGAGGCATTCTATACTAAAATCGGATTTGCTAGCTGTCTACTCTGTATTAGCTCTTTGGATTAGTGATGCTTAACTCGCATGTTGGGAAATAAATTCGCACAAGAGAAACGTCTTTTAAAAGGACGTTTTGGTGCATTTTTTGATAATAAATGTTAATTGAATGGACCGATTATATCTTGTAGTAAAAAAGAGATGTATATATAGAAATTAATATCTGTATGTTGGATAATATTATGACCGTTAAATAGCCGTTGCGAGCCACTTAAAAAAATTATGTCAGAAAAACGTCCTTTAAAATGACGTACGTGACTCAAACACCATTTTAAGGGCATTTATTAAACGTTATTAATAAAAAAAGGAAAGACAAACCGTTAGCTGATGCTAATGATAAATTAGATTAACTAAAATAGTAATTAGATTAACTAAGAATAGTTAGGATGAAAAACGAAGAAACGCTATTTTTAAGGACACTTTGGGGTTTCTTTTGTAAATATCTAAGTTTTGTTGCTCTTCTAGCAATTTTTTCCGAGTATAGTGCTCTATTTGCAATTTTCTGTTATTTTTAAGTTGTTTTGTCGACCGCGAATGATCATGCCTTGTACCAGTACACACTTTAGAGTACTTGTACAACATCATGTACGGTGAGTGACTTTTAAGGATTTAACAGAATCATGACGTGAAAAAGGGCACGATAAATATCACACCAACGTTGTTATAAAGATACGTGAGGGCATCGAGGAGGGTGAATATAAATGTGCCTTCGATTGTATCAATTTGGACATCATCATGGATGGTTCCACGATTTAAAATTAAAATGGAATACAATAAAATTTTATATTTAACTATACTTAAAAAAATTTATTCCAAATATGCTAATAAACAAAGTAATAAATGAAACCAACAAAAATACTACTAAAATGTTCACATATGACATAGCTATCGAAATTGGACTAGGCTAACATAATATATAGGGGTTTTTTTAATTGACATATGCTTAGTATGTTAAACCTCCTATAGAGTCTCCATTGGACATGATTCACAAGTGGGCACCCGGGACTTTTCGTGAAAGAGGCACACTGGGTGAGCGGGCTTCGACTTTGTCTCCGGGACCCACTTGAATATAGATATTATGAACATGAGGTGCAGGATACGAGATCGAAAAACCAGGACAACAACTCCACTAATGTGTCGATCGCTAGCGCATCCAGGACCTAGTGCCCAGCTCCCCTGGAGAGACCGCAACTGATCTGAGAAGTGCATTTTCGGTTTTGATAGACTTAGTCCCAGGAATACATAAGAAAACAAACGTTAAGTTAATATATAGTCGTACTGATATGATACTCAGTCACAAACATATCATACTGAGCCCTAAGGTCTCCTTGTACTGAGGTGAAGAGAGTTAAGTATGAGATAGTTAAGTGACGGAAAAAAAATATTCTTGGTGTAAGGGTGTGAGTTTAGAACGGAAAGTCATGGATGGTTAAGTGAAGAAAAGTTTAATAGTATTTTATCATTTTTATAACCTCCCAAATCAGGGGTTAAGTTAGGAAAAGTTTAACTTAATAATGAATTCTGTTATTCAGTTATAATATTTATATTCTTTAATAGGTCAGGCCCAAATTAAAATTTTGATTAAATTATATTAATATTTTTTATGTTATAGAAGCAAAACTTTATAATTTTTATGGTAGAAGACACGATAACCTTTGGTATACATAAGTAATTTCGCTCCAAGAATTTACGGGAGCGAAACTTTATAATTTTTAGGGTTAATTAGTTGTACTCCTCTATGGTTTGCACGTATTTTGGTAACTGTTCTTGTTGTTTTAAAAATAAAGAACATCCCCCTGGCTGCTTAATTTTTCACTCATTTTCTTCTATGCACCAGGGGGTACAACTAATTAACTTTATAAACCAGGAGGGTGTTCTTCATTTTTAAAACAACAGGAACAATTACCAAAATAGATGCAAACCATAGGGGGTACAACTAATTAACCCTAATTTTTATCGTAAAAGACACAATCAAAATTATGTAAAAATTTATGTAAAAGACACTATAAACTTTATAATTTTTATCGTGTCTTTTACTTATGAAATATTATATTGTCTATCAAGAAGTTTCGCTTCCATAACATAAAAGTCATTTTTATCGTCAAAGACATTTTTATCGTAACATACATTTTATTTCCTAGCCAAGAATCTATAAAAATAATAATTTAATTTTAAAATGTCTAAACTTTTATTATCTAAAGTTTAGTTTCAACGTAATCTAAGGCAAGTTAGATAAAATTGTAACTTAACTTATTAAAGTAATTTTTCTAATGCATAGTCAACATTTAATTAGCTATTTAAAATTTAATCTATTATTATAATTTAATACATCGTTTAATTTTAAAAATTTATTCTAATTAAAATTTAAGTATCTAATTTTTTTATCTGTACTATTACTTAAATCTTGTTGGGTCAATATTTTTGGTGTTATATTTTTGTTTGGTTGAATGTTGCATTTTCTTCACTTTTTTACAGTTTTCAACCAGACACAAATCTTTATATTGTTTGGAATTTTTTATTTTGTTGTATTATGTAATAAAATTAAGGATTAAATTTTTATTCCAGTCGAGTCTATAATTTAAAATCTTATTTCATTTGAAGTTACTACTATAAAGTAATTGAATATACCATTTGAATTCAATCTTATATATATTATCTGTTCTAATTTAAATCGATATAATCTAAAATTATCTGTATATCTTTGTCTTAAAATTAAAAATAGAAAAATAACTATTAGATAAGAAATGGGTGAAAGGTAAAAGAAAAGGCTTATTTATAATATTTTCCATTTTTATTATAGTTTTATATTATGTTTGTTTAGACAATTTACGTTCTTTGACATTAAAGGACTCAAAAAAAATCCTATGGTTGGCCAATATACTCCAAAACAAATAGGACAAAATATCCTACCAATTTTCAAACATTTAACTCCGAGTTGGAAGTATATTTCGAAGTACCAATGACTCAATATTCACAATGGTCCTATTACTACCCACATACTATTTGACATATTTTTTAAGTTATACAACTTGAAGGGACATTTTTATTTATCATGATACAGTTCTATTTCGATTCTTAAGAGAAAATATGCAGCCAATTAACTACTGATAACGCATGAAACAATTTGGCCATGAATATAGTTAGCATTATAATTAAAAAATGACAAATTTTGATTGAAAAAAGAACTTAGTATATTAAAGATGACATTTTTCATAAATTTCCGAGCTTGTGATTCGTGCCATTGTCTCATCTCTCAAAATTTCTCTGTATATTTCATCTCCTCTGCTTCCTCTATCCGTACTACATACCAAAATTTAGGAAAAATTGCAAAGAATAAGAAGAAGAAGAAGAAGAAGAAGAAGAAGAAGAGAGGAAGTGAATAATTCACAAACCTAATACGAAATTTCTCTGTATATTTCATCTCTGTGATTCGTGCCACTGTCTCATCTCTCAAAATTTTTCTGTATATTTCATCTCCTCCGCTTCCTATATCCGTACTGCATACCAAAATTTAGGAAAAATTGCAAAGAAGAATAAGAAGAGAGGAAGTGAATAATTCACGAACCTAATACGAAAATGATGATAGATACGATCGGGATTTTTAACCGATAAATACGAACCTTGCCAACGGGGGACCTAGGCTCAACATGAAATACTTTCAGAAGATATCGAAGGAGGATTATACGCCAAAAGTATTACAAATATTCCAGAATTTTTTTGCATGAAATACTATAAAATTGTTTAGAAAATAAAACAATTAGCATGTTCACATATCGTACTTGAGAACTGTCTCGTTCGACACTGCAACAATTGTCCGTAGAATCAAGGACCTGCTTTCCTTGAAAGATAAAAAGTTATAAATTAATTTTTACTATCTAAAAAAAAGACGATACCTGACGCTCCAGAAAAAATAGATGCGAGAAGAAAGCTTTTTTTGGTTAACCTGGTAGTTATGAAAATAGATAAATGGAAAAAAAACGTGCGTTGGGTAGTTATCAAAATAACAGAATAGGAATAAATATGCATAAATTTCATATAGGGTAGAGATGTTTAGCTTAATTACAAAAAAGATGAGAAGTTTAGGAAAATTGTGGATGGAGTAACGGAGCGCCACCGCTCATGGCGCGCGGCATGGCGCAGGTGGGACGCGTGTCACGACCCGCTCCCGAATAATCGGACACGAGTCGGACACGCCCAGCCTTCGTTGTTAGACACGACAAAGTAAGCTGTACCAACCTAGGAAAAACTAACCAGATATACAAGAGTAAATGTGAACACAGCATCTATAAACGAATCCCAAATCCAGATACATGTCTCAGAATTTTATTACATTTCAGCAAATGAAAGTAAGTCTACTAGTCTCAATACAAAGAAAATAATATGGAAATACTAAGGTAAGCTCTAGGCTTCTGTAGCCTCTAAGTCAAGAGCAACTCCAGCTAGCTCTCCTGCATCTAATGGCTCTCCGCCATAATATGTATCGCACAGAGCCTCCAACTCACCTGCAACATATCCTAGTCAGGAGCGGAGCTAAGTATATCTAAGGAAATAAACATGAACATCATGGTATGAACAAGAACAAAAAATATATGTAAAGTACAAGAAAAGAGAACAAGACATGAAACTGAACAGGAAATACTGAAAGTAAAACAGGGAACATGATAAGAGTCCTGAACATGAAATACAACCTGAACATGAAGTACAACCTGAACATGAAATACAACCATGAATCCTGAAATACAACCTGAATCCTGACATGTGCAATATTGAAATACATCTAGATTGTGTGATCGGCTTGGGTAGATGCAATGAACATGAAATGGTACGGCTTTGGTCCCGCGTGTACGATACGGGGCCTAAGCTATTCACATGAATATTAATAGGGTTTGATCACATATCTATAGTATTTTTTCTCCCAGACACAAGTAATCCATGAAACATGAAACCAGACAATACCGTGATATATCGTGTCAACAAGGAGATACAGGAATGAATGTACAAGACATGATAAATGAACAAGTCCGAGAAGTATACTTGCCTGGCTCAGGGTGATCGAGAAAGGGTAGCAGAGCTGGGAATCCTCCTGTTATGATTTACAATTGATAAGTTGGCAATGTAGATAGGTATTTCTAGTCTACAAAGTTACTACAACAAAACTTGGTTTAATCACTAAACTTATCTTTATATACATAACCTTTACCCTTTACAATTAGACAACTAAACTAATACTCCAATAGGAGGCCATCTATCCTTAATCTTCCATACATTACTAGACTATATATATATATATATATCATGGTTCCTAGAATGGTCAACCATCAATTGGTATCAATGGTCTCCTAATCATGGTCAATTAAGTCTACTAATATGTTGACCAATCAACTTGTCATTCCAACCTCCTGTTTACTCTAATACCAATCTTAATTCAGTCCTACTACCATCCTAATCTAATCCAAGTACCATGGCTGATGCACCCATCATGACTGATTTAGCTTACATCATGAAAATTACATTAGTCGAGTTAAGAACTGATGCTAACAGCCCTAAACATTAGCTAACTGTCACTAACCATCCTAAACTCAGATTTCCAACCCATTAACATTCTAAACTTCAGTTCACTAAATTATCAATCCTGAATACTTGGTTAATACAGCCTTGGTAGGACTAATATTTCAGTCCAAACTCGAATTGGTACCTATCAGGTTACCCCAAGCTTGATCAAGTCCTGGACCATCTAGGTTTGCATTTTCCTGACTGAAACCATGCTATCCTCTTTCACTTGAACAGAGCTACCATGGACAATTCAACCTGCTTCCCAGCTGTCAGTCTGTGAGCATACAAACTCAACCTTCTCTAATTCGAATTGACACTACAATTCTCAGGTTCAGTTGCATCATTGTCCTAATCTCAGGTGACTGAACAATGTTCAGTCCCATACAAACCTAAATACCAGTCTCGATTGTCCATATTCTATCTACAGTTCAACAATCCAATTCCATTCGAATTAACCATTCAATCCCCAGGTAGAATTTGGTCCTAAATAGGACAGTCCTGGATTACACTATGCATTAGCCAGACTTGAAATTGATACCAAGTTCTCATCCTGGAATTGTTCTCAGGAAACACAAAGGTACAGTTAGTTAGACCATCTCCAATGGGGGTTTCTATCTTCCCTATTTCTATGGAAGAAATCCATTTTAGAAAAAACTTCTCCCAATGGTGATTTCTATCACCATTTCTATCCTAGGTGGCAATGATGTAGGATAGAAACTTTCTAGGAGGGTTTCTACATGTAGAAACTCTCATAGAAATTCTCCTATCTCTCATGACAATTATTATTGGGCCCCACACCATTAAATTGGTCCTTTTACTATGTGACACATAGGATTGAAATGGAGAACCATTGGAGAGCATTTTTGTATGTCTACAATTTCTATGTAGAAACTCTTCCAACTAGGATAGAAATCTTCTTAAAGTACAATGCCAAGTAGGATAAGAACTCAATTTTAGAAATCACCATTGGAGATGGTCTTACTCAAGTCTCAAATATACAGTTCAGATTTAA
This sequence comes from Iris pallida, assembly GCA_029216955.1. NCBI lineage: Eukaryota > Viridiplantae > Streptophyta > Magnoliopsida > Asparagales > Iridaceae > Iris > Iris pallida. The sequence goes on from JANAVB010027997.1 coordinate 716,727, forward strand.
ATTCTAGTAATCCTCAGTTCCTACTTAGGGATTCCTGTCTCAGTCCCTAACAGGACTGAGAATAATTCAGTTCACAAGTATTGAAAATAACTCTTGGTTTACTGAACAATGGTTCAGTCCAATATCAGAACACATATCCAGTTTATTCCCAAGCAATGATACTACTAGACAGTTTTCCCATGTAAAATCAAAATGAAGAAACATCAAAGACTTCATAAATGTTAGAGAACAATACCCACTGCAGTTATAGCCATATGTGAACTTGATTCCTATGGGCTTGGATACAACTGTAAACTTTCTTCCCTGGCTTTAGGATTTGACACTGAGTTAACATTTGTTTTGCAAGACATTTGAACCCAGCTTCAAATCATGTTCAGCTCCAATGATTCAGTGCTAACCTTCTTCTATAACCCACTGTACATAGACTAAAGACTTTAATATGGGCTAACATATCAGTTGAGTTTCAACTGATACCTCAGTCCTAAATTAACCTCTACAGTCCAAAAATAGGGCTAAAACACCATCCTGGTTATTCCTATTCCAATCTATAGTTTGTCCATTCCTAATTCGAATTGAACTTACTATAACCAGAATTCCTACCAGTCTCAAGTTTATAAGATAATTCAGTCTTCACATGACTGATACAATCCTATCTCACTGTCCTTAATTGTCCATAACAGAACAGCAGTTACCAACAAATTCACTGAGTGAAACACAACAGCCGAGCCTAATAAATCAACCTATGTGCTGAAATACACATCAGTAGACAATCTGTCTACTGATACTGGGATCATTCCAAGCTTCCCAACTAAGTTCCCTATTTCTACAATCTTGCACTATAGTATTGATGGAACATAAGAATAATTACACTTTAACCTATTAATCCATGGTATAAGCTTATCATCCAACCCATATGTTAAATCACATTTCAAGAAGTACTCACTATAATCTATACATCAATACATTGGTCCAAATCTGGAATGAACTCTCTCGAACCCATGTCAACTATCAAGTTAAGTTGCATTGAGCCAGAGATTGAAAATTCCAGGTGATTGCCACACTGGAAGTATTATTCCTACAGTCCTACTTAGCAGTAGAATCTAACAATGAACTAAGGATTAGGAATTACCTGAATAGAGTTCCTGTGTCGTGTCGAGCCTTCTCCCTACTCGTTCAGTCACAAAAACGATCACCTACAATACTAATGATATACAGGGGATCGATTTAAGGATCATCAACTCATATAAAGAAGAAACACTAAAATCAATTGAAGAGGCTTAAAAATCAATGATACCTAATGTTGATTTGAATTTATTAGAACTCAGAGAATTGATAAGGAGATCCAGTCACGATCCATACTCTGATTCAAGTCATCAAAACTAAAATTAAAGACGGAAGAATTTATAGGTTGATCATTGAGATGAAGAACAACTCACTGTCAAAATTAAACCAATTGGGATCGATGAAGATGTTCAGATCGATTGATTATGGATTTAAATCTCCAGATCTGTCGTTCACAAGGAAAGAATTGACAATTCAATTGAAATATTACTCAAATATTAAGAAGTCGTAAGAACTTATCATTCTTACCAATGATCCAATGGTTTAGGAAATCGACGAACTGAAGGAAGAAGAAGGTAAACTCGAGAATCGCCACTCCTATCGAGCCAGGAGCAAATTCTTCAGAGAGGATGCTGTTCCCATCGCCATGGCCGCTCCGTGATTTGAACTTGAGGAAGAATAAGAGGGAAAAGATTTTGGAGAATTGTTCTGAAATTTGTTAAAGCAAAAGAAGATCTGACCTAAAATATATATATAGGCGATCAGCTGGGACTAGCGTGGGGATCACGCACACTTAGGGCGGGAAATCAAATTTCTTCCTTGGAAAAATTGGTTAGGGAGAAGAAACTGCTCGTTGAGATTTGAATCTCAACTGAGTTGAAAGAAATGGCAGTATACCTGAGCTGTTGAATACCAACCTAATTAAAAGGAAAGCCCATGAATAGGGCCCAGGAAGGAATGGCCCAAGGCTGAAAATGTAAACAAGAAATTGATATATTTATAGTATCTTGCATATATTTAAAGTATGTAATAAATTCCAATTATTTAATCAATATAATATAAAACTAAAAATTTCAATTATCAGGAAGGAGGAGTTACAACGCGTCACCAGCCATGGCGCGCAGGAGGGACGCGCCACAAGCCGTGGCACGCGCGGTGTCCCTCCTACCTCTGCTTTGGAACCGACCGCTCTCTCTCCATCTCCATTAAAGCTACACCACCCCTCTCTCTCCATCTCCAACCCCTTGTTAGTATAAATTCTCAAACTCTGTATTTAGACTCTGAAATTAAAATATAAGTAAAATAAATAAAATGATACCGAGGCTTGAACTTGGTTCAATGTCCTTAAGACAATATTCGTCCCACACTGGTACTTACAGTTTAATGGCGATTAGTCTCCCAGGATACAACGGTTCTTTCCTTCGGTAGCAGCACTTCACACCGTCGGAACTCGTCGAAGCAACGTTGGTTGTCTCTTTCTCTCTCTCTTAGACTAACTAATACAATATGGATGAATTGAATGAATTCTTGAATGCTCCAAACACACGTGTATTTATAGAAATAAAGAGACACGATGGAAAGGGCACACTTTCCAATAAATAGATTCGTACACATTTTCCAATGAAGATTCGTACACCTTTTCATAGATTCGTTGATAGAAAAAATTGATATTATTATTATTATAACAAATATACATTTACATTTTCTAACACCCCTTTCTCAAGATCACTCCCCTCCATTAAAGCCTCCTCCTGATATCCTCCTTCCTCCGCTTCAGAACCGACCGCAGCCTCCTGTGCTCCGTTGCCCCCCGCCCCTCTCCGGTCTTCGCCTTCTCCGTCGGCCTCCTCACCTCCGCGGCCCTCCACTACGCCCCCTCCTCCATCACCCCGCAACAGTCCCGGTCCAAGATCCGGATCTCCTACGACGTCCTCCGCGCCCGCTCCCCGTGCAACTTCCTCCTCTTCGGACTCGGACATGACGTGCTCATGTGGTAGTCGTTCAACCCGCGAGGGACCGCCGCGCGCGCCACGGCTGGTGGCGCGTCCCACCTGCGCGCCATGGCTGGTGGCGCGCCCCATCTGTGCGCCATGCCGCGCGCCATGAGCGGTGGCGCTCCGTTACCCCATCTGCAATTCTCCTAAACTTCTCATCTTTTTGTAATTAAGCTAAACATCTCTACCCTATATGAAAATTTCTGATATATATGAGATAGTGTACCTAAAGTAGGGGAGTAGACTACCGTAAATTTGAAATAAGTGCATATAAATGACATTATTATCCTTAGATAAATATAATTTAACTACCCCTAAGTATCTGTATCATCCAAATACCCCTAGTATTTAGATTGTATAATAGTATAGCTGATATCAGGTAGTTAAATGTTTTTTTAATAATTAGTGGAATATTTAGATAGTTATTTAGTTATCATCGTATTAATCTTTTAATTCATTTAAATAATTATATACTAGTAATGTTCACGTGCATTGCAAGTGCATAAAAAATATTAGAAATTTAAATATGAATTTAATTTAAAAACTATCATTCTAGGAATTGAAGCTATGTAATCAAGGAAAATGTGTCCCATCTTAACCACATGAGTTAGAGATATTTAGCTATAAATATATATTATGTAGTTAAATGCTTGGTTAATTTTTTTTATAATAAGTGAATTATTTATGTAGTTATTTAGTTATCTTTTTATTATTATTTAATTTATTTAAACGAATGATATATATATATATATATATATATATTAATTGGACGACTCACTTTTGAACTGCTTTCAAACCGCATTGCATAGTGTAAGAGAAGATGCTTGTATGCATACTTGTATGGGTTTTTCTAACGTGGGCAAGTAAATATTGAAGGAAACCGTATATATTGAGAGAAAATTTAAAAAATATGACTTCGTTAAATTTATTCCTACCATTTGTGGGTTACATAAAATATTTTGCATATCCCTTACATTTAATAAAATAAGTAGAAATCAATAAAAGAAAAAAAGAGAGGAGTATCATCTAAATATGATTCTATTATGTAAATAGAAACAGTCTAATATTACCTTATTTGTTCATTGTGTCCATAAATGGGCGCAAGTAGCACCTATAAAAACAAAACAATAGCAACCCTAAAATTCTCAATCTCCAGCCAACTCTTGAGCATTCATAGTGCCAATCATGATCCTGGCCGGTCATGAATACAACGACGCTTTAGTGGTTGTCGTGGCGCTTGCCATCTTTCTCTTCATTGCCGCTACACTATGGCGTTTGGCCCAGTGTTGTGAACCATGGCCGGTCAGGAGTATAACGACGCTATAGTGGTTGTCGTCGCGGTTGCCTTCTTTCTCTTCATTGGCGGTACAATAGCGCGTTTGCTCGATTGTTGTGAACCATGGATAAGAGCCACAGAGCGGAGAGATGCTTCATGCAACAAATAAGTTTTAGATTTTTTCCTTACCTTTTTTTTTTTGTTTTTTTTTGTTTTTTTGTTTTTTTGTTTTTGTTTTTTTTATGTTTTCTGATTTACTTCCTCTCCGAAGTATCTCAAGTATGTACTTCAGTACTTAGATGGCTAAAACAAAGCATGCAGCAGAAACTTTGGCTTATTTTCTATCAGTTGTTCTTCCCTCTCTCGTTGCTTTTGGGTCTCAAAGTTATATATATATATATATATATATATATATATATATATATATGTGGAAATGATTCATGACCTTTAGCCTAATGGTTAAGAGAGATGTATGCGGCACAAATGGTCGGGAGTTATATATATATATATATATATATATATATATATATATATATATATATATATATATATATATATATATACACACACGCATGGGTTTTGGCTCGCTTCTTATTTGAACAAGAGCAGAAAATGTGTTATGTGCTTCTCCTTGTTAATTCCAGCTGGAATTCCACACGTTATACCTATGTTATTTTTATGGTAATTTTCTAACGTAATTAGTCATGTGTTATGTAACTAGAGTTGCTTAATTGGGAAGAAAAAGTTCTTGTAACACTTGGAAGCAGGGAGGGATTCAGAAACTAAAGCTGGAGGAGTGGGCTACCATGGATTAGGATGGACTAATCTATATAAAAAAAATTAAAAATAAAAATACATAAAAAAGAGTAAATTTTCTTTTTTGGCGTGGAATGGAACCCAGCCTACCTAAAGGCTAAATCCGCCCCTACATGGAACGATAATAAACAATTATTTCTTCCAATATATATAATTATTTGTTGACCCTTGCAAATAAGAGTGAGCAAATACTGATCGATACCCAAAAATCGACCGAATACCGATTAAAAATATTTCGAAAAATCAAAACGAAATTATGTAGCGATACTGAAATGCCGAACCGACTAAATTACGGTATAATGATAATGGTATCGGTTTGAGTGTAATACCATACCGAAACGATTCATATATATATATATATATATATATATATATATATATATATATATATATATATATATATTCACACACTTTTTTTATACCGAATATATATATATATATATATATATATATATATATATATATATATATATATATATATATATATATATATACACACACACTTTTTTAAAAATGTTGTTCATGATTAATTTTGCACTACTCATTTTAATTTTAATTTATCTTTGTTTTGGTCGGTTTCTTAGAACTTGGAATGGATTTTAGTGGACTTGAAGTTATGCTAAGAATGTTACTGTAGAAGCATGAAAAAGAACAAAGAAAAGCTCATGCGGCTCGAACAGAAGGATCCTTATGCGGCTCGAAAATCCAGTGGAAACTCATGCGGTTCAAAGTCCTCTAGAGCCTCATGCGGCTCGGATAGCTCTATGCGGCTCAGAAAATAGCCACGTTGCCCTAAACAGTTCTTTCCTACAACTGGCCATAGCAATTGCCGCATTCAATGCCCGGACGACAGCTCTGACAACTGACAGCCCTGACATAAAGTCACATTAATGGCTCTGGCATGATGGCGTGTTCCTAGGAAAAAGGAGAAAATCTTTTGCAGCTGACATAATCCACCGACTCCAAAGTTCCCTATGCGACTGTAACACATATGCGGCTGTAACACCTATACGGCTGTCACCCTTGTGCGGCTGCCATCCCCATGCGGCTGCCCGCTTCATGCGGCTGTCCGTTTCATGCTGTTGCCCGCTTCATGCGGCTCTCTGCTTCATGCGGCTGCTCGCTTCATGCGGCAGCCCGCTTCATGCGGCCGCCCGCTTCATGCGACTACTACCTTCATTCGGTCGCTAGCTTCATACGGCTAGGGTCGTGGGGGACCACCCGTATGCGGATCACTTAGAGGACGCGTTCATGCGGCTCCGTCAAGACATCCCACTCATGACAATTTGAGACACATAGCTGTCTTATCCCCTCGTAGCTATAGCTGCTCGCAAATCCTGACAACCAGATTTAGTACAATCACCATTATTACTCAAATCAAATCAGATTTGTTGCAATTAAAGCAAATTAAACACGTGGCAGGAGATCTGAGCTTCCAAAGATTCATGACAATCAGCATTAATTGACCATACAGATTTGGCGCAATCAAGTGTCAATGGCCCAGATGTAATGCAATCACAATTAATGGCCCAGATAATTGGCCGCCGACTTTTCAAAGGACAATCATTGCAAACCCTAATGATCACACCCCAATCCTATAAATAGCAAGGTGCCATTTGCTTACAAAAAAAGAGGCCCGGATCCAAAACCGAAAAAAATATAGCAAGATGTCATTCCCTTGCAAAGGAGATCCTCTCCACCCGGCTGGACACACAGAGAGACAAAGGCGCGCACAGAAGAGTTTTCCCATCTTGAGAGCAGTTCTTCACCGGAGCCAAGGTTACGTCTGATCGTCCAAGAAGTAAGGCAGAGCGGTCGTCGCTTTTCCGAGCCTCTACCGTCACCCCCCAGAATCTAAACTAAACAATCGTACTTAGATTGTTGTACCTAGGTTTTCGTCCCTAGGCATTCTTTGTACGAGCGAGTTTGTATTGTGAAGTAAAAGTCCAGTCCTCCCATATAATTATTCTGTTCTTTTATAATCAATGACAAACACGATGGCGACTCTGCTAGGGACTAACTTCTCCATGGCTGAGGAGTTGGTGACGCAATCAGACGCAGCCAAACTTGGCTCCACTCAACAAATATTGGTCGCCCGGTTCGACCAACAGGCGTTTGAAGATATGCTTTTCGACGGGAGCGTTGGCCCGGTCCAGCGGCGAGCCCGCACAAAGGAGGCCCGCAGGGAGTGGAGACCCAAAAATTTTGCTCCTTTCCAAGCTCTCGAAGAAGTACTCTCTGTTGTCTGAGACAGCGGAGAAGTATCGCTTGCGGCCTCACTTCATACCATAGAGGACTCTGCTGTCCCTATGTCTGGCAATGAGGAACTCTATGAAGTCCAAGCCGCATAAGAGCCCCAGCCACATGGAGGCTCATGCGACCGCAACTACAGAAGTCAGCCGCATGCAGAAAGCCCATGCGGTCGAAACTTCCAGCCACATGAAGGCAGCCTGCACGGCCATGACTTCTAGCCGCATACAGAAGGTGCATGCGGTCGCAGAGGATATCCGCATGCAGATAGCCTGTACGACCACGACTTCTAGCCGCATACAGAAGACTCATGCGGCCATAAAAAATAGCCGCATGCAGACAGCCTACACGGCCACCGATCCCAGCCGCATACCATCTATCCCATGCGGCTCACGATCAGTCTTTGACCGCCTCTCATACGGGCCTGACCACGAAGACTCTCTGGAGCATATGCTAGACTCAGTTGTGGCCAGCTTGGACTCTTCCTACTATGCACTCTCAGGTGCTAGAAAGAGGAAGCCTTGGGCAGCACGGGCTCGACGAGCTCAGCCGGTTGCCCCAACTTTTGACTATCAAGACGTCCCGCTGACTATTATGCAGGCCCCTGATGGAAAGTTGTATAAAACTACCCGCATCCAGCCCCCGACAACCGACGAACGGGATAGTCATCGAGAATCTCCCAACAACGATCAGGGGCAAGTACTCGTGCGACCCCCACATCAGGGAGCAGGCAGGAGGCCAACACGCTCATGTGCTCAGAAATCCCGGACTCACAAATCGAGTGACTTGCGCAACATGGTTTTTCACAAGCACAAAAAAAGAGACGAAGATTTGATGTACAACGAGTCCTGTCAAGGACATCAATGCACCCAGGTCATATTCGACTGTTGTTGCAACAAGGCAGCAGCACCCAGGTCATAGTTAACTGTTGTTGCAACAAGGTCCGTCTTCCAAAGATTGCAACACCCAAGCTCAGAAGACGAGGCGCTTCTCGTCGCCTCTTGCAATTCTGCTCTAAAGATTCCTGACAGCGGAAGAGGGAAGAAAATGAATGTTCCCAGCCCGAAAATTTTAACCGGCGTAACCAAGAAAATTTCTTCTAAACGATTGTCTACCACCGTTGCAGGAGGAGTTTACCAAGGTACCCGCTCAACGACGAAATCTACCACATTGGGAGATTCGTCCACATCTATGGGAGACATTGGAGCCGGGGGTAGCATTCCTCCAAATATCCGTAACAACCCGATGTTCCAAGAAGATAGGTCGGGGGAAATGGTTCACCCAACAGATGCAGCAGATCCCGACGTCCCCGAGGACGTCCACAATTCTCAAGACGTGGCAAGCTCTGAAGCTGGAGGTACCACTCTTTCTGAGTCGGAACCAGAGGAGAACATTCCCACATACCCCGACGACTTCTCTGTACGAGGGTACGACTCAGAGGGCACGTCCTCTACCGTTCCTTCCATCTCTCATCATATAAGGACAACATTTATGATGGACAGCAACCAGGAGGGTTCTAGTGATCGCCAACGCATCGACACTCTGGAGGCCATACTGCATGCTTTGGTCAAGTCCGTGGACGAGATAAAGGCATCATTCCAACTCTGCAAGGAATGACGCATGGCCAAACAAGCTTGGGTCCCGCGGTCAATACAGACTCGAACTCAGCTGCACCAAACCCGGGCGATAATCCTCCTGAAATATTGGCTCCTACCGCTGCAGACGAGGACAGGGAGGCAAGAAGGGAGGTCCAGGAGCTCCGGGCCATGTTCCAAGCCCGAGAAACCTGCCAGGACCTCAGGATACGACAACCGTATCCTGTCGCGTGGAGAGATGTTCCTTTTCCACCAAAATATAAACCATTCCACATCAATCCATATGACGGAAAGACATCTGCAAGTAGGTACATCACCTACTTCGAAGTCACAACCGACCATCTGTCCCATGACGACGCCATCCTTACGCGGTTGTTCATCGGAGCCTTGGAAGGGATCGCCTTCGACTGGTACCGCAACTTGTCGGACAATTGCATCCACTCCTTCACCGGCTTCAAATGCATGTTCCTAGAGAGGTTCTATAAAGTAGGACAAGACGTGACAATGTCCACTCTCATGGATGTTGTTCGGGAAGAAAATGAGCTAACAAGAAATTATATCGAGCGGTTTCGCCAAATCGCGATGAAGCTGCCTTCCGGCAACCCTGACTCCTCCTTGATTGAAATTTGCCAAAAGAGACTGCTTCCCACAATCAGCCTCTAGATGGGCGAAAGTCAATTCAAGGATTAGAAGACGTTCATCATCAGTGCCACTAGCGCAGAAGACAAGGTGAAGAAAGTCCGCCAACTGGGATTGCACATCTCGGAAGGGGAAGACAAGGACAAACGCCCTAACATCAACAACAACAATGGTGGCAATCCCTCCAGCAACCGAGACAACAAGGGCAAGAAGGCTATAGTGGCCGACACAGCCCTAAAGCCCGAACCAACGCCGGCAGAAAAGCAATGGCCTCAGATGACCTACTCCTTCGAGGATGGCCATGTTAAACCCATCTTAGACATGCTCATCCAAGGAGGACGAATTCAGTTCCCTCCTCCCAGGCGTGAGCCTCGTCCTGCAGATATGGAGAGTCCCAAGTACTGCCACTACCATCGCTATGTTCACCATGCTACACATGACTGCTATCAGCTAAAATGATACATCCAACATCTCATCGATTCTAAGGCCTTGGCCATTGATTTCGAAGAGGTGATCGTGGCAGCCAACATGGTGTCAGTACAATTTGGCAGCTTTCTTCCGACAAAGACTCAAGATGGAGTGGTACCCGTCCCCAGAGCAAAGATGGAGGTCTCTAACCTTTCACCTCCCCGAGAGCAATCTGCTGGTCTAGTGCCCCTTACTACATCACGGAGGAAGATCATGTGGGTCCATCCGGACTTGGTACCTGAGGTGACTCAGTCCGCACCCCCATCCGCCAGCAAAAAGAAGAATAGAAAAGTCAAATCATGTCGTACGATCTCGACAGAGGTCGAAGAAGCTACTGCTGTTGTTACCTGCTCCGGCGCACAAATCCAACCTCCACCGGGTAACTCGGCTGAAGATCATCAGCCGACAGCTGCTGATGCTCCAGGACCTCCGTAGCCTTCGACGACCGACAAGCCTAGGCCGAAGGAGACTCGCTTCGACAAACCTCTCCGAAGAGAGACGCCTCATGGGCTAGAGAGGCAATACAACTTTGACATCCTGGCGCAATTGGCCAACACACCGGCCAAATTATTACTATACGAGCTCTTGAAGCTCTCCAAGAATGTTCGCGTGGCATTGAGCGAAGCACTCCAGAATGCCGACGCATATCTGGCTCAGTCTAATCTCACCGAGGAGGATTCGCCGACAGATCTCCAGGACAGCGCTTGCACGGGGTCAATGCCCAACATTGTCTTCACTCCGCAGGATATGCTTATCAAGACCAACCTGCACGGCCGTCCTCTGTATTATACTGGGTACATTGGGATATCAAGGTGGATCGGATGCATATTGATCCCGGTTCTTCCATAAGCATCATCCCGAAAAGCTTACTACATCATCTGCGCATCCCAATACATCGCCTGATGCCAACAAGCACCGCCATCAGTGGTTTCAATTCGGGCAGGAGCTACCCGATCGAGAAGATTCGCCTGAAGTGCCAAATCGGCGACCTTCAGTCAGAAGTGACCTGTTATGTCATAGATGCGGACACTTCCTACAATATTCTTTTGGGGCGTCCTTGGATACACGATTACATGATCGTGCCTTCCACACTGCACCAGTGCTTCAAGTACGTCGACAAGCACGGCCTTGTGAGGACAGAATTTGCCGACATTGATCCCTTTAAAGGGGTCGAATCCTACTACTCATATTCATGCTTGTACGAGAAGTCGAAAAAGTATCTTGCCGAAGGAGATACTCAAGCTCAAACTGAGGCAGCAACTGGATCAAAAGAACCTCTGACGATCCACCTCCAAGCCCGCAAACATGGCATAACTGCGCCCCTTACAGCCACTCTGCGTAAGGACGCAATTAGCCTCTCTGCACAGGAGGAACAGATGATAATCCTATTGCCAAGGTCTGGCCAAGCGCCAAGACCTGCGGCAGAGCCACTGACAATCAGGCTGCCTAAAGCTAACCAGCGACAAACAGGGGAGCTCAATCCCTCTGTCAAGCCGATGACAATTAGTCTTCCCAGAATGAATCGGCAACCGAGCACTAAGCCAGGGACTACTAGCCAGCCAACAACTTCCCGCTCAGCACCGAGCACCAAACTGGGGGTAGCTAGAATGCCAACAACTCCACATTCTGCTCCACCCATGGAGCCCCTAATAATCAAGTTGCCCAAGTCATCCTCTCAGTCTGCATTTACACAGGGGGTGGCTGAAGAAGAATCTGAGCTGGCCAAGTATGTGTGCTTACACTGATGTTCCATCCGCAGATGATGTAATCCCACTGGAAAAGATACCTTACTTCATCAATAAAGGGCTATCTTTGAATTATCTCGAGCTTAATAAGCTCTGTACAATGTATGCTATGGAACACGGTATAGGCACTCACCTGCACACACAAGTGACAAATGTCTACACCGTAAACCAACTTACTCCAGTGGAAGACACTTACCGCATAATCGAGGGAGGAGATCACCCAATCATCTTCGGCCGGAGGAATAATCCACAGCCCTTCAAGATAGAAGAAGTTGAGCTCGAACCCGACACCGGGAGATTGCCCCTTTATCTGTATAGTTTCCAATCCAAGTACCTTATGCAAAAACAAGGATATGATTTGGAAACTACACCAGGCTTAAAATACGGCACCGAACGGCGGTTACCCTTACAATCGCCGGCCCCGACTGGGAAACCACGAGATTACTACAACAAAAACAGACGTGGGCTAGGTTATGTCACACCTGCGATGACACCGGAAAGCTCAGACGAGAAATGCGACTGGCATTCACACTCAACAGGATCACCCACTTCCGATTCAGATATCTGCATCAGAGACATACTCAGGAAAGTCTGGTCCGTCAATATGGCACTTGCCGATGCCTACGAAGAAGATGAAGACATTCCCGAACTCCTTGAGCTCGAGCCATGGGCACAACAACTAGATGTGCAGTGGGAGAAGCGGTTCGAACAAAGAGAGCCTCCCACCGAGGATGAGGTTGTACAAGTCGATCTCGGTGATGAGTCATCTCCAAAGCCCATCTTCGTCAGCAAGAATCTGACAGACGAAGAGCAAGAATCACTACTACAACTCGTCAGAGAATACATCGACGTATTCACTTGGAGCTTCGAAGATATGCCAGGATTGAACCCCGAGATTGCACTTCACAAGCTTAACATTCGTTCGGACGCAAAATCTGTCAAGCAACAGCAACGTCGGTTTCGTCCTCACGTCATGAATGCCATTGAAGCCGAGGTAAACAAACTGATAGCCAGCGGCTTCATCCGTGAGGAATAGCATCCTGACTGGGTCGCCAACATAGTACCAGTCCTCAAGAAGAGTGGAAAGATTTGAATCTGTATCGACTTTCGCAATCTGAATGAGGCATGTCCTAAGGATGAGTTCCCTCTCCCTATCACAGACATCATGATCGATAACACCTGCGGCTTTGAGCGTATGTCATTCATGGATGGTTTCTCGGGGTACAACCAAATCAAGATGTTCCCTGACGACGAAAAGCATACATCATTTTGAACACCAATTGGCACATACTGTAACACAGTCATGCCTTTCGATTTTGAAGAACGCTGGCGCCACCTATCAAAGAGCTATGAGCGTCATCTTTAGAGACCACTTGCGCGAGATAGTGGAATGCTACGTCGACGATATCGCCGTTAAAAGCCGCTCTAAGGAAGATCATCTGCATGACCTGAGGACAGTATTCGACCTGATGCGAGCGCACAATTTGAAAGTGAATCCCACAAAATCCTTCTTGGGCGTATCCAGCGAGAAGTTCTTGGGTTTCATCATTACCTCCCAGGGTATCCACGTAGACCCTGAGAAGACGAAGGCAATCATGGAGATGGGTCCTCCGAGAAATCTTCGTGAACTCCGAGGCCTTCAAGGGAGGCTAGCCTACATCAGGAGGTTTATCTCTAACCTCTCCGGACGATGTCAGTCATTCACCCACCTCATGAAGAAGGGCATTTCATTCGTATGGGATGAAGAATGCCAGCGCGCTTTCGACAGCATCAAAGAATATCTGACGAACCCTCCAGTCCTGGTGGCCCCGATTACTGGAAGGCCATTCCTGCTCTATGTACGAGCAATAGAACATTCTCTCGGGGATCTGCTAGCACAAAACAACGAGGCAGGTCACGAACAAGCTATATATTACCTCAGCCGGATGATGATGGGACCGGAGTATCGATACACTGCCGTAGAGAAAGAGTGCCTTGCTCTGGTTTTTGCCATTCAGAAGATGCGATACTACGTCACGGGACAAACCATCTATGTCATATCAAGAGTCAACCCCCTCAGGGTCCTCATGACTAAACCAGGGGCATTCAGCTCTCGCCTCGCTACCTGGGCGATATTGCTATCCTCCTACCACATGATCTTCGTCCCGCAAAAGGCTATTAAAGGTCAAGCTCTGGCAGACTTTTTAGCAGCTCATCCAGGTTCGGAGTCAACCAAAATAGACGAAGAGATTCCAGACGAGGTCGCTAATTCAAATATGGCCTCCCACGATACCATATGGCGAATATTCTTCGACGGCGCTTCTAGAACCGGGCCCATGGGCAATATCGTCGCTGGAGTCGGAGTAGTGCTGATTTCTTCTACCGGGTTGGTGATCAATCTCGCTTATTCCCTCACAGAGCCCTATTCAAACAATGTGGCTGAGTACAATACTTTGGTCATTAGCCTTCAACTTACAAAAGAACTGGGGGTGGAACACCTCGAAGCATACGGCGATTCGCAGCTAATCGTCAACCAGATCCGGGGCTCATACGAAGTTCGCCATGAGGACATGATCCCCTACCATCAAATAGTTATTGACATCATCTCGTCCTTGGAAAGTTTCTTTATAGAACACGTTCCTAGGCTCCAGAACATTGAAGCCGATGCCCTAGCAGGCCTTGCCACTTTTTTAGCAGTTCCGAATCATGCTCACCACTTGGTTGACATAAGAGGTCGTGAGCTGGTCTGTCCCAGGAATAATGTTCAATGTGTTGAGAGTTAACTCCGCTCTGACAATCGATGAAGCACCAGACTGGAGACAACCATTCATCGACTTTGTTGTCTACGACATCCTGCCAGAGAATCCGAAGGAAGCCACTTCTATCAAAAGACGTTCCTTCAGATTTTTCTACGATATAGAGACGAAAATGCTATATCGGTGATCATACGATGGATTACTGTTTCGATGCCTGTCAAATACAGAAGCCAAAGAAGCCGTACGTGAAGCTCACGATGGCATCTGTGGGGCCCATCAGCCTGGCCCGAAACTACAAGATCGCCTTCGTCGAATGGACTACTACTGGCCCACAATGGTTGCAGATGCAATAGACTATGCACGAAAATGCAAAGCCTGTCAAGTCCACACAGATTTCATCCACCAACCATCCGAGTTTTTACAACCGACGGTGGCATCCTGGCCCTTCGAAGCATGGAGAATGGACATCATCGGTCCGATCACTCCGCCTTCTTCCCGAGGACATCGCTTCATACTCGCAATCACAGATTACTTCTCCAAATGGGCGAAAGTTGTTCCGCTGGCAGAAGTGAAGACTTCAAACGTGATCAGTTTTCTCAAACATCACGTCATCTATCGCTTTGGGCTGCCCCGGAGGATCATCCATGATAATAGTCCACAGTTGACAAATCCCTCCGAAAAGAGGCACCTCAGGGGCTGGAGAGGCCCTACAACTTCGACATCTTGGCACAATTGGCCAACACACCAGCCAAATTATTATTATACGAGCTCCTGAGGCTCTCAAAGGAGGTTCGTACGGCTTTGAGCGATGCACTCCAAAATGCCGACGCATATCTGGCTCAGGTCAACCTCACAGGAGAGAGCCCGCCAGCAAGCCTCCAAGACAGCGCTTGCACAGGAGCGATGCCCAATATTGTCTTCACTCCGCAGGATATGCTCATCAAAACCAATCTGTACGATCGTCCGTTATACTACACTGGATACATCGGGGACGTAAAGGTGGACCGAATACACATTGATCCTGGTTCTTCCATGAGCATTATTCCGAAGGGTCTGTTACATCGTCTCCGCATTCCTATGCATCGCCTAACGCCAACAAGCACCACCGTCAGCGGTTTCAATTCGGACAGGAGCTACCCAATTGGAAAGATTTGCTTGAAGTGCCAAATTGGCGATCTTCAGTCAGAAGTGACCTGTTACGTCATAGATACGGATACTTCATACAATATCCTCCTGGGATGCCCTTGGATATACGATTATATGATCGTGCCTTCCATGCTGCACCAGTGCTTCAAGTATGTCGACAAGCATGGCTTCGTAAGGACAGAATTTATCGATATCGATCACTTCAAAGGGGTTGAATCCTACTACTCGGATTCCTGCCTATACGAGAAGTCGAAGAGGCACCTGTATGAAGATGTACAAGCTTGAACTGAGACGGCCTCAGGATCAGAAGAACCTCTGACGATCCACCTCCAAGCTCGCAAACCTGGCAAATCCGTACCGCTTATGGCCGCTCTGCGTAAGGACGCAATCAGCCTCTCGACACAAGAAGGACAAATAATAATCCAGCTGCCAAGGTCCGGCCAAGCGTCGAGACCCACAACGGAGCCACTGACAATCAGACTACCGAGAGTCGGCCATCCACAAACAGAGAAACTCAATCCCTCTGATAAGCCAATGACGATACGTCTTCCTAAGAAGAATCGTCACCCAAATACAAAGTCTGGGGCTTCTAGCGAACCAACAACTCCCCGCCCAGCATCGAGTACCAAACTGGGGGTCGCTAGTTTGCCAAAAACTCCACGTTCGGCTCCACCAACAGAACCCCTGACGATCAAGCTGCCTAAGTCATCCTCTCAATCTTCATTTATACAGGGGGTGGTCGAAGAAGAACCGAAACTGGCCAAGTATGTGGCTTCCCACACTGATGTTCCCTCCGCAGATGATGTAATCCCGCTAGAAAAGATACCTTATTTCATCAATAAAGGGCTATTTTGAACTACCTCGAGCTTAATAAGCTTTGTACAATGTATGCTATGGAACACGGTATAGGCACTCACCTACACACACAGGTGACAAATGTTTACACCGCAAACCAGCTTACTCCAGTAGAAGATGCTTACCGCATAATCGAGGGAGGAGACCATCCAATCATCTTCGGCCGAAAAGACGACCCACTGTCCTTCACCATAGAGAAGGTCGATCTCGAATCAGATGCCGGAAGACTGCCTCTTTATCTGTATAGCCCCCAATCCAAATATCTCATGCAAAAATAGGGGTATAATCTGGAGACTACGCCAGGCTTGAACTACGGCACTGGTCGACGATTACCTTTAAAGCCGCCAGTCCCGGTTGGCAAACCACGGGACTACTACAGCAAGATCCGATGTGGATTAGGGTATGTTACGCCCGCAACGACCCCTGAAAGTTCAGATGAGGAATGGGACTGGCATTCACATTCAACCGGGTCACCAACTTCTGATTCGGATACTAGCATCGGAGACGTATTCAGACAAGTCCTGTCAGTCAATATGGCATTCGTCGACGCTTACGAAGATGATGAAGAGATTCCTGAAATCCTCGAGTTAGAGCCGTAGGCCCAACAGCTGGATGCACAATGAAAAAAGTGGTTCGAACAGAGAGAACCTCCTACTGAAGATGAGGTTATACAGGTCGACCTCGGCAGCGAATCTTCTCCAAAACCAATCTTCGTCAGTAAAAGCCTGACAGACGAAGAGCGAGAATCACTATTGGAACTTGTCAAAGAATATATTGATGTGTTCGTCTGGAGCTATGAAGACATGCCAGGACTAAACCCCAAGGTTGCCCTTCACAAGCTCAACATTCGGCCAGATGCAAAGCCAGTCAAACAACAACAGCGACGCTTTCGCCCGGGCACCATGGATGCGATCGAAGCCGAAGTCAACAAACTGATAGCCAGCGGCTTCATTCGTGAAGAACAACATCCGAACTGGGTCGCCAATATAGTACCGATCCTCAAGAAGAATGGAAAGATTTGAATCTGCACCTACTTCCGTAATCTGAACGAGGCATGTCCCAAAGATGAATTTTCCCTCCCTATCACAGACATCATGATCGATAACACATGCGGCTTCGAACTTATGTCATTCATGGATGGCTTCTCAGGGTACAACCAAATCAAAATGTCTCCTGATGACGAAAAACATACATCATTCCGAACACCGATTGGCACATACTGCTACACAGTCATGCCTTTCGATTTAAAGAATGCTGGCGCCATAGCGCTGCGATCGTGTCTCCACCATCCTGAAGACAGATCAAACAAGGAATCAAATACTAAAAACGAAGCAAAATCATCAAAGGAGGACAGTTGTTTTCCAAAGGAGACAATTAACATCAAGAATTGATAAGAGTTTTTTCTAATGTGATTGAGTACCTTAATTATTCCTATATCCTACTGCAGGTTGTAATGATACTCTAGTTCGAGTACCACTACGAATCATACTAGTTGTGATAGAAGGACCTGCATGGGCCACCACTAAAAATGTATCACGACCCGCACCCAGTGTAAGGACACGAGAAGTAACGAACACCCAGTCTTTGCCGCAGTGTCGGCAGTAGAACGCTGTCCTGAGTCATCATATCTAACACAATCTAAATAAGCTATGAATAGAGAGTAAAATAATACGTAACTCAATCACAATACTAAGATGGAATAGAAGAAGAATCTCAAGAGAGTCATAATAAAAGTCTAGGTGTAAACCACCAGAATTAATCTCAAGTACAACTCATAAAGTCTCAAACAGAAAATACAAATAAAGTACTAAGTCTCAGCTAGACTATGGGCAAATTCTTAGCGACTGTGGGATCCTCCTGTGGGTCCACGTCGCCAGTGTCATCTAAGCCAATGCCATAATAAGTAGGACAGTACTCTCATCATCACCTGTAAAATTTTCAATATGCCCAGTCAGGACGGAACGAGCACATATCTCTCACAATAGATCATATCAGGAATGGACATATAAAGCAAGCTATAGAAAAATATACATGAATCGCTGTAAAGAGAAATCAACAAGAGAGAAGATATAAGCTGAGATATAACATGATAAATAAAGAATGTAACCTTCTACGTGAATCAGAGCATGAATTGGTTATGTAAACAGCTTGGGTTGCACATGGATACAGCTATGGAATGCACATGGATACCTACTGGGGATAATGATCACATAACCAACTACACTCCCCCTGCCCCAACCAATACACAAGGATCAAAGCATGTTATGTTATTGCACATGGATAACAACTACTGTATACATGAAACTCATATGGTCATGAGTGTACATGAATAACATATGAGTGCACATGGATAAATGTGAATACATGGAGTACATGATGACCATGATAAAGTACATGAATATGACATACTCGATGTATCCGAGGGGATAACATCGCATGAAAAGATCCAGAGGGTACTAATCCATGTGAACATCGTGTCAGCATCAAGTATACTAGTCTATAACAAGAGTACATATCCAAAGAAGCATGAAAAGATCAGAGAATGTACTCGCCTGGCAATCCGAACTGCTGATAATGAAAAGTGACTGGACTGGAGTAAGAAGATCCTATTTAAAACAATCACATGTCATAATACAGTCTAAAATACCACATGTCAACCTTGGGTCAACTTTGGTCAACCAGACTAGTCAACTAGGTCAAAGTTTGGTCAACTAGCCTATAAGTCAATTTTTTAGGTCACTACTAGTCCTAGAGTTGATTTTGGGTATTGAGTTGGTGTTATCTTAGGTCCAAGAAGCCTAATCCTGACAACCAATGTAATTCACAAAATACATTAACTCATAATACCCTATGTCTAATATCTATACCTTAGACTAACCTCTACCAAAACTCTAGTTTAGGATATTACTTAGTAAGTTTTTTCTAGTTTAAACAAGGTAATCTTAAATCCTAACCTCACCACTCAACCAATGCACCTTTACACTTGGACTCATGTACATAGGCATGCCTACTGCTACTGCAGTTGCCTATTCCCTGGATTTTTCATCACAAAACACCCCTTATTAGTTCAGCCTATCTAACCCAATACACACATACATATATACATTTCAAAAACAAATCCTACTCTAACTACAACAACTAGTCCTAAACCAATCAATTAAACTTAACTAACAGTTAACTGATCTATTGAACTAACTTGGCATTAACAATTTGGACTAACAACTAACTAAACTAGGCGTTAACTAAAATCAATTCTGGATCCATGATCAACCCATCCATTCAATTTTCTGATATAGGAAATTACCTATTTCTTGTTATCCTATACTGATACTCACTCGAATACCCTATGCCCAAAACCAAAACTCGAGCACAACCCTCTCCATGATGCAAACTAACAAGTATCTCCTAGATAGGGTCATATAGGATCTGTAGGTTCTGTTTTATATAGAAATTGCATCGAACTAATGGGACAGAACAAACAGAAAAAACTGGAACTTAAAGAAAAACACGATACTCAACATAACTCCTAACATGGCCTAAAACCCTTCGAAAATCAATGATGATCGAAACCAATGGTTGGTAACGTGTCATGTGTGTGAACATGAACTTCAGGTGCAGTTGTGTCCAAGTATTAGGACACGAAGTGTCCTATACTCGCGTATCAAAACTGGAACCCAGTCCTCGTGCACACGTGCCACGCGACCTAGGGCTCGACACAGACCAAACTACGCCACGTGGTCGCTCCTACATGTAGCCCACATGTAGGGCTACATGTCTATATGTCTGTACTAGCCATACGACGCGTGTCCGAGTCGCACAACACGCGTATCGGACACCAAAAACTGGCGCGCGCGCGACAGGCCAAAACCAGTGCCACGTCGATTTCTCTCTCGATTCTCCACGAACCCAAACCAAACTTTATGGGCACCATGTCAGACATGGCTCCTACCCACTCACCAAATATTTCGTGTCGAAGTGCTGTGTCCAGCGAGAACGGACACAACAGCAGCAGGACACGCGCACGGTCCTCGTGCAGCGCGTGCGTGTCCACTTTTGGACACGGATACGTGTCAAATCGTGCACAAAACTAGGGTTTAGGAATCCCTACATCTAGGCCTATCAAATCACGAAATTATTTTGCAATAATAATAGTATTGAATTCTAAGTGACAAATCATCGAACACATTAAACCCTAATCCGATACGTGTCCGACACGCCTATCAAACAGACACAAAATTTTACCAAACTACATGAGTGGGTTGAGGGTACCTAGATGCACGCTACCATGAAGAAAAATCAGGAAAAACTATAGTGTTTAGGTGTTTACCTATTGAGAGTTGAAATATCACTGAAACTGACTCCTCGATCAATGAGACGACCAGTTTCCACTGAACAAATGCCTCCAACTCCTTGCTAGCAATGCTCCAGCAAGTTCTCCTCCTTCCCACGATCACAACGCACTTCGTTTGAGGTAAAACGGAGGTCGGATGAAAAAGTTAGGGTTTTGGAGAGCTGGAAACTAGGGTTTTGTAAAGGGGGTGTCAAAACTAATGCAAATGCTTATATAGGGAGGGGGTTTCCTGTTTTGGCCGGCAATGCTAGTCCTTCTAGGATTTGGGTTGGTTCATGGGCCACTCTTCTCTATCTAAGTTGAGTTTAAGCCCACTAACAGAAAGCTTAAAAGGCCAATTAATTAAATAACCTAAAAAAATGGTCAAATAGCTTTCTAAATTTAACCAAAGCCTAAAATAAATTCTAATTAGCTAAATAATACTCATATGTCATGGTTAGCCTCTAATATGGATTTTCTAAGTTTAAACCAAAAGCTAAATCAAACACAAGTCAATAGTATCTAGAAAATTACAAAATGACTAAAATGACTAAAATAACTTAATTACCCTTATTTCAAAAAGTGGGTGCTACAGAAAGACAGGGGCAGGTAAGAACTGACACTCATCAAGTGGTATGCGAAAAGCACGAAAGACCATAGGAAGATACAATGCATAAACCAAAGATCTTAGTTTCTTCCTACAATTAATCATCCAGTCCATCATGGTACGTGGAAGATTAAATGGTACATAAAAGTGGAGGTGATACAAGGTCGAGATTTCAAAGTAGGTGACTTCATCGGTGGATCCCGCTTTGGGTAGAATAGTGTTAAAGATAATTCGATGAAGTTCATAAAAATAGGGATTGAGATACTTGGCCAAAAGCTTACGAGGACGTGTGTTAGGGGTACACAAGTCGTCCTTGAAGCTTTCAAGTGAAGACCCATCGGAAAATTGAAACGATCGAGCTTCAACAAAATTTTTCCAAGAGTTTGGCTCTTGGAGTTCAAGATGTTCGGCCAAATCGAAATCATCAAAAGAGATGTCAATTCTCGCAACCCGAGAGAAAATATGTGTATCATCATGAGTTAAGTTGCAGTAAAACATTTGAATAGCACTACGATAAATAACCGAGTTGGTGGTGACAAGTTCGTCAAGACAAAGATCATCAAAAAGTGAGTCATATTGAGAGAAAATAGTAAAATTGATAGGGTGATCCGCAAACATCGGACGTATCCGAAAATCACTAAACCAATCATTAGATGCGTCGAGTGATACAAATATCCGGTCGTCAAATGTGTTTGGGTCAAGAGGACGAGGTGGGTTGAACAACGGGTGGATAGGTGGTTGTTGTTCAACGGGCGGTTCAACTCGAGGAGGAGCATTCGAAGAGGACGCTCCCTCGGTTCGAAGTCTCTTCCTGCGATTGAACAAACGTGGAGCCATAAAACAATAAAGACAATGGAGGAAATTGAGATATAAAAAAGTGTTGAGATATACCTCAATGTGATGATGAACAATGAAGGAGAATGGTGAGAGAAGCCTTCTCCTTGAGTTTGGGGAAGATATGAGCTCTAGGAAGGAAGAACTAGGGTTAGGGTTTTGAGAAAAAGTGTTTGGAGAAGTGAAAAAGGTGGCAATGGAGGAGAAGGGAGAGGAGAGCCCGAATATATGTGAAGGGTTCCAATTGGTCGGAACAAATATGGACCATTGGATCTGTAACACCCAGTTTTCCAAATGAGGGTAATTTTGAACTTTTGTATTTTAAATCATTTAATAATGATTATTTAGTCATGATATGATTTTTGGTGATTTTTAGTTATTTTAAAACTATTTAAAATGGTGATATGTGAAATTGGTGTTTTGATAGTGTAACCTTAGTCATACATGACCTAGAAGACTAATCATGATCATAGAGACCTAGCCACGTGATTAGAATTTCATATTACCAATTTTTAACCTGGGGGTATTTTGGTCATTTTGACAATTTTGTGAATTTGTAATTTATATTAATTAAATATTGTGCTAGTCTTTTAGTGGAGCCTTAACCTAGAAGTTAACCTAACCTAGATTAGTCATGAGGTTAAAATTAGGGTTGGAACATTCCTACTAAGTGCCAAGGTTAGTAATATCTAGATATTATTAAGAAAGATATTTTTTTTTGAGATATTTGTGAAAAGAAGCCTTGGACCAATAGGAAGCTTGGAAATTGGGTGGAGGAACCTCAACCACTCATCTAAAACCCTAACCCTAAGGTTTTCAACAGCCATACAAGCCCCCTCCCTCCTATAAGTATCCCACTTAAGAAATAATTGCCTCCTTTAGAAAACCTAGAAAAAGCCCTACTTGTTCTTCCCTAAAACTCTTCCCATTAATCCAAATTGAGCCCAAATTGAGTCAAATCAATTGCACCATCATCCCCAATAGTAGAGGATACTTGTGGGTGCTTGCTAGCAAGGTTCGAGGATGATTGAACCGGAGAAAATCGAAGAAGACATCGAATCGAGGCTCTTTACATTGAGATTCTAGCTCTCAATAGGTAAACCTATCTACACCTATTGAAATCATGATTTTTCTTCATAGATGCATTCATTTAGGGTTCTCCTAGGTTTAGCCTAAGTTTGGTAGAAATTCGTGTCCATTACGTGTCCGTATCGGACACGTATCCATTTCCTAGGCTAAGTGTTTGATGTAATGCCTCAATGAACTTTTTGTTCTCCATTTTCAAAACAAATTATATATTTTGAAAGCTCCTGATGTGTGGAATATATTTCGTGAAGACTGAGTTTGATTTGACACTGTTTTCGTGTCCAAAATTGGGTCGGACACGCTGCACGACACGCGCGCTCAGTGCCCTGCTACCACCCCCTGTTTTCTCCCTCATTTTGCCACGTGGACTCGTGCCACTTGACACGAGGGTGGGGGCAGTCACTGACATGACCCCCATCAAGTTTGGTGAGTCCTCGTGTCGTGTCGGACACGTAATTGGACGTGCACGGGTTTTACACTGAACTGCACGCAGTACAGTTCGTGTTCTGACACGGGATTCGTGTCGCCCCTGGACACGTCGTGGTGACGTGTCAGGGTGTCGAACGTGTAGCCCTATACTTGGGCTACATGTGGACACGAACACGTGGCTCCATGTGAGCTGTGTTGTGTCCACGAAGCATCGACACGTCTGCACGACGCTGTCTGTGTACGTCTTAGTGTCTGTGTGTGTATTGAGTGTTTGGACACGTCGTGTCCACTCGTGTGGACACGAGACAATCCCTAATGACACATAACATATGCCACAATGCCTGTACACTATAAATTGTTGGTTAAATCAGGTTTCGATTCACCAATTTTAGGTTGCAAGGTCGGGTTCCTAAAAAACTCTGATACTGTGTTTAAAAATGGGTTTTCCTGAGTTTGTGTTTGATTTCCTCCTGATTTTAATCATGTTAAGTAGCTATTTAATTTACCTACATGTTGATGGTTGTTGTTTATGTTCACTTTAATTTTGCTAATGAAAGGGGATCATTGATTTAGTTTTTGCAAATTGGTTTGGGTTTCAAAAAAAAAAACTGATATGTTGTTCCCTGTTTCCTGTTTTTATCCATTTCGAGTTTTGTGAATAATTGATTTTGATTTCTTATTTTCTGAGATTATATATGTATGTTGTTATGCTCCTAGGATATATGTTGTATTGTTGTTTCGGTTTGAGAGCTATAGGTTTTGGGTTGATGCATATTCAAATCCATTTTTATCAACTAACATGTTAACTGAGTTTGAAATGTAAAATCTGATTTTAGGATAGTAGAGAAAACTGAGATTTAGTTGAGATTATTCCTATGTTTAAACAACCTGAAAACTGAGTTTAATTGTTATGTACAAACCTGAGACTGAATCATGTTAAAACTGAGTAGTAGTTCATTGTTAAATCCTGAGGATTCAAATAATTTGTTAACTGTTCTTATGATTAAATTCGAATTCACTAGCTACTAAATCCTGAAATGTTTTACATGAAAAGAACATGAAACTAAATTTGATGTTGTATTGAGCCTCCAGATTAATGTGGGTTTCAATTCACTGATTAGAATTACTAGGATTTCAAGTAAATGGATTGATTCCTGAGTTTTTCCAGTGAAATAAAATCCTAAGTTGTATAGTTCAACTGTCAGTTAACTTAGTTTGAACTTGAAACAGAAAACCTGAGAATCCCAATGTATTAAACCTGAGATTTCTTCTTCTTTAACTGACCTGAGATGTTGATGGAGTAACTGTGAACTGCATTCACTGAATGCATGAATGGTTCCCATTTATTGTAAACTGTCTGTCTTTTTTTCTTCTTGTTATTGTTCTGTCCATATTTGTATGGACAATCCCATATTGATAATAGATTGTCCTACATTGATGTAATCAGTCCTGTTTATATTGATTTAGCCACCCTTGAATACCTGTTACATATTGACATAACACTGTTTTCTATTTCACATTCATGTACTTGCACATTGTCCTATATAGAACTATGCATCTGCCCTCATGTAGAGTGTCCTACACACATACATTGTCCTGCCTCACTTGCAGCCTGTACAGGGAGAGCCAGGTCTGAATTGAGTTCAGATAATGAACTTCAAGTTCAGATTTGAGCTTTCACTGCTCACCCTTTTGTTCATCCTGCATTAGCTATAGTGTATTGCCTGCATACCCCTTCATGCATACCCTACCTACAGATCATTAAGTTCAGAGTATGAGCCTTAGCCATCTGTGCATGCCTCACCTAGTCCCCCTCTCTATCTCTTTATATATATGATGTATATATGTATGTAGGTACCTATGTGTTGATATTCATTTTAGTTAGGATTGGGTGGTTGTTGGATTATTTCTGAAATTCCTAAGATGTTGAGTTGGGTTGATATATTGGGGATTTGAGGGTTGATAGAGTATAGGATATGGATTGGGTTAGATGAGTTACATTAATATTAGTATATGTTTGGCATGCCATGTGAGATAGGCATGAGTATATGGGTTGTATACATATAGGTTAGGCTTTGAGACAATACTTTTTACATATGATATAGGTACATATGGTATGTGAATGTATGAGGATGTGTGAGATAACTAGAATAGGTGATATGGTTATAGTTGAGTTAGTAGTTTAGCCTATAGTGTTATAGTTGTTTGATAGCATTAGCCTTATTGTTGACCATGGTTGACTTAGAGTTGACTTTGACCTAGATTGACCCAGAAATCATGTAGATTGCATCGTAGATTTTATTTACCTTATTTTAAACATGTTATAATCCATATTGCTCTGTTTAGGACACTGTGACTCGGGTGCGGACATCTGATATACTCTTTTTAGAGTAGCAGGCGAGTACATTCTCTGATAGTTCTTTTATTTACTTGTCAATTACTGTACTTCAGTTCTAGTTAGCTGTATGTGATTCTCTGATACAAACACGTATTATTATTTCTGAATCCATGTATGCGACACACATACTTACTTATCTTACCTCTATTATTCGAATCATCATACGAATCACCATACGAATCACTATTCGAATCACCCTATTCGTATCTTCATATGTTGGTTGGACTTGTATTCGTCTTATGTGTTGGATTATGGATTCATTTGTATTAGACTGGGCGGAGAAGTACTGATTAGACATGTAGACATATCCCCCTATTCGAATCACCCCTCTGTGAATAATATTCGAACGATAGCCATCCCACACTTCGCGAGTGTGTGGTGTGCCGTATTACCTACAGCCGTCTACATGTCGAACTCGGTATTTTAAAACACACTTGGAGAATTTATTCGAATCATTGTGTAAAATCCCTCATAATTTAAAGGAATATTTAAATTATTTTTTTTTGATTTTATTTAATTCTAATTTATTTTTTATCTTATTTATATTATATAAAAGAACTATAGTCATGGTTGAGTTTGAATATGCAAGACGACTAGAAAGTATGGCATGTCTAGCGTAGTCGGGTGCTTTAACTAGCATACCAGCTATGTTAGGAATGTCATAGTCATACTGTAATCTCTTGCATGTTAACCATTCAAGTTATGGCACAAGTTATAATTTTATTTAATTAATTAGTTAAGAAAGCCTTTATGACTTTTTAGGAGATCCGGTTGCACCAAACATTCCCAAACATTTTCCAAGCCAAACCCAAACCTATGGAGGCATGTTGGGCGTTAATAAATACTAATAATTACATATTTTTTATTTAAATTTAGATTTGGATTGAAATTCTATAGATAGAATTAATTAGTTCTATATTAGGAAATACCTTTTTAAATCATCAATCCAATCAATTAGCCAACTCACCAAATAACCAAACCAATCCATGTGGACCCACATATGACCAACCAAAGATTATTTTTATGTAATTTTTGTCCAAAAATAAACTCCTACATTGGTGGGCCATGCCATGCATGGAAACACCCTCCTACATATATAAACTCAACCCATAGGCCCATATATATATCAACCCCTATCAAAACCCTAACCTAACACCAAAAATTCTTATTTATCACCCAAGAGCAGCTCCTTTACCATTAGTTTCGAAAATAGCATCCCATCCCCTCTACTACATCATCCCCTCCATCACATAACTCATTCTCCTCCATAAAGGCTCATTCTTTCATCCTTCTTCCAACCAAACTCCACCAAA
Source organism: Iris pallida (assembly GCA_029216955.1). Classification (NCBI taxonomy): domain Eukaryota; kingdom Viridiplantae; phylum Streptophyta; class Magnoliopsida; order Asparagales; family Iridaceae; genus Iris; species Iris pallida. The sequence continues at coordinate 744,305 of JANAVB010027997.1, forward strand.
CCAACCCTAAAAACTCCATCTTTTCCATCCAACAAATCCTAACCATTGTCTACCCCTCAAAGCTCATCAAGAAAGGATTGACGAGTAAGGACATCATCAAAGGAGGGAGCTTTGACAAGAATAAGCCTTCACAAAGCAAGGACCTTGGTAAGAAATCCCAACTTTTCCTTCTCAAACCCATCTCATAAATCTGTAAAAATTATGTTATTAATTCTGTAGAAATAGTATTTTGATGCCTATTCTATAGTATTTTCACCCATAAAAATTTCATGAATTATGATAGCTATTTTCATGTTTCGGTAGAGCCAAAACTTATCCCGTTGTGAAGGAACTATAAGTTTCTGTTAGAATTTTTTAAAACTGAATTTTATGTAGGTTAATATATTTAAATTAGGATTTTTAAGTATTTTTTCACGAATTTATCAATTCAATTCTGGGCGAAAAAATTGTAGGTCAAAACTAGCTAAATTCGGGTAACCGGCTGACCTAGAATGTCCCAAACTTGTAGTATAACTCAACCCTTGTACCTCTGATATTATTTTATAAATAAATTATTTTATTGTTGTTTAAAATATATTTTTGGTTATTTTAGCAATTTTGAGTCATTAACTATGTTCCGGGCGAGTTTCGGGTAGTCTAGCTGACTAAGTAATCAACCAGTCGTAAATGTCTTTAAAAATATTAATTCTGGAATTTCAGAGATAAATCTGTATAAAATTAGTTTAAATGTTATTATTATGATTTTATATGATTTTTAAGTATGCTATTGAAGTAGGGGCATAACCGACTAATTAAAAGTTAGAAACCCTAAAACTGTGTTTCGATGTCTCATGGAACCTGTGTGTGATTGTATGGATCTAAATGGTTCCACGAGAGATTGAATATAATTTTAACACACTACTTTGACTAATTAAGTCATATAGTAAGTTTCATAAGTAGTGACTTAATCTAGTTAATTAATTATCTAGGAGCCTCGGGTTCCGGAGGCGTGGACGCGGGAGCGGCGTTTCATATTACAACACGAAATCAGGCAAGATACCTTGCCTTATTTACTGTTTATAATTAGATGCATCTTTATTGAAATATTTATTGCATATTTATTATCTGTTTTCAGTTGGATCCATTACTTGCTATTTTAGTTCATTATATTTTTTTGTTTCAGTTATTTTTCCTTCTTGTCTTTTTATATACATATGGACCTAGCCTTAGCAAACTACCTTTTGTTAGTGTCCTTGGGAGGGAGAAGACAGTTAAATGTATGGGCTACCCCAAATCCAAAAGCCATAGTAACTGCGTACTACGTACGGTGGTCGAGTCGCGAAGGTCACTAGCCTCGAGCTATGTGGACTGATGGGTCACGTGGGCCGCTAGCCTCGAGTTATGCCGGCTGATAGTATTGGTATTGACATGTGCGTGTTGAGAGTTGTAACATTGTCCTGGGGGAGTCAGCCTTCACCTGCCCATACATTTAGATGTCTTCTAAATTGCCTACTAGAAAGGTTAGGAGACCTTAGCAAATTTTATGTTCCAATCATGGCACGAAAAAATGTCACATCATAGAATAGTAAGTTACCCCTTGTCCTTGTTTGGTTGTAGGGGTAGCCTATTGTTTCGATGATGGAATATTGAGTCGTGTTATGGTTTGGACACTTTTACTTTATCTTTATTTTATGGTGCATTTATATTCAGTTCATATGGCATGTTCTTCATGTATCTTGTTACGTCCCTCTGAGGACCTGGTTATCTCTCCAGGTGTGTGTGTGCTTCTGTGTTATTGCAGGTGTTCTAGTTGAGGTCGTGATCTTCTCCATCCTTTCGAAGATGATTGCACTTGGCTAGTCTTGTTATTTCATCTATTCATTCTTGTACCTTTTATTTGAGATAGTTGGTAGTGGACTTTGTCTCCACCCAATGTATTGTACCAAGACTTATTACAGTTGATTTTATGATATCTTTTATTCTTCGTTTGTGGGTGAGATTAGATTACCCTTGGTTTACTGTATTTTGCAGCTTATGTATACATACGAGTTTTCATATATTGGAGTATACTTCGTATGTATGCAGCTGGCATGGATATGTACCTAGTCCAAAGTATTTTGGGACTGGGGCGTTACATGTTTTTGTGGTGGCCCATGCAGGTCGAGTTTGTCACTTCGGTTACGTTACTGTACCGATGTGAGCCTGCAACATAGGATTAGAATCTAGGAATCTCATCCATACAACTTGATCTCTTTCCTTGGCTTCAAATTTTAGATTCTCGTTCGACTTTCTTGAGTTGCATCTTGCTTGATTCCTTCCTACCGTCGATTCTTATTTTCGTGCTTAGTATCAACTAGGAAGATGACTACACTAGTATATGCTCGTAGATCAAACACATGGCTAAAATGGTTATATTGGCAATTGGAATACATTCAAGACTCTAATTGAGTTAAAAAGGCTTTTAGTATGATTTAATGATTAGTAATTGGTAAAGTAGGATATTGCCACGAAAAGTTTTAAACTTGAGATTTCTAAATAGTAAACACCATAGGAATTATAGAATTTTATACTTGGTTTAAGAAATTGATTGACTTTTTGAGATTTGATATTTATGAATTATTGGGTTATAGTTATAATTCTTTGCACAAGTAAAAAAAAAATTTTGATTTGCTTTTCGAGTTATGATATTTATGAGTTTTGGGTGATAGATATATATCTTTGAACAAATTTGATTTTCGAGTTTTGATGTTTATGATTTATTGGATTATGGTTATACACCTTTGAATGGTTGTAAGTTTGGTTTGAAAATGATCTTAGCTTTTTTTAAAAAAATGTCATAGAAATTATTTAACTTGAGTTATATAACTTGCGATTTTCGTGTTTAGTAAATTCTGAATTTTAAGTGGAAGTAATGACGGTAAATTTTGGTTTAAAATATTTGAAAGTTATGAAAACGATTTTTGAGAAATTTGTTTTATTTTAAATGGTGTCCTATGATTGAGGATTTACAAATCTATTTAGATTTTTGGTTAAAAAAAAATGATTCTGACTGATAAGATTATTTGAAAATTTAGTTTAATGTGGGATTGCTATTATTAAAAAATTTGGGTAAAAATTTGAAGGATGTGATGGAAAGTTATTTGATTGGTTAAAGGAAGTTACCATTTAAAGGTTATGATTTTGCTGGAATAACTTGGCATAAATAGAAGTTAAAATTTATGAGGGCATTGAGCTTAATTTTTTTGATTGCTTTTAATATGCTAAGAGTTTTATTATGAGTTATTTAAAAAAAATATTAGAGTGTTAAATTTTTGATTGAGTGTGAAATCTTTATGGATTCGTAAATTAGGAACTCTTGAGTTAAATAGTTGAATTTAAACGTAAATTTTGGAAAAGGTTGGTAGTAACGTGATAAAATTTTGCCTTGATATTTATGAGAGTGATTAAATTTTTATGATGAATTTGAACGGCTTGGAGTGAATACAAATTTTGGGTGGTTTATTTTTGAAAGTTTAATTTGAAACTTTTGGAGGAAACTGGAGTTAAATTTTTAATGGTAGGCCCCATGATAACCCTACTGAGTATTCCACACAAATTGCCATGTCACCCATGACCATGATAGTAGTATATACACAAGTGTTGTTAGCTATCTACCCAGCTATTTGACTGTATTTCCACCTCGGCTTACTCGACCTTCCTTCAATTCTAGATCTTTTAATTGCGACCTTCTAACCCATTTGCAATTTGAATAATGAGATAATGGTTCCTTAACTGTATTCATCTAGGAGACTATCTTCTCTTCGGAATTATGTTCCTAAATTATTTTTATGGATTCTTTAATTAATTTTATTTCATGCTTTAACTTGATCTTCTTTATTTTGTGCATTAATTATCACCTCGTGAACTCCCACTTTCTATTTTTGATCTTCTGGCGTTCCTTACCGTGACTTGGATATTTGGAGCACAACACTAGACTTTTTCTTCCAACAAATTTCATATGTAAGACCTAGACAAGTCCACCTTCATGTAAATATATCATGTCCCACTAAAACACGTCTCCTTGTCCTCTATTTCTTGGTATGACTTTCTGATCAAATGGTCAAACAATAATTTTTACCATGGCACCAAAATACTCCCTGGCTTCAATTAGAGACTCAACCTCGACTCAATACTTTCGACCGATATGTGATTTTGTTCTACATAATTCCTTAAATGCTTAAATTTGTACTCTATCTTGATTGCTTGACCCATTGTCCCATGATACTATTAGTTTAACTCTTGTAAGTTGGATAGAATCGCACCACCTAACAAACTTTTTTTCTTGTGAACCACTTTGGTAAGTTCACTTAGACTATAAAATTTAGAGGACCCTACCTTATCTAGTCTACCAAGCTATAAATAAAGAAATACTAGGACAACTGTATAGGCCCACACTTCGGGCGAGCCTTGATTTTAAAAGATCCGAGACTATTTAATTTTCTCCATCAGTACCTCCCTTGCACATATTTTGACTATCCTATGCTGCTAATGTAGCTTCAGTTTTACAAGCTTATTTTGTTATCAAGCTTGATCATGACATATTTTATTGGGTGCACCCACTAACATATTGTCTAATCAGAACCGGTGCATGATGGTCTGATCAACCTATTGCACTTTGGTTCGCTTAGCACATATTATTCTACGTGGATGAAGACATAGTAAACTTGCCTTAGAGTCTCATCCGCGACAGCATTGACAACTCTCATTTGAATTATTTCTCTCGCCTATGAACATCGTATTTCGTACTGAATAGCATCGTCTTTGAACTATTTTTTTGTGGACTTTACATACTTTAGAAAGACCAGACACTGTACTTGATAGATAGACTCAAAGTATTGCCTTTAGTTGTCCCACCATCTATTGCCAAGATAGTTAGCCATGGACCAACTAAGGTGACTATATCCTCGCTTTGAACTACTCGTCGATTCCATACCTACTATCGCGACCTTCTAATCATTCTTGATACTTGAGGATGATTCAAATCGTTCTCTTAATCATGCCCGCAACCTGGACGACCAATATACAACTATTCTCAAGGAACCATCTCTCTTAAGTCTCTAAATTATTTTTCCCCTTAATCTACTCTATTCTTTTCTATTCTTTAAACTCGTGTTTTATCTTGAACTACTTAAAACCCTTGATCATTTTTATTCTTGCATTAATTAGCCATATCCATAATTATTTCGTATTTATCTAAATCATGATTTTCTAATTCATGTTTTGTTGAACGTTATGATTTGATGATTCCTCATCGATATACCCATGTGACCTTTTCAATCCCTACTTATTTTTAATTTCGAGGACGAAATTCTTGTAAGTTGGGTAGGATGTAAAATCCCTCATAATTTAAAGGAATATTTAAATTATTTTTTTTGATTTTATTTAATTCGAATTTATTTTTTATCTTATTTATATTATATAAAAGAACTATAGTCATGGTTGAGTTTGAATATGCAAGACGACTAGAAAGTATGGCATGTCTAGCGTAGTCAGGTGCTTTAACTAGCATACTAGCTATGTTAGGAATGTCATAGTCATACTGTAATCTCTTGCATGTTAACCATTCAAGTTATGGCACAAGTTATAATTTTATTTAATTAATTAGTTAAGAAAGCCTTTATGACTTTTTAGGAGATCCGGTTGCACCAAACATTCCCAAACCTTTTCCAAGCCAAACCCAAACCTATGGAGGCATGTTGGACGTTAATAAATACTAATAATTACATATTTTTGATTTAAATTCAGATTTGGATTGAAATTCTATAGATAGAATTAATTAGTTCTATATTAGGAAATACCTTTTTAAATCATCAATCCAATCAATTAGTCAACTCACCAAATAACCAAACCAATCCATGTGGACCCACATATGACCAACCAAAGATTATTTTTATGTAATTTTCGTCCAAAAATAAACCCCTACATTGGTGGGCCATGCCATGCATGGAAACACCCTCCTACATATATAAACTCAACCCATAGGCCCATATATATATCAACCCCTATCAAAACCCTAACCTAACACCAAAAATTCTTATTTATCACCCAAGAGCAGCTCCTTTACCATTAGTTTCGAAAATAGCATCCCATCCCCTCTACTACATCATCCCCTCCATCACATAACTCATTCTCCTCCATAAAGGCTCATTCTTTCATCCTTCTTCCAACCAAACTCCACCAAACCAACCCTAAAAACTCCATCTTTTCCATCCAACAAATTCTAACCATTGTCTACCCCTCAAAGCTCATCAAGAAAGGATTGACGAGTAAGGACATCATCAAAGGAGGGAGCTTTGACAAGAATAAGCCTTCACAAAGCAAGGACCTTGGTAAGAAATTCCAACTTTTTCTTCTCAAATCCATCTCATAAATCTGTAAAAATTATGTTATTAATTCTGTAGAAATAGTATTTTGATGCCTCTTCTATAGTATTTTCACCCATAAAAATTTCATAAATTATGATAGCTATTTTCATGTTTCGGTAGAGCCAAAACTTATCCGGTTGTGAAGGAACTATAAGTTTCTGTTAGAATTTTTCAAAACTGAATTTTATGTAGGTTAATATATTTAAATTAGGATTTTTAAGTATTTTTCTATGAATTTATCAATTCAATTCTGGTCAAAAAAATTGTAGGTCAAAACTAGCTAAATTCGGGTAACCGGCTGACCTAGAATGTCCCAAACTTGTAGTATAACTCAACCCTTGTACCTCTGATATTATTTTATAAATAAATTATTTTATTGTTGTTTAAAATATATTTTTGGTTATTTTAGCAATTTTGAGACATTAACTATGTTCCGGGCGAGTTTCGGGTAGTCTAGCTGACTAAGTAATCAACCAGTCGTAAATGTCTTTAAAAATATTAATTCTGGAATTTCAGAGATAAATCTGTAGAAAATTAGTTTAAATGTTATTATTATGATTTTATATAATTTTTAAGTATGCTATTGAAGTAGGGGCATAACCGACTAATTAAAAGTTAGAAACCCTAAAACTGTGTTTCGATGTCTCGTGGAACCTGTGTGTGATTGTATGGATCTAAATGGTTCCACGAGAGATTGAATATAATTTTAACACACTACTTTGACTAATTAAGTCATATAGTAAGTTTCATAAGTAGTGACTTAATCTAGTTAATTAATTATCTAGGAGCCTCGGGTTCCGGAGGCGTGGACGCGAGAGCGGCGTTTCATATTACAACACGAAATCAGGCAAGATACCTTGCCTTATTTACTATTTATAATTAGATGCATCTTTATTGAAATATTTATTGCATATTTATTATCTGTTTTCAGTTGGATCCATTACTTGCTATTTTAGTTCATTATATTTTTTTGTTTCAGTTATTTTTCCTTCTTGTCTTTTTATATACATATGGACCTAGCCTTAGCGAACTACCTTTTGTTAGTGTCCTTGGGAGGGAGAAGACAGTTAAATGTATGGGCTACCCCAAATTCAAAAGCCGTAGTAACTGCGTACTACGTACGGTGGTCGAGTCGCGAAGGTCACTAGCCTCGAGCTATGTGGACGGATGGGTCACGTGGGCCGCTAGCCTCGAGTTATGCCGGCTGATAGTATTGGTATTAACGTGTGCGTGTTGAGAGTTGTAACACTGTCCTGGGGGAGTCAGCCTTCACCTGCCCATACATTTAGATGTCTTCTAAATTGCCTACTAGAAAGGTTAGGAGACCTTAGCAAATTTTATGTTCCAATCATGGCACGGAAAAATGTCACATCATAGAATAGTAAGTTACCCCTTGTCCTTGTTTGGTTGTAGGGGTAGCCTATTGTTTCGATGATGGAATATTGAGTCGTGTTATGGTTTGGACACTTTTACTTTATCTTTATTTTATGGTGCATTTATATTCAGTTCATATGGCATGTTCTTCCTGTATCTTGTTACGTCCCTCTGAGGACCTGGTTATCTCTCCAGGTGTGTGTGCTTCTGTGTTATTGCAGGTGTTCTAGTTGAGGTCGTGATCTTCTCCATCCTTTCGAAGATGATTGCACTTGGCTAGTCTTGTTATTTCATCTATTCATTCTTGTACCTTTTATTTGAGATAGTTGGTAGTGGACTTTGTCTCCACCCAACGTATTGTACCAAGACTTATTACAGTTGATTTTATGATATCTTTTATTCTTCGTTTGTGGGTGAGATTAGATTACTCTTGGTTTACTGCATTTTGCAGCTTATGTATACATACGAGTTTTTATATATTGGAGTATACTTCGTATGTATGCAGCTGGCATGGATACGTACCTAGTCCAAAGTATTTTGGGACTGGGGCGTTACATATTGTTTGACTACTATTCGTATCACCTTATTCGAATCACTATTCGCATCACCTTATTCGAATCACCTTATTAGAACAATGATTAGAATCACATTCGACTCATCTTGTATTAGACTCACTTTGGGATTACACTCGACTTATATTGTACCATCTGAACTCATTATGTTACTCTAGTTCAGCTAGATCTTATTTTACAGTCTTCTTTGCTATGATTCTTCTCTTGTTTAGTTATTTACTTTCCTTGCACTTTATCTGTCTTTCTTACCATCACCTGAACATAAACTGCCATATTCATCAATACAACTGTCTATAACTGCTTTATAGTTCTCTGTCATTTACTTGGAATTTCTTGATGAAATGTACTTGTTCCTGTCCTGATTGGACCTGTTGAAAATATTACAGATGATTGCCCTGAGGACATTTGCCCTACTTGCCTTGGAGCAGGAGATGGCTTAGCTACCTTTGGCCCCGACACTCAGGAGTGATCGGGAGACTAGCTAGTAGACTTGGTTTAGTTTTCATGTTTTAGATTTTGAATTGTAATAACTTGAGATACGAGTTTGTATTTGAGTTTGTTTGAGATATTATTATTTAGTAGTTTTTAAATGTTATTGTTAGTCTTTAGTTATAAACTTCTGTGTTATCTTATCATGCTTAGACTGTGATTGAGATTTCATTATATCTATACTTGTCCTCCGTTCGGAGTTGAGATATTGACAAGTACATTATATAATTGCGTGAGTTGTTGATTAGATAGTAACCTAGGACAGCGTTCTACCACCGACACTGCGGCGTAGGCTGGACGTACCCACTTCTCGTGCCCTTACTCTAGGGTGCGGGTCGTGACACATTTTTAGTGGTGGCCCATGCAGGTCGAGTTTATGTAGTGGTATTCATCCAAAATTCCAAGTTCACGACAGAAAAAATTGAAGCGCTCTTGGGATAATGGTTTTGTGAAGAAATCTGCTAGCTGATGATCAGTGTCAATAAATTCTAAGTTAATAGTGTCATTTTACTGATGATTACGCAAAAAGTGGTGACGTATTTCAATGTGCTTCGTGTATAAGTGACAAATGGGGTTCTTAGTGAGATTTATAGCACTAATGTAGTCACAAAAGATTGGAATGTGCATAAAAGATAAGTTATAGTCTTCAAGGGTTTGCTTCATCCACAGAATTTGTGCACAACAACGTCCAGCTGTGATGTATTCAGCTTCTGTTGTGGATAGTACGAAAGAATTCTGCTTCTTGCTAAACCAAGAGACTAAAGCCTTTCCTAATAAATGACACGTGTCGCTCGTACTTTTACGGTCGACCTTGCATCCGGCAAAATCAGCATCAGAGTAACCAATGAGGTCAAATGATGTTGACTTGGGATACCATAGGCCCATTGTAACCGTACCCTTAAGGTATCGAAAGATACGCTTAACAGCAGTCATGTGTGATTCCTTAGGATTTGCTTGATATCTAGCACACAGGCAAACGCTAAACATAATATCAGGGCGACTAGCAGTTAAATAGAGTAGACTGCCTATCATACCTCGATACTTGTATTGATATACGGGTTTGCCGCTTTCATCTGGTTCAAGTTTAGTTGTAGTAGCCATTGGAGTGCTGATTGGTTTGACGTTGTCAATGTCGAATTTCTTCAGCATATCCTTTGTATACTTCGACTGACAGATGAAAGTTCCATTTGACATTTGTTTGACTTGCAGTCCAAGAAAGTAGTTGATCTCCCCCATCATGATCATCTCAAACTCGGCCTGCATACACTTGGCAAAATCTTGACAGAGGATTTCATCAGTAGAACCAAATATAATATCATCTACGTATATTTGCACTAAAAGAATAGTGTCTTTGAAAGATTTTATGAAAAGTGTAGTGTCAATTTTCCCTTTTAAAAAACCTTTCTCAAGCAAGAAATTGCTTAGCCGTTCATACCAAGCTCTAGGGGCTTGTTTGAGGCCATATAGCGCTTTCTTCAGCTCGAAAATATGGTCGAAAAATTTGTGATTTTTAAAGCCAGGGGGTTGTTTTACATAAACTTTCTCCTTAATAAATCCATTCAAGAAAGCACTTTTAACATCCATTTGAAATAATTTGAAATTTTGAAAATTTGCAAATGCACAAAGCATCCGAATGGATTCCAATCTAGCAACAGGAGCATACGTCTCATCGTAGTCGATACATTCCTCTTGGTTGTATCCTTGGGCTACTAGACGAGCTTTGTTGCGTATAACTGAACCATCTTCATTTACTTTGTTTTTAAAGATCCATTTAGTGCCAATGATCGAGTGATTTGTCGGTCTAGGAACGAGTTTTCATACTTGGCTCCTCTCGAATTGGTTGAGTTCCTCTTGCATAGCAGAAATCCAAAATTCATCATTAAAAGCTTCTAAAATGTTTTTTGGCTCAATTTGTGAAATAAAGGCAGTGCTAGCAATAGAGTCTCTTAATGATGATCTAGTAGTTACTCCACGTGAAACCGCACCTATTACCAAATTTTCTGAATGTGAAGGCTTGAAAGAGAATTTCTTTGGCAATCCCTCCAGAGAATTGGTTTCGGTTGTGGTATTCATTGGAGTAGAAGTTGATGGCTCAACATCATCATCAAGAGTAGTTGTTGCACTATTATCTTCATCAAAAGTCACATTTATAGACTCTTCCACAATTAATGAGCGTTTGTTAAATACTCTATATCCCTTGCTCTTGGCAGCATTGCCAAGAAAAATACCATCGTCAGCTTTGGCATCAAATTTGCCTAAGTTGTCTTTGGTATTAAGGATAAAACATCTACAACCAAAAACTATAAAATAAGAAATATTTGGGGTTCTTCCAAACCAAAACTCATAGGGTATTTTCTTCGTAATAGGACGAATAAGCACCCTATTTAAAATATGGCATGCTGTACTGACAGCTTCAGCCCAAAAGTATTTCGGAAGTGAGAACTTGTTCAACATGACTCTAGACATATCGCCAAGAGTCCTATTCTTTCGTTCCACAACACCATTTTGTTGGGGAGTTCTTGGACAAGAAAACTCATGATCAAAACCATTAGAATCACAAAACTTTTCAAAATCAGTATTTTCGAATTCGTCTCCATGATCACTTCGGATTCGAGTAATCATGTAGCCTTTTATTTGTAAGAAAGAAAACTCATGTAAATCTAGAAAAATCATCAACAATGACAAAAGCGTAGAGTTTTCCACCAAGACTGGCTACTCTACTAGGGCCAAATAAATCCATATGGAGTAATTGCAAGGGTCTAGTAGTGCTTACAGAGTTTATGGAATAAAATGAGGACTTTGTTGCCTTATTCAATTCACATTCGGCACATACCGTGTCCTTTTTGAATGTGATGTTGGGCAAGCCTCTAACTAGCTTCTTGGTCGATAGCCTGGATATAGTATCCATATTGGCATGACCAAGACGTTGGTGCCACAATAATCTTTTATCCTTTTGAGCATATAGGCATCTACCTGCATTGTTAGTATCTCTAGACAAATAGAAAATATAAATATTATCCTCTCTTATCCCTTCAAAAACGATGTCTCATGTTGACCTATCATAAATAAAACATTTATTTTGTCCAAAGTTAATGTCATATCCATGGTCAGCAAGATGACTAATGCTGAGCAGGTTATGCTTTAACTCGGTCACTAGGCAGACATCCTTTATTACGGGAGAGGGAGGATGACCAATAATACCATTACCTATAATATACCCTTTTAGGTTGTTACCGAAGGATACGTATCCTTCTCCATTCATCGATAGTGATGCGAAAAGATTTGCGCCTCCCGTCATATGCCGCGAGCATCCACTATCGAGAATCCACTTACTCTTAGTTGAGGAGGGAAGGTCCACCTACATCAAGAGTAGATGTGACCTTTGGTACCCAAGTTCTTGAGGGTCCTGAAAAGTTAGTTTTCAGAAACCATACATATATCTTTCTATCTACTAATCTTCTAATTCTATATTGTGGTGAGATGTGTCCATGTAATCCACAATAAGTACATGTAGCATTCCTATTTATGTTAGGAGCATGCTGATGATGTCTATAAGTAGAGTGATGAGGAGTAGCATGATGATATGTAGAGTTAGCATGGTGATGATGACTATATATAGAGTGATGTGGAGTGGCATAGTGATATTGTCTATATGGAATAGCATGGTGATGATGTCTATATGTAGAGTGATGGTGATTTTGTTTTTGTGAAACATAGTGATGATTGTATCTATGTGTAGCATGATAATTCTGTGACATATGAGAATTATTTCTACGTGCATGTGGTTTGTGTGCTTTGTGAAAGTGTGTGTATATGTATGCATGATTACGTGCTGCAGGTGGATGACGTGGTTGACTAGTATGAGTAGTGTCATGCTTTGTGTGTGTCTCATGTGATTGGGTTTGAGGTTGAGCAACCTGTTTTTCCAATTTAGTCTCTAATTTCTTAGAGACAGCCTGCAGTTCAATAACTTAGCATTCAAATCATATATCTTAGCAATAGAAATCTTGTGTCTACTCTTTTCTTCAGCAAGCTCCGTGTTGAGTGCTGTGATTTCTTGTGTTTGTTGTTCAATGCGTGCTTCGGCATCATGTAGGCTTATTTTAAGCTTAGATACCTCATTTGTGACTTCCGTGGGTGAAGTGTATCTAATGTTATCAAGCAATAAGGAAAGTCTTTGAATTTCGACTTCATGACTTTTGATCTTTTCCTTCGCATGTTTATATTTACCAATGACCTTTTTGTGATCATCAAGTAAATCGGTGAAAGCATCGCCAAGTTCATCAAAAGTCAAGTCATCAAGAGTTTCGTTTGATACCTTGTCGGACGTTGCCATTAGGCACACATTTGTAGTGTCTTGAGGAGAGTCTTTTTCTTCCTCGGAGTCACTAGCTTCGCTTTCATGCCAAATGCTTGTGTTGGCATATTTCTTTGAAGAGGCCTTCTTGTATGATTTCTCATAACGATTGCTCTTCTTTAAGAATGAACAGTCTTTTCGGACATGTCCAGTCTTCTTGCAACCGTAGCAGGTTGGCTCTTCTTCGTCATCTTCTTGTGGTTCCTTCTTTCTTCGGTTGAAGCGAAGGAATTTCTTGAAGTTGCGGACAAGGAGAGCTTGATCATCTCCTTCTGAGTTGTCGTCATCCGTCTCTTTGGGGTCAGTCCTTCGTCAGTGAGCTTTGAGGGCGATCTCCTTAGCCTTAGGAGCAGGCTCTTCAAAGTCTTTGAGGTCAAGCTCATGAGTCATCAGCTTTCCCATCAAAGTCTCCATGGACATAGTTGTGAGATCATTTCCTTCTATGATGGCTGTCACCTTAGGGTTCCAAATCTTTGGTAGCCCCCTAAGTAGCTTGCGAATCTTCTCGTGATTTGTATATTGTTTGCCGAGTGAAGATAGGGATTGATGATGTCGAGGAATCTTGTGAACATTTGCGTGATCGTCTCATTTGTCTTCATCTTGAAAGCCTCATATTCTTGAGTGAGACGGCTTATCTTTGATTTCTTGACTTGGGTGGTTCCTTCATGCGTCACTTCTAGAAGTCTCCATACTTCGTGAGAGGTGGTGCATGTTGAGACCCTGTTGAACTCATTCCTGTCTGTAGCACAGAATAAAGCATTAATAGCTCCCGCGTCTTGACTTGCCTGTTTCTTCTCCTCGTCAAAATATTTGTCATGTGGTTTCTCAGTGAGATCACCATTGACAACTATCCTGGTGGACTTTTTGTAACTACCGGTGACGATGGTCCACAGGTCGAAGTCTAGCGACTTGAGATAAAAGTTTATCCTTGTTTTCCAATAGGTATAGTTAGGTCCATCAAATAGGGAAGGCCTATGAGTGGACTGCCCTTCACCGTGATTGGAAATCATGGATTGTGTGGTTGCCATGGATCATCTCTAGGATGTTAGTCCTTATGAGAGAACAGAGCTCTGATACCAGTTGAAGAACAGATGGCAACTCTAGAGGGGGGTGAAAAGAGTTTATAGCGATAATAGCCAATTAAAAAATTAAACTCTTTCACCAGCTTAAAGTAATCAGAGTAAGTACGAAAATAAATAAGGAGCAAGAAAGCATACGCAAACACAGCCGATTTTAACTTGCTTTCCCTCGTGGAGGACTAGTCCAGGCCTGAGAACTCTAGCTCAGGATTAAATCTACTATTTGTGAAATAGTAGTTACACCCCGTGCCTTTTCTTCAGAAGAGCACGTCAACTTCTTACAAAGATCGCAGTAGCGATGCTCAAAATTTTCCTAGCGACTTTTTGAACTCTTGCACAAACTCCTAACTGAAAAAATGCTGAGCACTTGAGGCTTAGGGAGCTTGTGGCTAGTAGATGAAGAAGGGTATGGCTTGTATTGAGCTTTAGAGAGAAGAGAAGAGAAGATTGGATGATTGAAAATGAGAGAATTCATGGCCTATTTATAGGATATCAGATAGGCAGAATTTGGCCAGAATTCTGGTTGGATCATTCAAAAATTTGGCCGTTGGACAACTTGCAACCAGCCAACCCTAAAAATTAGGGTACTGATTTTTAGGAGGCAGAATTCGGTCCAAACTCTGTCTCCAGAGCACAGAATGGGTCATTGGTCCAATGGGCTTATTTGGATGTGTATGGAGCTTTTGGATTTTGGGTATGGGTATAGGTTAAGTCAAAGGCACAGCTCAGTTTACATAAGTCTAGACTCAATAAAATTATAAAATACAGACTCAAAAAATAACTTGCATTGCAAAACTGGACTGTCGTCTGACTTGTGCTGGATGTAGTCTTCATGTGTCGTATTGAATTATCACAAGTATCATTTAGTCAATTCTATGAATATTTGGTTGACTGTGACTTTGTGTCAACAGTTTGGGCTCCAGAAGCGCAACTAGCCCCACCCCACCGGGGAGTGTTCTAAGAATGTCGATTTGGCCACCGGCGCACTGACGGACCATAGTAAAGGGAGTCACCCTCTCCACGACAGCTTCGACCCCTCTCTTCAGGTGGTGGTAGAAGCTGTCAACCACATCCTGTGATACTTCATCCAAAACTTCTGTAGAAGATGACGTCAAAGGAAGTGTGGCTAGCAGTGTCGAAGGAGTAGCATCGGAACTTGCCATCCCTGCCACCAGGGAAACAAATTCTGAGCAAAAAGACGCATGAATAGCGGCTAACTCCTCTTCCGTCGCCCGAAGAGCCTGGATACTCGGCAGGGCAGAAAGGTCAACCCCCGAAACCATATTAGCAGAGGAGGACGCAGGAAGCATTGTCCCTTGCCCCGGCTGTGCTGCCACTTGAGCCCCCGAACTCGATCCAGCTAGAGGCCCCTCAATATAGGTCGGAAGAGAAGGAGGCACATGTGCTTCCATCAGATCCCCTCCGGTAGAGTCCGCCCCGACAATGTCCGTCACCAGCAATGAAGGGACGGGACCTGTACATCCAAAGCAATTATCAATCAACTTAACCCGAAGGATGTGCTGATAGAGTAAATAAGCCTCCGAACTAGTCAAGACTTGGCTTATCTTACCAGCGGAGGATTGTGGAGGCTGAGATTCGCTCACAACCACCGTGGTCTTCTTACCAGCAACCTCCGAATTGAAGGCAGTCGGCTCCTCCGACCCAGCCACCCCAGAAGGAGATACGACTGGGTCAATATTGCCTGGCTGAGAGTCGACAATATCAGGAACAAAATCAGCAGGACCCACATCGCCTTGGGTCGAACCCTCAGCAACATGAGCGACCTCCGCCACCACCGGGAGAACCCCAGCAGAAACGGTATCGGCGCACATGTCGTCGATCAAATTATTTAAAGCCGGATCGATCGCAGAGGCAACCGCCGGCTCTGAAGACTCATCTTCTCCTGACGCCTACAAAGAGCAAAAGAAGGTGATTAGGCTATAATTCAGAAAAAAGGAGAAGATAGTTGAAATTAAGTCACCTCGGAAATAGCGTCAACATCCTTAATAAACAGCCCGCGACGTCTCACCGCAGCTCGCTTCGTGGAGTAGGTTCTGCCATCATCAGTAAACACGTGCCTGCTTCGCTTGTGCGAAGGACCAGGCATAGCAGGTGGTTGATCCTCCACCACCTCGTCGGGCACAGCAAGCGGCTGACCCGTCACCACTTCATCCGGTACAATAGGGGGCTGATCCCCACCTCCTTGTCCGAAGGATGGAACGAATCATCGGCATCCTGCTCATCATCCTCTTCGTCTGCCGTAGTGGACTTCGAGTCTGGCTCAAGAACCATATTCGCCTTCTTCTTTCTCTTCTTGGACCCCTCGGGCTTCTCTGCCAATCCAGTACCGACATTAAAGCTGGTACTCATGTCAAAATTAACGGGAGGCTTGCTCGCCGTAACATGATAGAGGGCCGCCATGTACAAAATCTTCCTTGACATATTAGCATCGGGGACCGAGAAGCTAGCTCGGGTATGAACCACACTGTAATAATGCCAGGCCCTGATGCCATCAAGGACGCTGCCTTCAAAGCCCAGGCAAGCACTGGGACAATCAAGGAACAGCTGGCTATACCCGAACTGGCGGGAGAACCTGCTGGGCAAGTAGGGATCCATGTATACGTTATTGCGGTAACGATATACTAGGTACGTCGGACGGATATTGCGCAGCCAAAGGAGCATTTTCTCAGATAAGAGGAGGGGAGGTTCAGTTCCATCAACATGTACGCCCCTCACTTCTCTAGCAGTAAAATAAGAAACAGACACAAAGAATTTGTGTCCGTCTACTCTCGCCAGCACCCTCCGACAGGCTGGCATGGTGTCGTAGTCCTAGGGCTGACGGCGGTATCGGAAAAGGAAAGCGTCATTAGCCGTAACGCCATCGTCCACTCCGGGCCTCATCAATGACCGATAATGCATCAATAGCCACCCCATTAGATAATGGTAGGGTAGCTCTATTCGCTCAAAGTCCAGTGTCGTCTCGCAGACAATGACCTTGGACGAGAAGGCATGGAGGCCGTGGTGTATGCTACACACCATGGCCGGAAGAAGGGCCAGTCTGACTTTGAAGACCAACTTCACGGCAGGGAGGATGAAGTGGCGGGTGATCCTTTCAATGGAACCTGCCCCTCCCGAGACTACGTAGTTCTGTAGCCACACCATTAAGAATCCGGCCAAGAGCACTTTCTCAGACATCCGCCGGGTACCATGGTAGAAATAGCTGAAAGAATCAGTTTTACTCCCAAATTTGTCACTAGTGGACCTCGACCTCTTGGTAGTCGACATCAGGTGTTTTATCTCCTCCTGGGTTTGAGGACCTCGGGAAGAAACTCGGCCAGAGGGACTTTATTTGAAAAGATATGAGACCCAGGACGTGGTATGGGGAGCGTTCCCTTCTGAGCTATCGTTCTTCTTGATAGCCGTTTGGTGACAGATGCTATGGTGGCATAACAGTTCCTGGTATACGGCAACAAAATCCGAAAATCGTCGATCCAGATCCTCGAATTCCTCGTTTGTCGGGGTGTACACTTCAAAAGCTTCGTCCCCCCATGGCAGCTTAGAAACGACATGCATTTAATAGAGAGCAAGTCCCAACTCCCCTCCGGGCGCGAAGAAAGTTTCCGTCCACCGGTTATACATTTTCAAAAGAGCCATGAACAACAGCTTGTTGATGGGTAACCCGTAACAGGTGCCCCGGATGGCATAATAGAGGTCAATCTCCCGCAGGAACGCCTTGTATTTCCTTAAGATCCATATGGTCAGGTTGGCCCACGTAGGAATAGGGTTTATCCAGTTCAGCAACGACAACCTGCCAACAGGATAAGACCCCTTACGAGCGAGCTGGTTCAGGAAGGTATCGGCCAGAGTAAATGTGAAGTTGGGACCAGATACGTTTATGAAGGTACCCGGAGTCAGTCCCATCACGCTCCGACTGACCGAGTCCCTGCTCGCATATGCTGAACCAATATTCTTATTATAATGGATGTTGCCCACGAACATCCCCGATTGGGTTGGAGTTAGGGAGTCCACCATCTTCCGGCTCAACGATACCATATTGAACCACGAGAGGGGAAAATGACGTTCCATTTCGGGAATATAGATCTCCACCCCGTCCAAAGTAAAGTCCCAACTCTCAGAAATGTCCAGCACTCGGGGGTTCTTTATGGATAGAGCATCCCCGAAGAGAAAGGCTGGTTTCAGATACTCTCCTTCCAGCTTTCCCGAGTTCATCATGGTACAAAAAAATAGAGAGGCTGGTTCTTGATGGCGCTAACCCTCTCCAAAGGCTCATTGGTGGGAAGCTGATCTGACACATGTCGAACTAAGTCGTCGAGCTGCACACCCATGGCATATTGGGCTGAACCCACCAAAAGCTCTCCTGCTGGATTGATTGGCAGATCCACTGAAGAAAGACAAAAGAAACATGATTAAAAGATGGTTAAAACGAAACCACTTGAAGTTTCTTATATGAGCCTATGCGGCTCGGTTCAACGTAGCCTTATGCGGCCCAATTCAGTTGGGTTTCATGCGCCACTGCTTTGATAGAGCCTATGCGGCTCGATTCAACGTAGCCTTATGCGGCCCAATTCAGTTGGGTTCCATGCGGCACTGCTTCGATAGAGCCTATGCGGTTCGGTTGAGCTTATACGGTTCTATTTAGTAGATGAGCTTATGTGGCACGACTTAGCGGTCCAGTTCATCAGGAGCTCATGCGGTCCCGTTCAATGGGACTTCATGCGGTTCAAATCTAGAAGTGCTCTTACGGCTCAAGTCCTTCTTATGTGGCTCAAACACAGGACATGCCCCGTGTGGCCCGGATATGAGAGGATCATGCGGCCCATGCAACATATGCGGCTTCATCATGTTGAACTTGGGCAGTTCAATAAATACGAAGGACGAAGGCTTGTGCATAAAATATGCAACAGAGCCATGGTGTTTTTTAGGGTTCAAAATATTCAATATCCCATCCTTACCCTTAAAAGTATGGTGGACGTCAGGGTGTACTTCAAGCGTAGTGGCCGACGAGGAAGCTGCTTTCTTGTCCTTCGCAGCAGCAGAGGCAGCCGTGGAAGACTTGGGGGCCATTATCGTCCGATGGTCGGAGAAGGAAGACAAAGGAAGAAGATTAGGGTAGCAAGAGTTGAAGACGAAAGAGAGTAAAGAAACCTCTCCGACTGAACACGTTCCTATTTATAGACAAAAGGAGGGCGCTTCGATCCGCGTGCAGCACGAAAACCGACTCTTCGGTTATCGAGACAAACCGACTAAATAAAGGCCAAACTCTTGGGATCCTGCCCCGAAAAGCGGCTTCAAAATCTGACAGCAAATCAAAGGCAATTAATGCAAAAGATGTACACACGCGGCAGGATGACATGGCAAGGAGCTCATGCGGCCAGAAAGTCCATACGGCTGGTTGGCCAATACGGCTCAGATGGCCATGCGGCTGAGGATGCCATGCGGCTGGGACATCCATGCGGCCAGAACATCCTATGCGGCCAGAGGAATTTATACATAGCCATGCTTCTTATTCAAAGTATTTCAATTTTACAAATTAAAAACTTTGAAGGGGGTCTTGTAGAAGCATGAAAAAGAATAAAGAAAGGTCCATGCGGCCAAGGATCCCCATGCGGCTCAGGGGTCCATGCGGCTCAAGAGTCTATGCGGCTCGAATAATTCCATGCGGCCCAGAGAGGAGCCACGTGGCCTTCAATAGCTCTTCCCTTCGTCTTTTGCTGCATTTAATGCCCTGGCGGCTGACAGCTCTGACAAATGACAGCTCTGACATAAAGGCATAATAATAACTGACATAATGGCGTGTTCCTAGGGAAGAGAAGAAAATCTTCTCATAGCTGGCAGAATCTACCAAATTCCGAGGCATGCGGCTGCTGCATTTATGCGACCGCCCACTCCATGCGGCCGCCCACTCCATGCGGCCACCCACTTCATGCGGCCGTCCACCTTCATGCGGCTGCATCCTTTATGCGGCCACCCATCAGCATGCGGCTGCATATCCCCATGCGGCTGCCCACCTTCACGCGGATGTTCATCCCCATGCAGCTGTTCATTCTCATACGGCTCACTCATATGCGGCTCTGCCAAGATGGCCCAGTGGAGACACATGGCACTTTTCACGACGATTGAGACACGTGGCAGTCTTATCTTCCTGGAATTATGGGTGCAAACAAATCCTTACAAAATCAGATCTGCTACAATCACCATAAGTGCCCAGATCAAATCAAATCGAGCAAAATTAGACACGTGGCAGGCCATTACAAGTGTCGAATATTCATGGCAATCAACATTTATTGCCCACAGAGATTTAATACAATCACATTAATTGCTTAAATCTATTATATTCGAGATGGACGGCCCCGATTAATTAACTCTCAGGCCGCAGACTTTTGAGAATGGGCAATCGTTATAAACCCTAATGATGCCCCTCACTCTTATAAATAGCAAGGTGCCATTCCCTTGCCAAGAATCCCGAAAAACCAGAGAATCAGAGAGAGAATATACAGAGATAAAAAGGACAGAGGAGCATCTACGGAGAGAACAAGGATAGCATTTCTTCATCAACGCCAAGCAGTTCTTCTCCAGAGCCAAGGCTGCACCCGATCGTCCAAGGAGTAAGGCAGAGCTGCCGTCGCTTTCCAAGCCTCTATCGTCACCCCCCAGAATCTAAAATAAACAATTATACTTAGATTACTGTACCTAGGTTTTCGTCCCTAGGCTTTCTTTGTACGAGCGAGTTTGTATTGTGAGTCTAAGTTTTGTCCTCCTATATAAATTGTTCTGTACTTTTACAATCAATTGCAAACAGTGGCATGGCAATCTAATGTAGAATACTTCTATCTCACTAAGGTGACCTTTCTTGTTTCTTGGTCCTCTACCAATATGATATAATCTAAATTTCAAGTTCTTCAACAGTTTCGAAATAAAATCTCAAGATACTCCATCAAGTATTTAATCATAACTTAAAGTTTAATTTCCTTTAAATAAATTCCAAATAACCTTCATCATATCTAATGCGGCACAACTAAACTTTCATAATAAGCCATCACTGTTAAAATTTCCCAATTCTCAAATGTACCTCGAGATAAACTCTTAATCCGTTTCATCAATCGCAAATCATGTAACTCAAATTAAATCATTTTTTACCAAAATTTAGATATCCATAAACTTAAAATCTAATTAACTTTTTAAATCATAGATCATATGACACAATTTAAAATTTAAAATTTTCCTTCAAAGTCGCTTTCATATCCTCCAAGTATTTAAACAAAATTTTACCATCATTTCTTCAACTCAAAATTAAATAAACTTATAAATCGTACGACTCAATTTTAAACCTCAAGCTCTCTCAAATTAAACTTTCGTCTTCTCTAGTTGTTCAAAATTTAAAACTCCTTAAATAATCTCGAGATAAACTTTATAATATTACAATCCAAGCTTTTAAAGTTAACCGTAAATCATGCGTCATAATATAAATACTTTAGTTATTTCTCAATCGATCTCATATCCCTAATAAATCATAACTATTTCACCATTTCAAAAAATTTCGTAAATCAAAATTTTGTTTTCTCGATCTAGCTATCCTCTTGTGTAAACCACCTTGTAATAATAAAATTCTAACTATCCTTTGAAGGCGGTAATATGTTACTACCCATCTTGAAATTAACTAGTCCTTAAGATCATATCTCTAGAAAAAATAAATGCCTTTATAACTCAAATAAAATCTCAATGCATATTAATTATCAATATAACCTTCTAGCCATGGGGTTGACCAATAAGTATATAGTAGTGTAGTCATCTTTCCAACCATGTTTAAGCACGAGGTGATAGGGTGTTGGTAGAAAGAGTTCAAGCAAGATGCAAAAATCAAAGGAAGCCACGGGAGTCGGAATATGGAAGTCAAAGAAGGTCAAGAAAGGTGATCAAGTATGTGGATGAGATTCCTAGATTCTAATCCTATATTGCAGGCCCGTTCGGTGCAGTCATTTAACCGAAATGGCAAACTTGACCTGCATGGGCCACCACAAAAATATGTAACACCCCAGTCCTAAATACTTGAGACTAGATACGTATCATGCCAGCTGTATACATACGAGTAAATATACGGCTCGTATGTATACATAAGCTGTAAAATGTAGAAAGCCAAGACACTAAATCTTATCCACAAAGATAAATAATAATATAAAAGCAACTTTGAGTTTGTCATGTATACAATCGTTGGACGGAGACAAATCCACTACCAACTAATTTAAATAGAGAAGAAATATACAAAGAAAGGGATTGGTCGAGCGAAGCAATGATGAGTCCAAAAGCAGTCATCACGAAAGAAGGAATGGCCTTAGCTAGAGCACCTGCAAGAAATCATGAAATACACACCTGGAGAGATCACCAGGTCCTCAGAGGGACGTAACAAGAAACATAATATCATGCCGATAAACTGAATAAATAAAGCTCAACAGAAAAGTATGCATGAGTAAAGGTTCCTAACCATCCTATGTGATATGCACTTTGAGGACAACGTTCTACGCAGGAGTTGTAACAGATTCACGCAAGCAAGTAATAAAGAGTGGCAGTAAGTAGCGCTCATCCGAGTCAGTATCGGCCCTGGGCAGAAGGTAGTGCTCATAAGAGTCACCCTCGGCCCAAAATATGTGTAAAAATAAATGTAGCCCCTACGCTAATAACTGTCCTCTCTCCCCATGATACTATACATGGGTCGTCTCCACGACACTGTTTAATCCTTAATAACTGCCAAGTCTTCTACACAAATCTATTAGCAGTCATATCCTAACGCACGGCCTGTACGCATCGATGTACGATCGGTACGCAAGTCTGAAGCTATATGCGACTCACAACCCACACACAACCCGTGGCACATCGTGACAGTTTATGAGATGCACTAAACATACGGTGATCCCTTAACTCTAAGCCAATTGCATAAAGTATAATAATTTGCATCTATTTATAGTTTTGAAAGAACAACATAAAAAAAGTATGCATGATATTGAGCAAGAAAATTTTAAACAGTAAAGGCAAGGTGTCTTGCCTGGTGTGTCGTCTGGTGGTGCGATGATCTGACAAGTCCAATTTGTCCAAAAGCCATGGTTGAGTTACAAGTGTCCGAAATCGCGAGAAAATAGGCGAGCATGATTAGTCATGAGTAATGAGAATAATTAAAGAATTTGTGGAGTAGATAAATATACAATTTTTTAGAAAATATTTACATTACTTAAAAACATGGTTACTCGTAATAATTCATTTATGGAAATACTTGAAAATAATGATTTTTGAAAGTTACATTTTGTTAGTCAAAATACTCTAAGTTGCAAAATATGATTAAGGTGGAAACTATATTTCAAAATTTAAACTATTTATTTTAGATAAATATTTAAAAATTTCTAATTCATTTAGACCCAAAAATATAATTGGTCAAATATATGTACCTATAATCGAAAAGAATATTTCAGTATTTCAGAAACTAACTTGAAATTTTTGCTAGAAAATAATAGTGATAATAATATTTAACAAAACAACAACTAATCTATGATTAATAAAATAAATGACACCATTTAAATAAATGATAATAATACTAATAATAATAATTAATAATTAATAATAATAACAATAAAAATAAATGATAATAATACTAATAATAATAATAATAGCAATAAATAACATAACATAATAATAATAACAAATAATCATAATCATAATCTTAATAATAATATTATTATTAACCCTATAGCTATTCAGCCCTTATCCCCCAATTTCATCAATCATGAGAGAGAGTGAGGGAAGAATGAAGAGAGGAGAGGAAGAGGGAAGACTCACAGGGGTTCGGCTCGTCAGCGACGGAGCGCCGTGGGGGCTGGACTGGAACGAAGATGCGGGGTGATCCGGCCCGGCGCGACGAGGAGAGGCAAAAGGCGACCGGAGTTAGGGCTCACGCGGGGTCTCGGGGACGCTCAGGCGCGGCACTGGCCGGTGTGCTCAAGACCGGAGCGACGCACGGCCTGGTCGACGATCGGCTACGCGTGAAGGCGACGACCAGGTGTCCTTGCGGTGGGAGCGGTGGTCCCACGCGCGGTGGCGTCGGTGCGAGAAGGCGACAGATTTTCGGAGACCGGAGGAGATCGGCCACCGGCAGCTAGGGACTATGGCGGGCGTTCGTCGGCAGGCCGAGGTAAGGGCGGTGGTTGCGTTTGTTTGTTTTTGGGGAATTTTTGGGTTTTTCGACGGGTGGCCGAATTTTGGTAGTGGTGGTAGGTCGGCCTGCGGTGGTGGTTTGGGCGTGTGGTTCTGATGCAAGTGGGTGGTTCCGACGGGAGTGTTGGGTCTGTGGTGGTCGACAGGGAGGGTCTGGCTGTGGTTGCGGAGAAGGCGGCTGGCGTTGTAGGTGGTGGGAGGTGGCGTTGGCACGGGTGATCGACGGGGAGGGTCTGGTTGTGTGCGGGATGTGGATATAGGACGGTGGTAATGGTGTGGATGAGAGTTACAAGATTGTGGAGTAGCGGGAACGATGGTGGTAAGGCGGTGACAGTGATGGCGCGGACAGTCGGGACAGGGAGACACGGCTGAGTGGCGGTGATGATGAAGTTGCTGATGGTTACAAAGTGGGGATGGACTCGGGAAGGCGGAGGGAGAGCGACTGTATTAGGCTTAGGTTTTATTTGTGTCGGGGTTGTCGACACAGAGGGAAAAATGTATTTGTAGATAATGGAATAAGAATCTGGGCACGGACACGATGCACCTATGTTGTGGTAGGGAATTATGGAAGAGTACCTCCTTTTATAGGAGGTGGGAATTCCCATTAGGATAAGGATTGGAATTTGATTAAATCCCCAATAGATAGATTCTATACTAATTTAAATCGATTTAAATCTAATTCAATATAATATAAATAAAACTTATCTTTTATTTAAAAGCTATTTAAATTAAGGCAAATAAAAAAAATTCAGTTTAAAATATCAGAATAATTCAATATTAAGTAAAACAAAATTTAAAATATCTTTTACATAAATATTAAAATATAGCATTAAATAATTTCAAAAATCAAAAATATTTCTTAATTATTAAATCATGAAATAGCTTTTCTAATTAACAAAATATGTTATTAGTAATTTCCAGTTTTCGCAAAATATTTGAAACACATTTCATATAACCCAAAATTTTCAAATCCCTACTTGTTTTTAAACAACGAACAAAATAACTATTTTATAAAAATATTTATCATATTGTTTTGACAACTAAAAATTCTTCTATATAAATAAAATCTCTAATAAAAATGTTTTACAAAAAAATAAATAAAATAAAATAAAATAGGTATCTCGCACATATTCGCACTCGACGAGACCTACGAAAATGCGAATTCGTATGCGACGTGTAATACGACTATGCGACGTACAAATACCAAAAAAAATTTAAATACTCAATTTATAAAAAATAAATTAAAAGTAGAAATTTAGGGGGTTTACAGGTAATAAGTCCACCAAAAAGTCTCTCAAAGAACAGAGCGAGCGTGTTCTATTCACTCACTACCAAAATTCATCGTTTTAGCGACGGCCACATCCGTCGCTAAGACGACGGTAATTACTGTTAGCGACCGATTGCCGACGGATATTGGCCAAAAAAATTCGTCGGCAATCAGCTCGTCGCTAATAACCTTCCGTCGCTAAGTTGTCGTCACATGAAGGAATAGCGACGGATATTCGACGTCACAATACGAAGCATTAGCGACGCATTTCCGACGGACTGTCGTCCACTTCAGCTTTTAAGTACTGAACTGTGTAGGATATAGCGACGTAAATTTCCGTCGATAACCCGTTGTAAGAGCGTATCAGATCGTATCATTCCGTCGCTAAACCGTCGCAATTCGTCGGTACTTAACGACGGATTTGCGACGGTATTCTGAGGGACTATCCGTCGATCAGGTTCTGAAAATGCTTGGCATTTCCAGCACCATGGCGACGGAATAGTAGTTGCTAATCCGTCGCTACCGCGACGCCACAGCGACGGATTGCTGACTGATTATCCGTCGCCATGGTTCTGAAAATGTCATGCATTTCCAGAACCATGTCGACGGATTTGCCGTCGCTACGCCTTCGCTATATAGAGCGACTGATTAGCGGCTGACTACCAGTCGCCTTGGCGACGGCCATTCCGTCGCTATTCCGTCGAAGCTTATACCACCAGAACGTTGCCGACGGATAATCCGTCGATAACCCGTGACTGCCTGGAAACAGTTTAAAAACTCTAGATAGCGACGGATTATCCGTCGAAAACCCGTCGGCAACTGGGAATATCCGTCGCTAAACAGTCACTAGTCCGTCGCTAACTGGGTTTTTTGGGAAAAAAAATTACAGCACTTTTCCTGTTCACAAATATATACATAAACCAAACCAATATATAATGCACACCAATTATCCAACAATCACACAGACCAAATATATAATGCACACCAATTATCCAAGAACCACATAGACCAAATATGCACATACGACCAATTATCCAAGAATCACAGACCAAACCAAATTAATAGAAAATAAATATCAATTATCCTAAAGAGTAACATAATATCTGGTGCTATAAGCCGATTATAGCACAATTAATTCAAAGCTCTCACAAATAATCCAAATTTTCTTAATACAACATTTTAAGAAGAAGGAGGTCGATTGTCCGTTCCCGTATTCGACCGACGCATATACTCCTCCATAAGGTACGGAGGCAAGGCGTCGTAGACAGTGCTCGGAAGTCGGCGAAGCTGCTCTGCGGACATGAGATCCAGGAGTGCCGTCACAGCCGTAGGCGGTAGCACAGGGGCTTCAGGGTTGAAAGAAAGATGGCCCACGAAAGACGGACCGACACCTGCAGTCGACAGACCAGTAGAAGACGGACGAGCACCATCAGCAGACGTACCGACAGCAGCAGACGGACCGGCAGCAGCAGACGCAGGCGGAAAGTGCGTGGCAAATTGCTCCCGCAAGGACGACACCGCCTCGTGCAGCTGCATAAGCTGCGACCTAACATCATCGTCTGCCCGGGCCACGGGAGGAGGCGGTGTCGGTGGAAATCTCTGCGTCGCCAAATGCAATGGCCCTAGGGAGCCGACTCCGTTCATGAACCCTTTCTTAAAGCCGCCGACGGTATCTACGAACAAGTCATTCCGAGCGGCCAAAGAAGAGGGCGTCCGGAAGGGCGTCGTTTCACCGACATCCTTGATGTCAGTTAACTGAGTCCGACTAAGGGCCTCACTATACGCAGCCTATCAAATGAATGTGTTTATATTATAAGATTTACCTAAGTTGTAACCTAAATCCTATGTTTCACTAAGTTAAGTGTGAATCATAAGTTTACCTAAGTTATAGTCCGAATACTTTTAATTCTAACGTTAATCTCATAAACATAAGTACTTACATCAGTCTCCTTGGCCCTCTCGTCGACGAAGCTCCCGTCCTTCCGTCTTTTGTGCGTATGCTGGAAGATGTCGTGCATGGTGACCGATTCTGGTGCCCTTCCCTCATTCACCGCCCGTTGGGCCTGCATACGAAATTTGCGTAGAAACTAATTAACTCCTTTAATTAATAATACCTAATTCAAAATCACAATAAATTTACGGTTGCTCACCAGATCTGCAAGTGTCGCTGCGTGAGACCTTGATCCCCCCGTATGAAGGCCCACGGCAGATCGGTTCACCTTAGCCTTCGCCGATTTCTCCTTGTACGCAGGGTTATCCATCATGTCTAAGAGGTCCTCATAATAATCCTGCCGGATCCAATTCGGCCTCGTATGCCCCATTTTTAGGTCATGAATCATATCTCGTATCTTCTTCGAGCATGCGCTTCTGTAGGTCCTGCGAATCCCCTCCTCGCAGTGGAGGGGCCACCAGTACGTTCTCTAACACAGAAAATCAATTATCACGTAATTTACAAAATGGTTTATTAAAGAATCACATAGACTTAACCAAACAAATATAGATATATACCCTCAACTCGTCGAGCCAGACGTACTGCACGTTTGAGGGCACTGACGTAAAGTTGAGGTAGGGACCGTGGAAGTTAGCCCTGATAATTTCTCCAAGGGACCTGCCAACATTAAACGGAAAAAACCTACAAAGAAGAAACGACTGGATTATTAACTTGAATAAATGAAAGAAATTTAATAAATTAACTTAAATTTACTTACGAGGTCCCCGTGGGCCATAGCTCTCGTCGGAACTCGCCTCTCGGCCTCTCTGGTGCCGTCGGAGGATCCGTGGGTTCGCGTATGTACTCCCCAGTAACCGGATGGAACCGAGTATGGGGGTACTCCGGGGCCTACGGTGCAGTAACTGGGGCATCCCCTGGTGGATCCGCTGCTGGTGGTTCCGATAGCGGATCGGATCCGCTAGCAGATCCGGACTGATGCCTCGATGAAGTGGTCGATCGAGGGCGAGATGCGTCTGTGCCCGGGGTACTCTCCGGGTCGGGCTCGCTCGATGGGGTCACATCCCGGGAACTCTGAATGCGACCACGACCACGAGCACCAGTACGACCACGACCACGACCCGCACCACCACCACCACCACGACCAGCACCACGACCACGACCAGCCATCATGACCTGTAAATAGAACACATAAACATAATTAACAATATGAAAGTGTAAATGGATATAAAAAACTAAACTAAAATATACATACCACCAGTAGGGAGACGAGTGCCGCCGCGACGAAAAAGACTAGGAGTGCCATCTGCAATAAGTAAATAATCGAATAAAAAAATATGAATTCACGTAATTGCTTTTATGAGGTCAAACTTAATTCACGTAATTGGAAGTGTTTTTATTATACAACAATATTTAACCTAATCATCGTCTTCGTTCTCATCCTCGGCCTTGTCTTCATCATCATCCTCCTCATCCTCATCCTCATCCTCATCTTCATCGTCGATTTCATCTGTATCCTCATCCCCATCAAATTCTTCTTCTTCTTCTTCTTCTTCTTCTTCTTCTTCTTCTTCTTCTTCTTCTGCCTCAAAATTTGGGACAAGATGCCTCTTTCTCCCCTGGTTGACAACTAAGTCTTGTGTATCAACCTTTTCCTTCCCTCTATTTTCCTCAATAATATCTTCAACATCTATTGTATCTGAGTGTTGTCCCAAGTATTGGGACTTTTCGATCTGGTCCTCTTGGTATGCTGGGTCTCCAACGTTGAATGTATTTCTAGATTTAATCTTGCATACTGCCCACCAGTCAAATCGATCTCTACGACGCCTTGGGTAGCTTGTATAGTAGACTTGAACAGCCTGATTTGCTATCGCAAATGTATCGGACCCTCTATACCTCCTGCGATGATTTATATCGACGAATCCAAATTGTTTATCGATTCTCCAACCGATATTTGGTGTCGTATCGAACCACTCACATTTGAACATCACAATATGCATATCATATGGGCCAGTATATTATAAATCTACAATATCCCGAAGCACTCCATAATAGTCAAAGTCCGGCTCGTCGTCATAGACGGTGCCTCTTATGCAAACACCGAAATCCTTTGTATTGATGCCGTCATTGATAAATTCGACATTTATAGCATTCTGAGTTGACTTAAACCTGAAGCCATTAACGACATAGCCTGGCCAAGTCTTTATTTGCTTCTTCGATCCCAGTGCCAGATAACGAACACTCTCATGAGTGAGTGTTGTTTCAGGCAATAAAACCTGTAAACAAATATTTATAATTTAAATGTTTTAGATTATATATTAATAATCTCAATTATAATCACAGTTACTTACGTATTTGCAAAACCATGACGGAAATGTACAATCAACCTCTCTTTGAAGTCCCTCATCGGTAATATCGGGTCTCCTCATTTTGATTTCATCTCTAAATACACTATTAGAGAAAATAAGAATATATAAGTGTAGTCACTTACTTTATCAAATTCGAGATTATAACGAGTGCAAGTGTACTGACTTACTTCTCCAAATCTCTCACTTCTTGTATGTCACAGTTTAACAAGACATATCGGTGAGCGGCATCATACTCGTCGTCTGTCAACCACCGTCTTTTACTAGCCCCAACAGGCTTGCCCCTTACATTGAATATTCCTCCATCCTCAACGTCCTCGTCATTCCTTTGAGGTCTATTTCGATTTGTCTTAACATGAGTATCGAAATAAATGGAGCAGAAGTTTGAAACCTCTTCGATAAGATATGCTTCGCATATCGAAGCCTCTATATGAGCTTTGTTGCCAACTTTCTTCTTTAGATGGTGTAGGTATCTAGAGAGACAAATTATCTTAAGAATTAAGAAAGAATTTTAAAATAAATGGAAATTTAGCTTAAATTATATCGATATTTATGTACCTTTCAAATGGGTACATCCATCGATAATGAACAGATGCACCGACACGGACTTCGTATGCTAGATGAATCGGTAGATGTTCCATGCTGTCGAAGAAGCCAGGAGGAAATATTTTCTCCAACTTGCAAATTGTTAAGATAATCTTCTCCTCAAGTTCAACCATGTGTTGCACAGTCAACTTAGTTGAACAAATATCCCTAAAAAATATTGATAGTTCGGCCAACGGAACCCATACAGCATAAGGCAACAACTCTTTCAAAGCAATGGGCAGTAATCTTTCCATAAACACGTGGCAGTCATGACTCTTCATTCCCGTTAGCTTGCGTTCATTGAGGTCAACGCATCTAGACAAATTCGACACATAGCCGTCGGAAAATCTTAAAGTAGATACCCACTTGCAGATTATTAATCTATCTTCCTTGCTCAATGTGTATTGTGCTATCGGCTTACTTAATTGTCCAGCAGCTCCCCTTTGTATCAAGTTCAGATAAGGACGCTTGCATATCTCGGCAATGTCTTGTCTTGCTTTTGGATTGTCCTTCGTCTTTCCTTTAATGTCCATGACGGTATTGAAGACATTATCGAACACATTCTTTTCGATATGCATAACATCAAGATTATGCCTTATAAGATTATCTTTCCAATAAGGCAAGTCCCAGAATATACTTTGTTTCGTCCAGTTATGGGTTTGTCTGAACCCATCGACACGATTGTTCGATGGATCTTCCATTACAGTGGGAAAATCCTTTACATCTTCCCAAATATCGTATCCCGACTGCCTGGTAGGCGGATGAGAAAATTCTTGTTTTCCAGCTCTGAATGCGTCCTTATTCTTTCTCCAAGGATGACTCGCGGGCAGAAATTGACGATGACAATCAAAGAAAGAAGTTTTTCCTCCATGCTTAAGGCGGAACGCCTTACTATTTTGCATGCATATCGGACAAGACAGGGTGCCGTGAGTACTCCATCCCGACAGCATACCGTATACGGGAAAATCATTGATTGTCCACAACAGTGAAGCTCTCATCTGAAAGTTCTGTTTCCTGGAAATATCATACGTCGTGACGCCGATCTCCCACAGCTGTTTTAGCTCATCCACCAACGGCTGTAAATATATATCGATATTTTTCGTCGAATTTTTAGGACCCAGTATGATAGCTGTCAAGAACATATAAGGAGTCTTCATACACATCCATGGTGGCAGATTGTAAGGAGTCAGAATGACCGGCCAGCAGGAGTATTGAGATCCCGACTGCCCGAAAGGGGCGAATCCATCAGAACATAGCCCCATGCGTACATTTCTGGGCTCTGCAGCAAAATCTGGATGGCAAAAATCGAAATATTTCCACGCCTCTCCATCCGAAGGATGTGACAATTCTCCATCGTCCTTTGTGCGTTCTTCGTTGTGCCACGTCATGTGTTCTGCTGTATTCTGAGACATATACATCCTCTGCAAGCGCTTCGTGATTGACAAGTAATGCATATACTTGTAAGGACGTCATTTTCTAGTTGACTTTCTTTTTTTCCTGACTTCCTTGTAACGATCCGTATTACAGAAGCGGCAACTTTCTACATCCTCGTTCTCCTTGTAGTACAACATGTATCCGTTGTGACAACAATCTATCTTGTCGTACCCCAGTCCTAGTTGTCGGACCATCATCTTCGACTTGTAGAAGTTTTTTGGAAGATCTTTTGATTCCTTCGGTAACACATCCTTCATTAGTTGTGTAATCCGATCATAGCAAGTTTGTGGCAAATTAAAATCGGACTTTATGTTCAACAACCGCATCGTCACTGACAGTACAGAATGTGGATCACAACCATGATATAAAGAAGTTTCAGCATCCTGAAACATATCATAGAACTCCTTCGCCTCGGGATTAGGATCCTTCGGATCAAAATTAGGCCCTGCCGCATCGTACACCATATCTCGTGCAAGGTTCTGCACGTCTCCATAATCAACGGAGCATTCGTCGTCATCGACGACAAAATCCGCTGCAGCATTATCATCAAAAGCATAAGTAGCAGCATTCGCAACCTGTCTTTCGGCATATAGTTCACCTTGCGATGACCACAGGTCGTAATCACGTACGAAACCCTTACGGGTCAAATGATCTCTTACACTCACCACTTCTTCGTAACGTCTATTGCGACAATTACGACATGGACACTTGATTTTGTTACCGTCCATAAACTGAGCTTTGCTCATGGCATACTTAAGAAACACTTCCACGCCTGCCTAAAAATCGTCACTCACACCTATTCTGCTCTCATGTTGTCGTTTGTACATCCATGTACGATCAACGAAATAACAATCCATCACAGATTAGATGTAAAAATCTGTATAGTAAGACAAACTAAACAGAATTAGTATATAATCATGTAACTGGTGGATCCGCTAGTATTCTAGCTCTTGAAGAGAAAAATATAAATACAGTTGTTACTAATAGTTCGATACCGATAGTGCGATACCGATACCGATACCGATAGTGCGATACCGATACCGATAGTTCAATACCGATAGTTCGATACCGATAGTTCGATACCGATAGTGCGATACCAATACCGATAGTGCGATACCGATACCGATACCGATAGTTCGATACCGATAGCATGCTTTAAAGTATCGGCCGAGGCCGATACCGATACGGCCGATACCGATACGGTTTGGCACGTTCCGATCCGATACCGACCGATACCGACTATGGGGGTCTTTGTTTCGATCAATTCGGCAAAACCAATCGGTAAGGGTGACTACTATTTCATATAATTTCAAAACTACTAAGAAATAACGCTGAAATACTTAAAATTATGCCTAAATGTATAAAATATATGTTTTTAAATGTAAATAATTTATTAATAATTATTTGTTTTCCGATACCAAAGTCCGATACTCCGATACGATACCGCCGATACTACCGATATCGCCGATACCAATACTCATAGGAATAGTCCGAAACCGATTCCGATACCGATTGTGAACCTTGACCGATAGTGCGATACCGATACCGATACCGATAGTGCGATACCGATACCAAACTGAATCAATTACCGATACCTAGAGTCCACTTCTAGGATATGGGAGCTATATCCTAAATATCTAGTCTAAAATTAACTTGGTTAGGATACTAGAGTGTCCTTATTATCTAGCAAGCACTACCTTAGTCTAGTCACACTAGCATTAATTACCTATAATTCCTACCATGTCTACAATCAAACATTACACCCCAAGCCGTTCTGCATGCTATTTTTTTTTTGAAGCAATGGGTACTTTTGGTGAACTCGCCTCCACCGGGGCTCAAACTCCCAACCACTTGGGTCGCATGCATCTCTCTTAACCACTAGGCTAGAGGTTATTTGCATCCTGCATGCTAATTATAATAGGCACATATATATGTATATCACAGTTAGATTTATAGACCTTGAACCCAAACACACTTATGAGATGAAGAACTCGTACTGTCCTTGACACAGTGAACATATACACCATGAACCCAAACTCCATATTCACATTTACTAATCCAAACACCACCAAACTAATGGATAACACCCAATATGCATAACACATTATTTAGCCAATATATAAACTTAGATGAATTTGATAAGCAAAGCCCCCCGCCGCCCCCAACCAAAGCCCGCCGCCCCAAACCCGTCGTCCATCCCCCGACGCCCCCGCCCCAAGCCCGCCGCCCAGCCCCCGCCGTCCCCGACCAAAGCCCGCCGCCACAAGCCCCAAGCCCGCCGCCCAGCCCCCGACGCCACCGCCCCAAGCCCGCCGCCCAGCCCCCGACACCCTCGCCCCAAGCCCGCCGCCCAGGCCCCGACGACCCCGCCCCAAGCCAGCCGCCCAGCCCCCGATGCCCCCGCCCCAAGCCGGCCGCCCAGGCCACGACGCCCCCGCCCCAAGCCGGCCGCCCAGCCCCCGACGCCCCCGTCCCAAGCCAGCCGCCCAGCCCCCGACGCCCCCGCCCCAAGCCCGAATGTCCCCAAGCCCGCCGCCCCCGCTGCACCTACGTCGACACTGCGACACAGAGAGAGAGAGAGAAAGAAAAAGAAAGAGGGGATTACCTTCGGGAGAGAGAGAGAGGAGAGGACGTCGTCGCCGTTCACCGAAGCCGCGCGCGAAAGAGAGAGAGACAGAGAGAGAGAGAGAGAGAAAGGAGAGAGATTGAATTTGGAGGAAATGCCAAAAGTTCTCCCCGCCTTTTTATTTAAGTCTGGAACGTAAATTTAGCGACGGAATAGCGACTGCTAATAATTCGTCGCCAGGTAGTCACTAATATTGATTATCCGACTGAATATCCGTCGCTAAGTCGTCGAAAATATGTTCCGCCAATTTTCTACACAAATCCTGCCAAATAATCGACTGTGTAGCGACGACGGTAAATCCGTCGCTATAACACCGACAGTCTAGCGACGGATGTGCGACCTTTCCTCCCCCTAAAATTAAAATAAAAATGGCAAATGCGTATAGTCGGAAATCAGTCGCTGAGCGGCCACGAAACCGTCGCTAATACCGACGGAAAAAGTCCGTCGCTAAAAAACCGTCACTAAATGAGTGTATTTTGGTAGTGACTCGAAACCAGTTACATTCACATGACTACATCTCATGAGCAAGCCAGAAAAATTCTCTATCATTTCATTCAGACAAGACGAAAAAGATTACATTGATGTCCAAAAGAAGTAAAACACAAACTGCAGCTAAAGACAGACAAAAATATCAGGACGAAAGATGGACATTTATGAGAGCCCACGAATCCTAGTTGCGGGGGCGCATATACCAATCCCTCAACCATTTTGCGTATAAAGGATCTACTTGAGCAAAATCCTCGTCCGAAGTAGGAAGGTCAGAACTCCCAGTACTACCGTCGTCAGACTGGGGCTCCCCCTTTACAGCAATGGATGCCAGCTCTCCTTTCTGTTCCTCCGTTGTTGGTATCACCTCCTCCTTAACAAACGATGACTCTTGTTTGAGAGGAGGCAGCAGCTCTTCCTTCGCAATGATCTCAGCCTTCGGCAGGGATGCTGCAAGAATCAAAAAATAAAAAGAAATAAAGTTAGATGGTCGGAGCCTATGCGGCCAGACAGTCTATGCGGCCAGAAGCGACCCATGCGGCTGAGAAGTCCACGCGGCTAGAAATACCCTATGCGGACAGAAGAGCTTATGTATAGCAATGCTTCTTATTCAAAGTATTTCAATTTTGCAAATTGAAAACTTTGAAGGGGGTCTTGTAGAAGCATGGAAAAGAACAAAGAAAAGCCCATGCGGTTCAAAGTCCTCTAGAGCCTCATGCGGCTCGGATAGCTCTATGCGGCTCAGAAAATAGCCACGTGGCCCTAAATAGTTCTCCCCTACAGCTGGCCATAGCAATTGCCGCATTCAA
This sequence comes from Iris pallida, assembly GCA_029216955.1. Classification (NCBI taxonomy): domain Eukaryota; kingdom Viridiplantae; phylum Streptophyta; class Magnoliopsida; order Asparagales; family Iridaceae; genus Iris; species Iris pallida. The sequence continues at coordinate 780,298 of JANAVB010027997.1, forward strand.
TGTCCGGACGGCAGCTCTGACAACTGACAGCCCTGATATAAAGTCACATTAATGGCTCTGGCATGATGGCGTGTTCCTAGGGAAAAGGAGAAAATCTTTTACAGCTGACATAATCCACCGACTCCAAAGTTTCCTATGCGGCTGTAACACCTATGCGGCTGCAACACCTATACGGCTGCCACCCTCATGCGGCTGCCATCCCCATGCGGCTGCCCGCTTCATGCGGCTGTCCGCTTCATGCGACTGTTCGCTTCATACGGCTGGCCGTTTCATGCGGCTGCCCGCTTCATGCGGCCGCCCGCTTCATGCAGCTACTACCTTCATGCGGTCGCTAGCTTCATGCGGCTAGGGTCGTAGGGGACCACCCATATGCGGATCACTTAGAGGACGCATTCATGCGGCTCCGTAAAGACATCCCACTCATGACAAGGTAAGATATGTGGCTGTCTTATCCCCTCGTGGCTATGACTGCTCGCAAATTCTGACAATCAGATTTAGTGCAATCACCATTATTACTCAAATCAAATCAGATTTGTTGTAATTAAAGAAAATTGAACACGTGGCAGGAGATCCGAGCTTCCAAAGATTCATGACAATCAGCATTAATTGACCATACAGATTTGGCGCAATCAAGAGTCAATGGCCCAGATGTAATACAATCACAATTAATGGCCCAGATGATTGGCCGTCGACTTTTCAAGGGACAATCATTGCAAACCCTAATGATCACACCCCAATCCTATAAATAGCAAGGTGTCATTCCCTTGCAAAAAAAGAGGCCCGGATCCAAAACCGAAAAAAATATAGCAAGGTGCCATTCCCTTGCAAAGGAAATCCTCTCCACCCGGCTGGACACACAGAGAGACAAAGGCGCGCACAGAAGAGTCTTCCCATCTTGAGAGCAGTTCTTCACCGGAGCCAAGGTTACGTCTGATCGTCCAAGGAGTAAGGCAGAGCGGCCGTCGCTTTCCCGAGCCTCTACCGTCACCCCCAGAATCTAAACTAAACAATCGTACTTAGATTGCTGTACCTAGGTTTTCGTCCCTAGGATTTCTTTGTACGAGCGAGTTTGTATTGTGAAGTAAAAGTCCAGTCCTCCCATATAATTGTTCTGTTCTTTTATAATCAATGGCAAACAACTATGAATTGAGTTTTTGATCTTTTGAGCTTATATTTTGTGTTCTCATAGAAGTTTGAAATGAATTTATGTTACTTAAGCTTATACTAAAGATTAAATTTAGTGACCGCGTTTGATCCTTTAAGCTCATTTTTAGGTGTTTGCGACTTGTTACATATTGTTCTAATAATTTTGATTAATTGTTTGGTTGGTAGAGACTTGACTTTAAAATTTAATGCTTCCAAAAAAGTAAAAATATATATCATAGGTTAAGAGGTTCTACAATATTAAGTGTATTAATTGATCAAATATTAATTGATAAAATATCGATACCGAACAAAAATCGACCGAATACCGATTTAACCGAAACCGAAAAACCGATTCTAAATGGTACGATATTGGTATTAATTTTTTAAATATCGATTTAAAAAATACCGAAAAAATCGATCAAATATCGACTGACAGACGCTCACCCCTACTTGCAAACTAATTGCAATTTTGTGTTACGTAACACAGGGCTTGTTTGGTTAGCATTTTTAACACAGTTTTAAGAATTGAAATGAAAGGGTGGGGGGGGGGGGGGGGGGGGGGGGGGCAAATAGAGTTCGGCAGTTTCTCATTTCCAAAATGTTTTCAAAGATTTATTTCCCATAGTCATGTCATAACACAGCTTTGAGAAAGCAAAGAAGTCGACGACTGCTTGGACGGGAGAGCTCCAGCGGCCGTCCTCACCACCACCAACCCCCTTAGAAGTCGACGTCGGCCTGGCCGGGGGAGCTCAAGGGTGGGGGAGCTTTAATGTTAATATTAATATTAATATTAATATTAATGTTAATTTTAATGTTAAGGTTAATTTTAATGTTAATTATTATGTTAATTTAATGTTAATTTATTAATTTTATTGTTAAATTTTGTAATGTCAACTGCCATGTCATCTGTCACATAATAGGAGATAGTATCACCCAAATTTTTTGGGAGCCAAATAGCATTTTTGGTTTAGATAACATGAATTACAATGATACGTGACTTGAAATGTCATTAAAAAAGTATTAAAAGAATGTATTTTGAAACTTCATGTTCTTAAAACAATGGAACCCTATTGATATCAAATTTCTCCTCATTCCTCTCCTCTTCACTGCTTTTGGAAAAAAAAATATTATTAGTTAAATATTGTCTTATCTCCTCATTCTTCAATTAGGCTTTTATCGGATTTGAGCTCACTTCCGGTAATATTTGCTGATATACGTCCTAAACACTCATAGGTAACCTTGCTTATGAGTATATATCAATTCCCTATGTCACAATCAGAAACAGCTTAGCCTACGTATAAAGTCGAAGTTGAACTAAAGACTGATCAGCAAAAAGAAACTAATTCAAAGAAGTTTTATGTATAAGCTTATTTTGCCCTTTGAAATTGTCTTCATAAGCTTCAATTTTGTGAGTGTATTCAATACACTTAGACCAACTGGATGTTGTGTGTCAGAAGCAGGAATGATTTCTCTAATCATAATTTTTTTGAAGTAGCTCTAATCATGATTAGTTTAGCAAAGCTAGCTTAAAGAAATATCTTCATTAATATTTAAATAGCTTTTATAATTTCTCATAGTTTATTTCTTAGACATAAATAGCTTTCTAATATCTGAATTTCTATGTAAGATTGAAATAGCTTCCTAATATCTTATAATATAGTTCTCAAGATTTAAATAGAGTTTATAATGATCTTAAATTTGTGAAGAGAGGATGAAATCAGCAGGTACGAACCTATTTTAATTCAACCTCTAGGTATGAATTTTATCTTTGGGCTATCTTGTTCTCAGACCAACCAGTCCTACTGACACATCCATCTATCTTGTTGTTGTATATTTTTTTTTACAGTGCTTCTATCCCGACCGTGCCGAAAACCGATTCGTAAACCGACGCCACGTGCCAATTTTCTATTAGCTGATTTTTTTTATCACGTTAGCAGATGGAAAGTGTTTTTTTTTGTTTTTTTCCATCCAATCACGTCCTGACACGTAGCACAACGGTTTGTTTTTCAGTCTCTTTTTTTGGCTGTAAGTATTAGTCCCTCTTTGGAAGGGAGAAATTTGCTCTTCATTGCTTCTTTATTTTGACAGTTTCTATGTTAATAATTATGAACGTTAGACATTTATTTGACCATTTTCCAACTAAAAAGTTATTTATGGCTCTAAATAAATCAGCTCTTAATCACATTTAATCACCTATTAATCCTTTGGATAGGTCTTGGTAATATAAATAGGCCATATTCATCCCTGGAGAGTGATAGACGACAACTATACCATCATCTTCTATACTACTTCTGGCACCAAATCATCTCCATCCCTATCATCATCAACCAAAGCCAAAACACTCCCCACAACCAGATATTCCTGTGCCGACAGCACATAAATCACCTGTCTCTCGGTAGACAACTCTCGTATCTCCATTCTTTAAGATTTCTTTATTTCTTTGATGTTAATTATCTATATGGTCAAAGCTAAGTTTGAATCATTTCTCCTGGAGCTGTATGGAGTAACGGGAAGTCGGTAGCAAGTGAGTTTTATCTTTAGAAGGATTCGAGAATATGTCCTAAATAATCTCTTAGGACATTACTTCATACACGACTTCCAATATATATATATATATGGAAAATTTATGAAATGTTCAAAAATTTAAAAAGTTTTATGAAAAACTCACCCCAAAATAAACTTTCATCGCGTGTCCAGCATTAACTTAAAAATTAAAAAAAGGGCACGGCATGACCCTTTTGCCCTTCTATTTATTAAGAATATCAACAAACCCAGCAAGTTTTATGAAAAACGGTTCGATTCCAGAAGCTTGAGAATTAAATACAAAACCAAACGACTCTTCAAAAAAGTATCTCTATCGCTCACTCCTCTTCCATACTCTGTTCGGTTGCGATTTTAGGTCATCTCCTCCAAAAATCTTAGAAATTTCTTACAAGAAATCGCCAGCGAATCTCCATCACAATGTCGCAATCATCAGCAATGGATGTAGACCAAGTTAGAGAAGAAGGAGAAGAAGTAGTTGCTGGAAAACAAACGAAAAGAGGGATGAAAGTTAAGAGGGTTGCTCGTAGACGAACTGCTCCAAAAGAAAAAGTAGTGCAAGAAGCAGTAGAAGAACAAAAACAAGAAGCAGCAGGGGAGGAAGAAGAAGATCAAGAAGAAGGGAAGAAAAAAAGGTAAAACTTTGAGACCTGTTCATTCTCCGTTTATATTGACACGGCAAATGAAAATGATCATTCTCCGTCTATAAAATACACGGAGGATGCCCTTTCTGTGTCATTTGAACTAGAAATGGCCATTCTCCGTCTATTTTGAGACGGAGAATGGCATTCTCCGTGTTTAAACACACGAAGAATGGCATTTTCTGTGTTTTTGACCTAAAGAACGAGCATTCTCCGCCTAATATGAGACGGAGAATGACATTCTCCGTCTGTAAAATAGACGAAGAATGACCTTTCTTCTTGCATTAACCTAGAGAAAAGAACATTCTCCGTCTCACTGACACGGAGAATGCCATTCTCCTTCTATTTTATAACGAAGAATGACGTTCTCTGTCTATTTTGATACGGAGAATGGCATTCTCCTTGTATTTTGACTTAGAGAATGAGCATTCTCCGCCTTATTGAGACGGAGAATGTCATTCTCTGGGTCAAAATAAAGGGAGAATGCCATTCCCCGTGTTAAAACAAAACGGAGAATGACATTCTCCGTCTATTTTAAAGCGTAGAATGGCATTCTCTCTATTTTGACCCAGAGAATGGCATTCTCCGCCTAATATGAGACGGAAAATGCCATTCTCCGTATTAAAACACGCGGAGAATGGCATTCTCCTTGTAATTTGACCTAAAGAATGAGCATTCTCCGCCTTATTGAGACGGAGAATGTCATTCTCTGGGTCAAAATAAAGGGAGAATGTCATTCCCCGTGTTAAAACAAAACGGAGAATGACATTCTCCGTCTATTTTGAGACGGAGAATGACATTCTCCGTCTATTTTAAAGCGGAGAATGGCATTCTCTCTATTTTGACCCAGAGAATGGCATTCTGCGCCTAATATGAGACGGAGAATGGCATTCTCCGTATTAAAACACGCGGAGAATGGCATTCTCCTTGTAATTTGACCTAAAGAATGAGCATTCTCCGCCTTATGGAGATGGAGAATGTCATTCTCTGGGTCAAAATAAAGGGAGAATGTCATTCCCCGTGTTAAAACAAAACGGAGAATGACATTCTCCGTCTATTTTGAGACGGAGAATGACATTTTCCGTCTATTTTAAAGCGGAGAATGGCATTCTCTCTTTATTTTGACCCAGAAAATGACATTCTCCGCCTAATATGAGACGGAGAATGGCATTCTCCGTATTAAAACACGCGGAGAATGACATTCTCCTTGTAATTTGACCTAAAGAATGAGCATTCTCCGCCTTATGGAGACGGAGAATGTCATTCTCTGGGTCAAAATAAAGGGAGAATGCCATTTCCCGTGTTAAAACAAAACGGAGAATGACATTCTCCGTCTATTTTGAGACGGAGAATGACATTCTTCGTCTATTTTAAAGCGGAGAATGGCGTTCTCCCTTTATTTTGATCTAAAGAACGAGCATTCTCCGCCTAATATGAGACGGAGAATGGCATTCTCCGCCTTACTGAGACGGAGAATGCTCATTCTCCGGGACAAAATAAAGGGAGAATGTCATTCTCCTTGTATTTTGACCTAGAGAATGAGCATTCTCTGTCTTTCTGAAGCGGAGAATGAGCATTCTCCTTCTTGCTAACGCGGAGAATGGCATTCTCCGTTTTAAAACAAGCGGAGAATGCCATTTCCCGTGTTAATACAAAACGGAGAATGCCATTCTCCGTGTCAAAATAGACGGAGAATGATATTCTCCGTCTATTTTGACACGGAGAATGGCATTCTCCGTTTGAATACAAAACGGAGAATGCTCATTCTCCGTCTATTTTGACACGGAGAATGACATTCTCCGTCTAATATTAGACGGAGAATGGCTTTCTCTTTATTATAATAAAGAAGAATGTTGACGTAAACCTAATTGTTGTTGTTTTTAGGAAAAAACTGTCAGGAACAGGGAAAGAAAGACTTTTCCGTGCAACATTCACCCCAGTACTCTCTCTCATGGATGAGGTGAAGGAAAAGTTTCGCCATTTGCCTGAAGCAGTTGTCGAAAGCTTGAAGAATGTAGGATTCTACAACTTCGTAGATGTATTCTACAGAACTAAGGTGAAAAAATCAGAACTATCTAAAGTCACCCAAGGTCTGGAGAAGTTGATGGGGACTTATTTGGAAGAAGATGGAATTGGATATTTCCAATTGAGCAGCAGTGTCAAAGTAGCACCAACTGCTGATGAGATGTCAACCATTTTCGGTCTGCCAATGAATGATGACACTGAAGTTGATGAGAAGTATTTGAAGATCATCACTGAGAAGCAGAAGACCCCCCACCAGCAGACTCATTCAGCATGTGTACAAAACACTTCACAAGATTGCTGAAAAATTCCAAGGGCAAAAATGCTGAAGTCTCAAACGCAGAAGTTAGGAAAAGGATATTAGAGCTGCTGGGGGGCGAAAATGCAAGTCCCGATGAGGTGGCCAAGTTAATAGTACTCAACTTGTGCCAAACAGCATTCTTCACCAGAATGGGGGGGTCGAACTTGCCATACAAGTTCTTCGCTCTGGTGGAGAGCACAGATGTTATAAAAAGCATCTGTTGGCCTCGGATTATACTGGGGTACGTCATGGACAGCTTAAAGAGGGCTGTCACAAAATCTGAAGATGGTGATGTTGATATATCGTACAAGAAGATTGAAGGTTGTACGATATACTTCTTGTATTGGTTTGCAGAGCACAGTCGACTGGTAGAGAGGAAGTGCAAACCAACAGTCGCATCTCCGAGATTCTGCACATGGGATGGGAATAGAATCTCGATATTCCTAAAAAATGAATATCAAAGTGCTAAAATGGATTCAGATTTGATATTCAAGGATCTTGTTGCATTGAATGTTGATGAACTTGAAGAAGTCCCAGCAGAGCAGCAATATATAGAAGGTGGAGATAATTCTGTTGATGAAGAAGAACCACAAGCTGAAGCTCAAGCACCAGCACCCTCTACAGCTGACAATGTAGATATGTTGCGTGTCTTGCAGGAGAAATCTCAGCTTATCGCTGAGAATGAGCAACTCCAGGAAAGAGCCCAGCAACTAGCGGCAGATGTAGCCCAACAACGTGCTGTGGGGCTCGTTGCTGATGGCTTGGAGAAGGAGTTAGACTCTTTAAGGAACGAGAAATCGCTCCTTATTGATGATAATAAGAAACTCCTTAAGCGAGTTGAAGAACTGGAGGCACAGGGGTCGGAACTAGACTCCCTGAGAAAGCAGAAGTCTGAGCTTACTGCTGATAATGAGAAGCTTCATCAACATGTTGAGGAGCTACTTCTAAAAGGTAAGATTTTATATTTTTTATCTATTTTAATCTGTAATTACATGTATCTAACAAGGAGAATGACCATTCTCCGTGTCAAAGTACACGGAGAATGAAGTTTTCTGTTTGTTTTGACCTATAAAATGTCATTCTCCGTTATAAAATAGACGGAGAATGTCATTCTCCGTATTAAAACACACTTAGAATGACATTCTCCGTCTATTTTGACACGGAGAATGACATTCTCCGCTAGTATTTTGACACGGAGAATGACATTTTCTGTATTTTGACATAGAAATGACCATTCTTCGTATGTTTTGACACGGAGAATGACATTCTCCGTCTAATATTAGACGGAGAATGTCATTCTCCGTCTAAATTGACACGGAGAATGTCATTCTCCGTCTATTTGGAAACGGAGAATGACATTCTCCGTCTATTTTGACACGGAGAATGACATTCTCCGTCTATTTTGACACGGAGAATGTCATTCTCCGTCTAAATTGACACGGAGAATGACATTGTTTTTAAAAAGAAGATTATATAATATTGACATCATACCTCTTGTTGTTGTTTGTTTTTATATCAGTGAAAATGACAGAGGATCTGAAAAAAGAGAATGAAAAGCTAACTAATGATAATAACAGACTTCTAGAGGAAGTTGCCTCGTTGAATGACGAAGTCAAGAATAAGAACGATACAATCGTTAACCTTGAAGCAATGGCTAGAGCAATGGAAAGAGGGGATACTCAAGCAGTTCCCCAGAAGCATTACACAAGATCAAATGTACCTGCTGCAGATGAGGATGATTTTACTACATTGCAAAAGAAGAAAACATCCGATGCTACAACAAGTAAGAAGGCAGGTCCTGGTCGGAAAAGAAAAGCTCCTTCCAGTCCCAGAAAAAAAGTAGATCCTGCTGGGAAAAAAAAAAGCTCCTTCCAGCCCCGAGAAGGTCGACAATAAAAAGGAGATGTCAGCTCCTGAAGAACTTGAGGAAGAATCTCCTCAAACAGCAAAGCTTGTTAAAGATGGAAAAATGCTGATGCAATGTCCGAAGCTCAAACTTTGGAACGTTGCAGACGATGAGCTGAAGCAAGTATACAGGAGCATCGTATACACAAGAAGGATGTCTCCAACGTAAGTATTCTAAACTTGAACCAATTTCTGTACAATTCACAAGGGAGAATGATCATTCTCCGTCTCATTTAAAACGGAGAATGACATTCTCCGTCCAATTTTTAACGGAGAATGATCATTCTCCATTTATATTGACGCGGCAAATGAAAATGATCATTCTCCGTCTATAAAATACACGGAGGATGCCCTTTCTGTGTCATTTGAACTAGAAATGGCCATTCTCCGTCTATTTTGAGACGGAGAATGGTGTTTAAACACACGGAGAATGGCATTTTCTGTGTTTTTGATCTAAAGGAAGATCATTCTCTGCCTAATATGAGACGGAGAATGTCATTCTCCGTTATAAAATAGACGGAGAATGATCTTTCTTATTGCATTAACCTAGAGAAATGAACATTCTCCGTCTCACTGACACGGAGAATGACATTCTCTGTCTATTTCGACACGGAGAATGGCATTCTCCTTGTATTTTGACCTAGAGAATGAGCATTCTCCGCCTTATTGAGACGGAGAATGTCATTCTCTGGGTCAAAATAAAGGGAGAATGCCATTCTCCGTCTATTTTAAAACGGAGAATGATCATTCTTCGTCCCATTTAAAACGGAGAATGACATTCTCCGTCCAATTCATAACGGAGAATGACATTCTCCGTCCATTTCATAACGGAGAATGATCATTCTCTATTGGAGTTATTTTTTATGCAATTTTATCATTAGCCTATATTATTATCATAATCGAAACTAAATTTATGTGCAGTGATTATGTATACATGTACTTTCCAAGTGCTCCAGAAGAATGTAAAATAAGAAGAAGAAACAATGATGTCAGCATGTTGTTAAGTGCTAAAGATTTTCAAGACATAATAAATGAGGCGGATATAGAAGCCGGTGTTATGAACTACCTAATAAAGCTTATGAACGAAGTTCAAGCCGAATTAAGGCAGAACATTCAGTCAAGCTCGCAGGGTGCACAATGTAAATGGTTTGCAATCATGATGCCCCATTCATTGGTAAGAATCGAAACTGAAAAATAAATATTAATGTGTACAGCTACTAATAGTGTTGTAAAAAACTAACTCATGATATTATTTTTTGTTTTTTTTCTTCTGAAAAACAGAGTACTGCCCGGTATGTTGATGAAAAAAATCCAACACCTGGAACATTGTACAATTTCAAAGTTGATATAGAAGATTTTATCATGGAGCTGGAAGATGACGTTGAATGGCTATTCGTGCCACTCTTCCGCGAGGAGAATAAACACTATACGCTGCTGGCATTCAACTTCAGCTCCTATGTTTGGACGCACTACAACTCATTGCGGAAAAACACGGGCGCTAAGGGAATCCAGGATGCAATATACATGAAGAATAAAATCGAGCCAATTATAATAAAGAAGATTGCATTGATGAGTAATAAAAGCCCAGCAATCTCGGAATACGAAACAACAGAGCTCAAGGTTTGCAAAGAATGTCCACAGCAACTAACACCCAGCTGCCTTCTGTATGTTTCATATTATATTGAAAAGTTGTCGAGATATCCATTTGATTTACAGAAGAAAACAAACAAAGAAGTTCACAATACTATTGTAAAGAGAAGGCTAGATTTGGCTAAGGCTTTGCTTATGAGTGAATGTGCAATTTCTTTTGTACAATAAAAGAAAATGACAATGTAAATTGGCTAACAAATTCATTGTATATATTCTGTTTGTCAGGTTTCTCTTGTAATGTATTTGTTTTCCTTTGTAATGAAATTCAATTTTTCGACTAATTTACATTGTTCTATATATGTAAATCTGTTTTGTTAAAGTTCTGTTGTTTGATTCAAACCTATAATGTCATTATCTGTGTTAATACAAACCTATAATGTGTGCATTTGGAACTTAGAAATGGCCATTCACCGTGTCCAAATAGACGGAGAATGTCATTCTCCGGGTCAAAAGAGACGGAGAATGCCATTCTCCTTGTATTTTGACCTAGAGAATGAGCATTCTCCGTCTTACTGACGCGGAGAATGGCATTCTCCGTTTTAAAACACGCGGAGAATGATTATTCTTTGTATTTTTGACCTAGAAAGGAATATTGTCCGTCTTAGGGACGCGGAGAATGCCATTCTCCGTGTCCAAATAAACGGAGAATGTCATTCTCCGGGTCAAAAGAGACGGAGAATGCCATTCTTCTTGTATTTTGACCTAGAGAATGAGCATTCTCCGTCTTACTGACGCGGAGAATGGCATTCTCCGTTTTAAAACACGCGGAGAATGGTTATTCTTTGTATTTTTGACCTAGAAAGGAACATTGACCGTCTTAGGGACGCGGAGAATGCCATTCTCCGTGTCCAAATAGACGGAGAATGTCATTCTCTGGGTCAATAGAGACGGAGAATGCCATTCTCCTTGTATTTTGACCTAGAGAATGAGCATTCTCCGTCTTACTGACGCGGAGAATGGCATTCTCCGTTTTAAAACACGCGGAGAATGGTTATTCTTTATATTTTTGACCTAGAAAGGAACATTGTCTGTCTTAGGGACGCGGAGAATGCCATTCTCCGTTTCGTATGAGACGAAGAATGTCATTCTCCGGGTCAAAAGAGACGGAGAATGCCATTCTCCTTGTATTTTGACCTAGAGAATGAGCATTCTCCGTCTTACTGACGCGGAGAATGGCATTCTCCGTTTTAAAATACGCGGAGAATGGTTATTATTTGTATTTTTGACCTAGAAAGGAACATTGTCCGTCTTAGGGACGCGGAGAATGTCATTCTCCGTTTCGTATGAGACGGAGAATGTCATTCTCCGGGTCAAAAGAGACGGAGAATGCCATTCTTCTTGTATTTTGACCTAGAGAATGAGCATTCTCCGTCTTACTGACGCGGAGAATAGCATTCTCCGTTTTAAAACACGCGGAGAATGATTATTCTTTGTATTTTTGACCTAGAAAGCAACATTATCCGTCTTAGGGACGCGGAGAATGGCATTCTCCGTGTCCAAATAGACGGAGAATGTCATTCTCCGGGTCAAAAGAGACGGAGAATGTCATTCTGCTTGTATTTTGACCTAGAGAATGAGCATTCTCCGTCTTACTGACGCGGAGAATGGCATTCTCCGTTTTAAAACACGCGGAGAATGATTATTCTCCTTCTATTTTTGACTTATAAATGGCCATTCTCCGTGTATCTAAAACGGAGAATGATTATTCTCCGTGTTAAAACACACGGAGAATGGTCATTCAATACATTATAAAGTCAGAGAGTATAAAGGAGAATAAGTTCTTATGCTGATATGCAGAATTCAAACTATTACCATTGATATCAAAAAATGTAAGATATGTATTCAAAAAACAATTTCCAGTTATATAAAAGAAGGAATATATGTGTATGTATTAACGAGGGGGCGCTGCCCCCTGGACCACCGTAGCAGCACGTGGAGGCAGAGGACAAGTGCTCCGATTGTGATTGCATAATTCAAAACAATTCTGGCACCTTATCTTTCTCTTCTCTTTTTCCTTGTTCTCATATTTGCTCTTGTAACGGTCCGCTTTTGGTCGTCCAGGACCCCGTTTCGGAACAGGGGGTAGAACAACATCAGTGGGATTATTTTCAAACTGTTTTTCGCAATCTGGAACTGGACGAATGGCACATGAATATAACTTCTGGTAATAATCTGATGTCCAATACTGCTCCACAAAGTCATAAACAGATTTATCTGAACCAACTCTGATGCATTGTATTGCATGGCTGCATGGGAATCCATATACCTTCCATCTACGACAACTACAATGACAATCAAGAAGATTCACCATATGGGAGGAAGTATCTGCGATCACCTCAAATTCGAAATCACCGGACCGATATACCCTATAACACATGCCATCATCTGTAAGCTGCTTCAGCATATCCTCAGCGTATGGAGTCAATTTGCTATTCAAACCAATTGCATCCTTGTGGCGATCCGAAATCATCTTCATCATCTTCACACGGATGACATTTACAATTGCTGATATAGGCAATTTCTTTTCAGCCTTTATCCATGCATTGAATGACTCTGCACAACTAGAAGCAACCTCACCGTATCTACATCCCGGGAAGAATGCGTTTGACCAGTGTTCAGGTTTTTGTTTATTCATCCAATTCACAACATGACCACAATTCAGATCATAAATCTTCTTGATTGCTTGTCTATACCCACCTTTATAGAGAAAAACAAATAAGTAATAAAGAATCAGGTCAATTCACAAAATTATGAAAAAATAAGTGCATTCTCATAAGGATAATAGTCATTCTCCGTTCAAAAGCTAACGGAGAATGATATTCTCCATTCTATGCAAGACGGAGAATGGTCATTCTCCGTCCAAAAGCTAACGGAGAATGACATTTTCCGTTCTATGCAGGACGGAGAATGGCCGTTCTCCGTTTTAAAACACACGGAGAATGACTATTCTCCGTCTTACTGACGCGGAGAATGGTCATTTTCCCTGTTAAATTAAGGGAAAATGCATAGAAAATGTGCATATATCTGTCTCATTAACACACCTGAAGTTAGAGCATATACTGCTTGCCTCCAAGCTTCAAGTACATGCGGATACACTCTTTCATTTCCTTTCTCTTTCAGCGGTATGTTATTCTTCATGTAATAATAGCAATAGCTATGATAATCATTAGGAAACACTTTAGGGACTTCAGAAACTAGACCGGTGCCTTGATCCGAAAGAAAAACAATACGCCTACTACATCCAACAACATTCTTTAGATTTCTAAGAAACCATTCCCAATTGTCGCCATCTTCGCCTGAGACTATACCGTATGCAATAGGGTAGAACTGTTGGTTACCATTCTTCGCTGTAGCAGACATCAAACAACCTCTAAACCTCCCTGTAAGGAAAGTGGCATCCAAATATAGCATCGGACGACAATATTGAAAGCCTTCTACGCAAGCCCCATATGAAAGAAAAAGCCGCTCAAACCTCATTGATGAATCATCTTTCTGGAAGTCGATAACGGAACCATTATTGGTTTCCTTTACCTTGTTCACATACCAACACAAGTCACTGTAAGATCTAACATCATCTCCGTACATTTCCTGGTGCACCAGCCTAATTCCGTGGTATGCCTGTCCATATGTAACAGATAAGCCGTAGTCGACCTTGAAATCATCGACAACAGATTTTGCGGACTTTTTAGGATGCATCCGAACAATGTCACTAACCAAACTTTTCACAAACTTTGCTGGAACAACCAGATTACCTTTATCCATATAGCCAGCTCCACAATTTTGTTCTCCCACATACCTCCTCACCTCAAAAATTTGATTATCTTTCGAAATAGATATAGCATGGAAGCTCCACAAACAAGCATGTGTCTTGTAATTCTTGCAACAAACAGTATACCTCCCCGGCTCAGATTTCAAAATGTGGAATGGATGACGAGATTCAAAACAAACCTTTCTAACAGCATTCCTAACTTCTTCAACACCATTTAGAAAAATCTGACCAACACCAGTAATTGATCCAGGCCACATATCTGATTTCCTCTTCTTCACTGTCTCAGTTGAGCCCTCATAAAATTGTACTACTCGTTTGTCCTTTACAGTAGGAGAACATCTACTCAAAGAACTAGAAGAGGAAGACGAAGGTCTCATGTGAAAGCTTTGACAAGGAAAAGATGTTGATGAAGAACATGGAGAGTGTATTTGCTCCACATATAGATCAAAACTCACATCATGAGTACCGTTAAAACCACCAACCAATGAGCGAAGCCAAAAATCACTTTCAACATACAGTTCAGTCCCATCAGAGTGCAAAAACCTGAAACGGAAGGAAAGTGGATCCAAAGAACTCCATCGATCGCACACTTTATTCTTTAAAAATCTACGGTACTTTCATGTGTGACACGGCAGGAAACTATGTCTTCCTTGAAACAAATGTTAACTAAACAACTTGATTCCATATCTTCCCCCCCTGATAACATAAAAACATAAGAGGCCACAAATAGAACAATAAAATTCTCATCTAATAATGATTATTCTCCGTCTAAAGTAACGGAGAATAAATATCCTCAGTTGGAACTAACTTATAATGATCATTCTCCGTCTAAAGTAAAACGGAGAATGTCATTCTCCGTCCTAATTAAGACGGAGAATGTCATTCTCCGTCCTAAATAAGACGGACAATGTCATTCTCCGTTCAAATTAAGACGGAGAATGGCATTCTCCGTCCTAATTAAGACGGAGAATGGCATTCTCCGTCCTAAAAACATACGGATAATGATCTTTATAAGAAGTAATTGTCATTCTCCTTTAAAATATAACGGAGAATGCTATTAGCATAAAATAACAAGATTAAATATCTCACTAACATTTTCTAAGTTAATAATCTTCATAACAAAATCAAATTCAGCATAAATTTCGAGAGATACGAAGCTGATGGATGAATTTCTACAGATCTGAACTCTCACCTTGTTTTAAGATCTATAAAAAGAAAAGAAGAAGATCTTCTATCCACAATTGACCTAATCGCCGGAAACCACGAAGATGATGTTGATGATGATGATGATCGATGATGATGAAGGATGATCGACGTTCGACTGACGAAAACCACAGTGAACTACGAACGATTCTGCGATCTCTAATAAAGATTATATCAATGGATTTCAAATTTCTCGTGAAGAAGAAGAAGAATACGAATTTCTCAATCCAAATCTGAGTTTGCGAATTCATAATTATATATAGATGTCCAAAATTACGCGAAGGAGTATTTTTGGAATTATGATAATGGCAAATTTTGTAAATACATAGAAACTAGAGAGAATCTTGAAATATTTAACGTGTAAAAACTTAATTCTGGGCATTTCATAAAAATAATCCAGCGGGTGGGCATTTCATAAAAGCCCACCCCGAAATTGGGCTTCTCAGCAATTTCCAAATATATATATATATATATATATATGGGAGCGGATCAAAAGCCCCCCTTAGAAAGCCCCCCAAAAACCCCCCTCACTCTAATTCGTAATATTAATGTTAATATTAATGTTAATATTAATGTTAATGTTAATATTAATGTTAATATTAATTTTAATGTTAATATTAATTTTTTTTAATTCTTTTTTATATTAATGTTAATGTTATTGTTAATATTAATGTTAATGTTAATATTAATGTTAATATTAATTTTAATGTTAAGTTTAATGTTAATTTTAGTATTTAATGTTAATATTAACATTTATATTAATATTAACATTAAGGGTAAAGTGCAAAAAACCCCTCGTTAAATTTGTGTTTTTTGCACTAAAAGACTCCATGCTCTTAAAATTGCCAAAAGTATGAATTAAGCTCATTTTGCCTCCAAATGTCAATTTTACCCCTGCCCCCCCTCCTTCTTCGGCTGTGTTCGCCGGCGAGGAGGAGGAGGGGGGTGCGCTCGCCGGCGACCGGCGACGGAGGCGGAGGGGGGGGGGTCGGGGCCGACGAGGGAGCGGGGGGTCGGGGCCGGCGAAGGAGGAGGAGGAGCGGGGGGGGGTGTTCGCCGGCGAGGGAGGAGGGGGGGCTGTTCGCCGGCGAGGGTGGAGGGGGGCGCTGTTCGCCGGCGAGGGAGGAGGGGGCGGGCTGTTCGCCGGCGAGGGAGGAGGAGGGGGGTGGGTCGGGGGGGGGCTGTTCGCCGGCGAGGGAGGAGGGGGGGGTGGGTCGGCGGGGGGGGGCTGTTCGCCGGCGAGGGAGGAGGAGGGGGGGTGGGTCGGGGGGGAAGGGGGGGGCTCGCCGGCGCCAGCGCCGCCGGAGGGGGGGGGAGAGGTTAGAGGGGAGGGGAAGGGGTAGTTTAGGTATAAATTTTTTAAATTTTGGCGGGAGGGGCCTAACCGAGCGGATGAATAATCTAAGGAGTGGTAAACTGCATAAAAACTCTAAAAGGTCTTTTAGTGCAAAAGGCAGAAATTTAGCGAGGGGTTTTTTGCACTTTACCCTTAACATTGATATTAACATTAAATTACGGATTAGAGTGAGGGGGATTTTTGGGGGGCTTTCTAAGGGGGGCTTTTGATCTGTTTCCTATATATATATATATATATATATATATATATATATATTTTCCTATATATATATATATATATATATATATATATATATATATATATATATAACGCTTTTTTGTAAGTCACGTTATAAATGATTTCTACATATATAACACTTTTTTCCTGGAAACATCATAAATAAGACGACCATTTATATCACGTATTTTTTAAAGCGTTATAAATAAGTTTAATATGTATAACACTTATTTTCAAAGCGTTATAAATATAAAATATGTATCTAACATTTATTTTTCAAACGGTTTTTTCTAGGTGTCATTTTCTCCGGCTTGACAAATGCCAAGGCGGGATTCGAACCTGCGCCTTCCGCGCCTTGGCCCCCGTTGATACCACTAGGCCACAACCCATGGACTATTTTTCAAACTGTTATAAGTGTAATGCACATATAATTTTTCAAAGCGTTATAATAATCAATACTCAAAACTGCTCAAATTCAAACATTTATTCAAACCAGATACAACATAAATTATTTCAATATAAATTTAACGAACACTTAAAACATTCTTTTCGAATTAAAAATATCATCCAATCCCGTACCAAAAATACATACGGCCATCTGACTTTTTTTTTTTCAAAATAGATCTAAATACATACTAGAGTTGGAATATTAAACTAAATTCCATCCACAATTTTCTTGATTACTCAAAAAATAAACCATACTAAGTGCTTGTGAGGCTTCAACTTTCAACAACACTCTCAAAACTATCAACACCACCTTCAAAAATTGTCAAGTAGAATCCTGATTAAGCATCTCATCTGGACACCTCTCATAAAGTTGATATTTAAACCTTTCCACATTACCCTGAAATTATAAAAAAAGAGGAATGGAATTTAGAACACTTGGAGAAGATGTCAGTCTAGTGCACAAAAAGAACTTCTGAACTAGTAAAAGTTGTGGTTAAGCCCCCTGCCCCCAGCAGAACATTATTAGAAAATGCAATTTGATAGTATATTCCTTTGAGTAGTAGCTAAGCTACTGTAACCAAAATAAAGAAAATATGATAGGAAGACAATGTAGAAAGAGACAATAGTGGTTCACAACCACACTTAAAACTTGAGCAGTCCTTGTTTCCAAAATGAAAATACATTGACAGCATTATTATGTAAGATATTTTCATCCCCTTTCAAATTTAGATTAATAAATCAGAGACGATATCTTGGCATGGATGATATTTGTTATAAAAATCATAGAAGATTAACAATGTGAAAGAAGCTTGAACCAGTTCACCCCTTTGTAACAGTTGACAGGATAAACTTCATTTCAAACACGGGAAATTTTGTATCATGGTAATAGCCCAGCTAATATTTCAAAATGATCATATGAGTATCATACAGTTCGATCTCTCTACATTATCAATTTGAATGCCTTGAACCAACATTATATATGAAATTTTCTTTTACATTCATCAACGAGATATCTTTGAGAAACAAGGACGATACCACATTGGGCACTGCAAAGTTTAGTATTTGTGGGTTCCTCCTTCCCTATAGAGGTTCCCAACCATCCCTATATGCCCCTTCATGCACACATATGATATCTTATTTTCCCCGAATTATCTTTACAATGATAAAACCTACTCCTAGACTCCAAAAGTAAAATAAAAAAATCATAAGCTTTATATTGCCTCATAATTTTATAGTGACTTGGTTCCATCCATCAGAGGTGATTATAAACATCCTATAAAACTGTATCACAGTACAAACCCCAACTTGGCTCCAGTTTTATCAACATTAATGCACTGTAATAAATTAAAAAGCATACCTAAGTTACATAAAAAGGGAATACCTTGTTTCCTATTACAAAATTCAGTAAACCAATGCCATGCCTTGTGTCTGCATCATCAAGAACAACATCATAAAGTAGGCTTGCCACCTAGTAATGGCAAATTGAGATAATCTTATATACTAAATGGAAGTAACATTTGACAGAAAGCATATATTTCACAAATCAGGATATCAGCAATAAAGATGTAGAACATATAATATCAGTCAGAAAGAGAGAAAAAAAAAAAAAAGTGTGACAGTAAGAGACTCATATGGATCATTTTCGTTATTTTCGCAATTGACTGCTGCCTTGAATGCAATTCCTCTTGTAAGGTATGAAACTCAGCAGCGACAACTGATTTGAGATCAGACGCATTCAATGCAGACACCATTAGCAACAACACCTGCACAAACTAGTATTCTCTGGTTTCATATACAGAACAGTGAATTCCTTAGAAGGACCGGCCCTGGCCCAGGGCGACCGCAGGGCCTATGGATCATGAGGGGCCCAAAAGAAATTTTATTTTAAAATAA
Source organism: Iris pallida (assembly GCA_029216955.1). Classification (NCBI taxonomy): domain Eukaryota; kingdom Viridiplantae; phylum Streptophyta; class Magnoliopsida; order Asparagales; family Iridaceae; genus Iris; species Iris pallida. Next base: position 799,389 of record JANAVB010027997.1, read on the forward strand.
ATATGTTAATAATTTTGTATCACAAATAGAATTAGTAAGTACCATGGACCTTTTTGACATAAAGTTATTGTGGTGTAGTTGTTTGTACTTTAGACTCGTATACTAAAGGTCCTAAGTTCAATCCTTGGCTTTAATTTTTTTACATTATGTATGGGAACCTTATTTTGAAAGTTCGTCTTGGGCCAACATGAGCTCAGGACCGGCCCTGCTTAGAACAAAGCCAGTGTTCCATGGCATCATTAGGTTCATGATGTAAAAACAGCTAGTCGAAGACATACTGAAAGACCATAGCACCATAAACTTCAAGATGAACAACCAAATGATGTCATCAGAACAATAAAAAATATAACAAAAAAAATGAACACTTACTTTTGTGTTCTTTATTCGCTCTGTGACCTTTTAGAAAGTACTGCTAAACAAAATATAACAAATGGTGTTTTAAATAATAATATGCAGTAGTTGAGGATGGTTGCAACAAAATATATTTTATCACCTTCAGTCCAACATCAGGATGAGAGGCAATATGCATGCCAACAAGTTCAAGAGCAGATTCACGGACAAATATTGCAGTCATAGAACCTTCCCTCGATATCATATTGGCCACAACGATCACAAAGAACCTCTGGATCAGCTTCAAAAATTGAATTGACCTAGGAATAGATCAAAAGGAGAAGAAGAATATACCATCATTAAATGTATTACTAGGACTTCATGTGCATGGCAATACAATCTAGAAAGAACAGAAGTATGCTCACCGCACGTAAGGCCTTAGCTCTTAATATAGGAGAGTTTTCCCCAAAGCTTGCCTGAGATGGATTTTTAATAAACTGACAAAAACAGAATTTATCCAATGACATTATCGAATAGAAGAAAACTCAACATAGATATAATTTGTTTGTGACCACCCCTGTTTGAGTGTGTGTGTTTGTGACTACCCCGTTGGCACATCATGACTATGAAAAATGTTTTACAAGTTATCTAATTTGACGTGCCCTGATATCTTTTGGAGTGTTTGTGTTGTGTCCCATATTTGCCCAACACAGAAACTGCATCAGTTTTTTAGTATATATGCTTCCTAATCTCGAACATAATATTGTTTATACGTATGAATGGTTCGATATCATTCATGTAGAAAAAGCTATATAGGTAGAAAAATGAGACAAAAAAGGCTACATAAGAAGGAAAATGAGGCAGAAAATAGGCCCCAAGAATTATATCAACTGTCACATGTGTATCTATGCATACCATGCTTAAGAAAATACTTACCAACTGCTTCACATCACTCATATCTTCAAGGACACCATTCCATGTACTAGGAATATCAGAAAGCATGCGGTCCGCAGGTAAAATTTACCACCTTGTAGATTTATCGGAAGTGTTGTAAAAGGTTTCACTCTAACAAGATAATATAATACCTACAAGGAACAATCAAAATATCTTTATTTTCAAATATCATGAAATTAAGATAGGATCTCTCAATTCAATATAGTGAGTTCGACTAAGGATTTAAATTTGATAAGGATGAATATGTAAAAAGCAACTATACGAGATCAAATAAAAAAAGGAATGTATATTAAGATTTTAAGAAACCAATATTTTTTAGAACATAGAAGATTATAAGTTTCACAAGGATTGTTGGATAAAGAGTTCTACTCGTCAAAATTATGAGTTTGACGTAACTGCCACATACTTGCATCGTCCTAAAATGGTCCAGGTGGTTGACTAGGAGGGGTAACCATCTCAGGAGTCGGAATATCTCATCTAGTTGCCGGAGCTGTGGAGGAATTCACATGGCCATTAGGCAGAACATGATCAGTTATCCAGTTACACTAACTTGAGTTCCATGCTTTCTATAATTTACTAAAATATGAGAAGAGATCTGTGGTGGCCCATGCAGGTCAGAGTCGCAACTAGTGCGATTCCGTAGTGGTGCTCGACTTAGAGTGCTGCTACGAGCCTGCTGTTAGGATATAGGATTAGGCAGTATAGAGAGTTACTCAATCACAGTTAGGACTACTTGAGAAGATTCCTGGGATGACCCTTGAGAATCTCATTATAAACTATCTCGAAATTCGATTCCGACAGTTTCTGTCTACTTCCTTGTTCATCGTTGAATTTGATTCTTGGTATTCATTACTAACTTGATTTTCTACCAAGATAACATTATGGGCTAGGTTGCCTCAGTCATGGAATCTAGAGCCTTCTACAGCCATATTAGCTGGTTTGGCGATGAGATAGTCTGATTTTGGATGTATTTCTCGGGTGTGGGAATTTAAAGTTTTCGCAGCCAAGCTAGCGGCAATGCGAAAATTTTAAATATCATGATTCTAGAGGTATGTACCTTAGTTGCAGACTCTATGGATTATCGTTGTTGTACTTACTAGAGTAACGAGGATTCTGGTAACATGGTTCTGGATAGACGAGTATGATTATCAGATTTCAGAATAGATACCATATAGATGGTGCCCTAGTATGATGGAATGGAATATCAGTGTGGATGTTACTAAAGTATCATGGATTAGATAGAGGGAGCTAGGCCACCTGTAGCGCAGCACCGTACCCCGCACCATTATAGGGATATATCCTAGAGAGGCAGGGCTTTTACGCTGACAGTCGAGTAGACCGACGCTACGGGTGACGGGTTAGCATGTCTGTCTTTCCTGTTCTTCTTTCCATCTTGTTGTGTGATTCCATTGGTACCTGTCTGGATGTTTTGTGTTGTGATAGATAGTATACTGACCCTGATCAAGACCGTGATATCACGACCAGTAGGACCACAATTTGCATGTTTTAGATATAATTTTTTTGACCTTGATTGTTGGGGGTTTAACCTAAAAGGAGTATGACCATCTTAATTTCGAGGACGAAATTTTTCTAAGGAGGGTAGATTTGTAACCACCACTTTTCTAAAATGAGGATAATTTTAAACTTTTGTAAAATTGATTATTTAATAATAGGTTTAAATCATGTTATTAATTTATTGGTAAATTTTGATTATTTTAATATCATTAAATTTGTGTATTGTGATTTTGATGTTTTGCTAGTGTAACCTTAGAACTGTTTAGCCTAGAGGCTAACCATGATCTTGGAGGCCTAACCCGTGTGATTAGATTAGCTAATTACCACTTTTTAGGCTAAGCGTATTTTGGTCATTTTGTGACTTTTGAATTATTTATGATTTTGATAAATTGGTAAATTTTAGATTATTTTAATAATATTTAAATTGATGTATTGTAATTTTGGTCATTTTTCATATTTTAATATTTTGGAAATTTTTATATTTTAATATTGATTTTATGGAATTTGTTAAGTCGGGTTCGATTTTTACCTCGTTCCGACTTGCGTTAGTGATCCGGATAGCTTAGACTCTAGTCGGGACCTCAAGATTAGTTAGACATGGCCCGCAAACCCCACTAATTAAGTTAGTGTCATTAGACCAATCCCACTTGCTTAGAATGGTTAAATTAGAGACTTAAACTTGACCTTTTTGACCACAAACCTTGTCATGACTTAAGTTGACCCAAAGGAGACTTGTAGGAGCATATTGGACATTTCACATAGGCCCATTAGACATGTATGGCCAGCCACCTATAGGGGGAGAGGTGTCCCTCTCTTTCATTTCACACTTGCCTCTTTTTTTTCCCAAATTTGTTCTTCTCCAAACTTAAGAGCTTTTCTCTTGATTTTGATCTCCAAATCCCTCCATTCTTCTTCCAGTCTTCCATCATTTCTTCTCATTCAACCAAGGAGGAGGTGCTAGCAAGGATTGGGAGCAAGGAGCAAGGAAGGGTGTCCATTTTGGAGGAGCTTTCGTGTCGAAACCGTGTCCTTTGAGTGTATCATTGCGATCCCATTTCCAATAGGTATAACCATCTCTCTATTTCAATTTCTCTTGCATTTTAGTTAGATTTGAATCCATAGGATCCACCCCCATGCATGTACAACCATTATATTTTAATTTGAGGCTCTTTGGAGTCCTCTTTAGGAAGTTTGAATAGGTTTTGTGTCCTACTTGTGGAGTTTCCCATATAGGACACCCCATGTATTTGTATTTATGCAAATAGGCTATTTTGTGGTTTAATTTCAATTTTAAGATGGTTAGAATGAGTTTTATTTGGATAGCTATGTTGGTATCCAAGTATCTTGGCCTACATGTGTTTCTTTTGTCCAAAATAACCAAAATTTGTCATAATTTTTATCCACGTTTTTAGTAGCCAGAGCAACTTAGAAATGCCATAACTCCTATCTCAAGACTCCGATTAATCTTCCATTTTTTTTTAAAGAACCGTATCGAAGTTAGCTTTCCGAATATATATTAATAGGCCAAATTCGTTCTAAAACTTTCTATAAAACTGTTTGAGTGTCAGCTGTTCGAAAGATGAATGCGTTTCGGTGCTTTCGCGATTTCAGGAGCTTCCGGACACGAAAATGCGATCCGTTTGAAGTTTCGGAAAGCTAATACGAAGGGCTACAACATACTTTAATCCTAGAATTTAGTGAAGGTCCAATTGGTACAGTATTGGTTTTAAGTAGAAGAGTGACTATACGACATAGGCATTTTGTGTAACCTATGAGCCTATGTAGTATGGATATCATGTGAATGTAGGTATAATAGGTTGTCAATAATATGTATGATAAAGTACATATATATATTATTGTTATGTAATATATGTTAGTATAGTGTGTGTGTTTGAATGAGATAAGGATGTGTGTGTGGTTAGTGGAGAGAAGTGAGATTGATAGAAGATATGTGCTAGTGTGTATTTGATGTTGTATAGATGGAAGTGTAATGTGTGTGTTGTGAAGGTGAGAGAGTTGGGAGGATCATGCCATCCTATTTGACTTGAGGCTAGTGTGGTTTGTTGAGTGATTCGTGTTTTGGTTGAGTGGTAGTGTGTTTGTATATAGATGTGTGTGGGTGTGTTAGAAGAGGGGGGTGGATTTGGTATGTGTTTGTGTGTGTGTTAGTATTGGAGTGGAGAGGAATTTAGATGTTGTATGTATGGATATGTTAGTATGTTAGTATGTTAGTGGTTATGTTAGAATCTATGTAGAGGTTAAAGGTATCTTAGAAGTTAGATAGTAATATCTTATATAAGTTAGATAGTTAGTTGTGTTAGTCTATGTTATTGTTAGTTAGAGATGACATATGTTAGTTGGTTAGAGTTAGAGATGGATATATATACATATATATTATGGTTAGATATTAGTTAGTGGATGTTAGTTGTGTTAGGTTTCTAAGTTAGAATAGATGGTTAGAAATTATATATTAGAATGTTGTTAGTTGAGGTATTGGTTAGATTTTGATATGTTAGATACCTATGATATGTTAGTATTAACTAGTGTCTAGATGTTGGAAACCTATAGATAGTTAGTATCCTATCTTAGTATCTTAGGATACTAAGAGTGGGATCTTAGAATAGTGGGTATCGTAGGATACTCAAGTTAGTATCAAGGTAAATGAGATTTACCTCCTTCAAGGTAAATGAGTTTATCTTATAACCAAGGTAAGGTATCAAGATACCAAGATATGGTATCGAGATACGAGGGTAGAGTGTTAGAACACCTTAGTAGGGTAGTAAAGGATAAGTAGGGTGAGGGTAATGTAGGCAAGGGTATGGATTAGAGGCTAAGGTAACGAGTTTACCTTGGTAGGTAATGGGATAAGAGTTAAGATAATACCTATAACTAAGATATGAGTTTAACATGTTTAAGATATGGTTAGAATTAGGATAGCTTGGTTGGTAATGGTTAGGAATAGGATAAATGACTTTGGGTTGACCCCATTTGACCATGGTTGACCGTTTTGACTAAAAGTCAACCAAAAATCAACTTTAGCCTAAAATTGACCAAAACTTGACCAGAGTTGACCAGTTGACCAAAAGTCAACTGTAAGTCAAACATTGACCTAGTTGACCTAGAGTGGACTATGAGTTGACCGGGGTTGACCATAGTTGACCATTTAACCAAAAGTCAACTGTAAGTCAACCTTTGACTTAAATCGACCTAGTTTGACTTTGTTTGACTTGCCTTGACCTAGTTTGACTTTGTCAGCCCTAGTATGACTTAGATTGACTTTGTATAATCTAGTTTGACCTATATTGGCTTAGTTTGACTTTGTTTGACCTTGTTTGACTTAGATTGGCTTAGTTTGACTTAGTTTGACTTGCTTTTAATTCCAAATCTTTATATTGATACAGTATTCCATCTTTAGGCCCTCGACGCACTGTATTGGACTCAGTTGACATTTTCTATCACAGCTCAGACGAGTACATTCTCTGATAGTTCTTTCATTTACATGGTGATTACTGTATTTCAGTTCTAGTTAGTTCTATTGGATGTCTACTATGATTCTTGGCACGATTGTACACGGATTGGTATTGTCATTGGATCTTCAATCATGAGATGTTACCTTACATCATTGATGCTATCGAATACTGTTCTCGTTGGTATTAGATAACATTGGATATTATTGGTATCGAATATTGTTCTCGTTGGTATTGGATAACATTGGATGTTATTGATATCGAATATTATTCTCGTTGGTATTGGATAACATTGGATAAATATTGGTTAACATTGGCTAGTAACGTATCATGGTTGGATTTATCGTATTAGTCGGGGCGGGGGTAATACTAGTTAGATATGTGATCAAGAACTATCGGCTAATAATGTAAATCATCGGCTACTAGCTAAGCATACATTGCACGTATGTTTGAGCTAGCTTTCCTTAGTGTAAATCATTGAATATCTCAGGCCGATCACATATCCAACTGGTATTCCAAAACACATTATCTATTATAGCTTTATACATTCAGTTCACCATTACATTGTTCAATCTTGACATAGTAGTTCTTTTCATTTACTTGTTCCCACAGATTTTTGTCTATCTTACCATGTTCATCAATAGAACTGTCTATAACTGTTTTATAGTCCTTGTCATTTACTTGGAATTTCTAGATGAGATGTGCTCGTTCCATCCTGACTGGATATGTTGACAAATATTACAGATGATATAGACGAGTCCTACTTTCTACGAGGCCTACGAGGGTGGTACGCAGGAGCCTGAGGAGGATCTAGCTTAGTAGAGAGTGCCTAGTATATTCTAGTATATATAGTTTTCAGTTTGTATCGGATTGTTCCGAATGTTAGTTGAGACTTATTTATATTCAGGACTTGCACTTATTTGTGTTGGACATCTATATTGTGTGTTGTGATAACTCTACTATTTATTCAGTTTCTTCTTTTATCTGATTCCATATCGTGCTCTATCTTTCTTAGACTTGTGATTGAGATTATATAGTTGAGATGTCATATTATACCTCCGTGCGGAGATGACAGGTTATATACTTCACACTGTTAGTTGATAGATGTTATAGATGACGTATACAGCGTTCTACCGCCGATACTGCGGCGTAGGCTGGACGTACCCACGTTCTCGTACCCCTAATCAGGATGCGGGTCGTGACAAGATCCCAAGTATCCCACCTGATATAAGGAAATAAGTCTAGCTCATAAAATCTTGGAACTGGTAGGTCACCTAAACGAACTACTTTATCGTAATATTTTATTATCATATCACAAAATATAAACAATCTTCATCATACAAAGGTAATTACGATTCATCTTACAAATGTACATCAATTTACTAGCCATCAGTGAATAAAAAAAATACAACCAGATTCTCTAGCCAAGCTGAAGGCATAGTAAAGGTTGGAGTATTTAATCTATTTGAAGTTTAAGTTTAGAGGTAAATTACATAAGACTAGGAAATGAGTTGAAATGAGTGAAATTTCTCAGATGATTTTATTGATGGGCTCCTGCCACTACTTATAGAGAGTTAACCTCATCTTCATAATACAACTTCCGATGTGGGACTAAAGTCCCTTATTAGTTCTTAACACTCCCCCTCAAGATGGACGATAGATATTAATCATCCCCATCTTGTTACATAGCTTTGACTCAATGAACTAAGACCCTTAGTCAGACAGTCTACAACTTGTTCTTTTGAGCGAACATGGTCAATCTTCAGTATCCCTTGTTCCAGCTTCTCCTCGATGAAGAATCGATCGATCTCGATGTGCTTCGTTCTGTCGTTCTGAACTGGATTGTTAGCTATACTTATTGCAGCTTGACTATCGCTCAGAAGACGTAATGGTGCTCCCTTGTCCAGCTTCAACTCTGTCAGCAGTGCTCTTACCCATAGCAACTCCGACACTCCCAGAGCTATTGCCCTGTATTCTGCTTCAGTTGTCGATCGTGCTACCACTGGCTGTTTCTTGCTTCTCCATGAGACTAGGTTTCCTCCTACAAAAATACAGTACCCCTGGTAGACCTTCTATCGTCTATGACCCTTTCAGATATTTCAGATATTTCAGATATTTCAAGATCTGAAACACTGCTTCCATATGACCCGTTCTTGGATCATGCCTGTAGCGGCTCACTACACTCACCGCAAATTAGATATCCGGACGAGTGTGCCCCAGATAAATCAATCTCCCTACAAGTCTTTGATACCTTTCACGATCAACAGGCTCTTCTGCTTCTGCTCCCAGCTTGCACTTCTGATCAATTGAAATTACTGCTGCTTTGTATCCCAACATCCATGTCTCCTTTAGCAGATCTAGTGCGTATTTTCTCTGTGAGAGAACAATTTCATGTTCGCCGTCATACACCTCGATACCCAGAAAATACCTCATCGCTCCTAAATCCTTCACCTCAAACTCCTTCACGAGTTTTGACTTCAGCTTAGTAATTTCGACTTCATCATCACCAGTGATTATTATATCATCTACATATACAGTAAGTATAGTAATGTGGCCTCTTGTATGCTGGAGAAAGACCGTATGATCTGCATTTGTTTGATTGTACCCCATGTCTGTAACAGCCTTTATGAATCTGTCAAACCAGGTTCGAGGAGATTGCTTGAGTCCGTATAGTGACTTCTTTAATTTACACAATTTACCATGCAACGTCCCTCCGTCTGATTCTGTCGCATAGCACCCTAGCGGGGGTTCCATGTATACTTCTTCTTGCAGCTCCCCATGGAGAAAGACATTTTTTACATCTAACTGGTATAGCTTCCACCCATAGTTTGCTGCAATGGAGACCAGAGTTCTTATCGTACTCATTTTTGCTACTGGGGCAAACGTCTCATCATAGTCAATGCCATATGATTGTGTGTATCCTTTTGCAACCAACCTCGTCTTATACCGCTCTACTTTTCCTTCTGGCATCTCCTTTACTGTGTACACCCATTTGCATCCCACAACTTTCTTTCCTTTAGGTAATGGAACCAGCTCCCATGTCTTATTTTTCTCTAGTGTCCCAAGTTCTTCCATTATTGCAGCTTTCCACCCTGAATTTTTCTTTGCTTCCTGCCAACACTTGCGCAAAGAAGTAGAGTCTAACGATGCAATGAAGGCTCGATAATTTGGAGAAATGTTAGAATAAGACAAGAAGTTGGCAATGTCATGTTCATAATCATCATAACGACGAGGAGCCTTACCCTCATTGATGCGAAAAGATCTCCTTAAAGGAGCAATAAGTGGTGGAGAGGACATACCATCAGAGTCAGAGAGATCCGCATCAGAATCAGAGTGATTCAGTACGGGGGCAACATCTTCAAGAGTCGGGACAGGAGTAGACGAGGGACTTGGTATGGTAGGCACTAGAATTGGTACAGTAGGCACTGACACTGGGCACGGCTTCTCCCCCAACGTAACATATGTATCGTCTTCTTCATCGGAGTCACTGCTATCTCCCCCTTTCGTCCAGTTCTCCACGACCGGGAACGAGACCGATCCAACTACCACGTTTGGACTTATTCTCTCCCCCTCACGTCTAACACCCTCCGTATTAGGTGTGTCACCAAACGCTGAACCTTCATCTGAACCATAGTATGGTTCCAGTTCTCGGAATGTAACGTCCATGCTTACAAACAGCCTCCGCTCAACCGGGCTCCAACATGCATATCCCTTCTGAGTTGCCGTGTAGCCGACAAAAACACATTTAACCGCTCTAGGGTCCAGTTTACCAACTCCCGGCCTATTATCTTGGACAAAACACACACACCTAAATACTTTCGGTGGAACTGTGTAAGTGGTTACACCAGTAAGCATTTCCAACGGTGTCTTCCAGTCCAATACCTGAGATGGCATTATGTTGATAAGATAAGAGGCCGTCAAGACAGCTTGTCCCCATAAGTGTTTTGAGACATTCATAGCCAGCATCATCGTCCGTGCGACCTCCAGCAGGTGTCTGTTCTTCCGTTCGGCCACACCATTTTGTGCCGGTGTATAGGCACATGAAGTTTGGTGTAGTATTCCATGAGTGGATAAATACTCAGCAACCTTCTTATTAGTATACTCCGTCCCATTGCCAGACCGTAAGTGTGAGCCCTTGGCCCAAATTTTTCCCATACATTTTTTATTTATTATTATTTTCTCCTCTAAATATTTCTTTTGGGGATGAATGTTACAATAGGAGATAAGTTTTGCAATTAAATGAGGAGAAAGGAGGGACCGGCATATAAATTTCATATTTGAGAGGGGTGATTGCATATTTACCTATTCAAATTTCCAAACGATCGAAAGGGATAAGAGTCGAATTCAGTTCAAATTCTAATCAATGTGAATTTGATTTAAATTCCAGCTGATTCTCCCAATCCCTGAGAGATTCGACTAGATCCCAAGCTCGGATATATAAACGCGAGCAGCCGTCCTTGACATCCCCCAAACCCTAAAATTCGACTCCTTCCTGCGGCAAGAACATCAATAGAGGAGCTTGAGGAATCATCCCAAACCTACTTTCGAAACACAGGTACTCCTCTGCCCTCACTTGCAGTCCTTTCTATTTGCAAGCTATGTGTTTGTTTTAATGTCTAGGAAGGTTTTCAGAACAAGGGGAAGGCACTCTTGGGGTACACAGCAGGGTGAGTCGACCTTGATGGCAATATAGGCTGGGTAGATGACTATAGGAAGAGAGGAAGGGGTAGGAAAAGATCAAGTCAACCCCAGTTCCAGAGTGGACTGTCATACTTACTTCCCTGTCCTGTAATGCATACTGCTACATATACTACCATGCCCCATAATAAATAATTTAGGAAATAAGTGCTTCAGGCTTCCTTGTACTGTACTCAGTCTTGGTTACCTAGTACCATTCTATTGGACTGGTGTACCATGACACTAGGATCTAGTGTATTTGAACCTTAAACCTATACTCATGTGAGCCACATAGGCACAGGACCATAGGTGCATGAGAACCTATGTAGTCAATCTGAACACCAGTGGACTAGTCCATGTCCCCATGTCCCCATGTTCAGAAAAAACGGTATCAGCAGGGACAGCCTAGCCTCTAGGTGAACACTAAGCATCATATTTTGGTACTGGAAGATCATTCTTAACCCAGGTCTATGACACACTAGTCCAGAACCTTACTAAAGGAGTAGGTCCAGACCCTTAAACCCAGATATTTTGATTTCACTTGATATCCACTCGATTGTGGTTCAATGGAACCCTTAGAGTTCTATGTTGACCCAGGTACCACATACTTATAGCATGCCCTGCATAGTTAAACATGCCTTTCATTGTCTCATGCATCATATTCAGTCACACATGTGTTGTCCTGCCCCTTGGAGTGGTTAATTCAGCCTCCTTGCTGTTGCCCTGTAGACACACACACAATATCATGTATCTGAAAACAACAACTATACAACCCTCTATGCATATGGCACTCCTATTATGTCCTACACACTAAGAAGCACTGGCCTACCTCCCCTGCTACATATGTTGTATCCTTCACTGCTATTCATTGTATTACCTGCACACCCATCTTAATACATAGCCCTGCAATTGCCTAATCCTACACATAAGGATTTTCCTACAGGAACATGGGTTCTCTGCATATGATTTTCCCTGAAATACCATGTAGTAGCTGTCCATTATATTCATTAGAAGAGTGCTCGAGTTTTAATGTCAATTGCAATACACTTGTTTACATTTTGTAAACAGGTTGTATCAGGCACCAGCTCGTATGAAGAGTCATTGCAACTCTCAGTTGGGAATTAGTGTAGATGAGGAAATGAGAGAATGTGAACAAGTGACACTGTCCCTTTAGGGTATCCTGGGAGCACCTGAACATCATTTTAGTTACCCACATTAAGGTTAACCCCAGTACCATAAGTGTAATCCCTGATAGCAGAGAGGATAGCTCTAGTGCTACCAACATTCCAATAGGTTAACTGCACATCAGGTACCAGGAGATGTGAAAGCCTGTGCAGACTAGGAGTTAGCTGGAAACAGGGAAACACATGGTAGGAGTTTCAGTAGCATCAATTGAGGGTAGGATGGGGTGTCCAACTAACTCCAGTTAACCAAAGGACTTAATAGCAGTCCTAGAATTGGTGATCAACCCATGCTTCATCAGTTCAAATTTCTAAATGTTGATTAGCCTTTCATTAGATACCCTGTCCACTGTTGTGACAATCATCCACATTTTTCCAAGTCACAGGCTCTTGCATCAGTCACTGTAGACCCCAAATAACAGGTGCAGGTAAGGTGCTAATGTAGGCACTCCACCTAATGCTCAGTAGGTTGCATATTCACATACAGGAGGAGATATTGCATTGGTATACAATGTTAAGACCAGGGACTACAGGGTTCATAGGACTAGATAGCAGTCCCATCTAGTTAACTTGACTGATACCTTAGGGATATTATCATAAATATATGTGTTCCCTGTTCAGATTAGAGAGATAGGAGTACAAGTACCAAGGGTGTACACATATAGTCAAATTTTGGTAGTCTTGTCAGTAGGACACAAGTGTTCCTACACATTAATACTTAGACATGAGAATTAGGATTAGAATTAGTATAAACAAACTCTAGGCCATTAAGATCACTAAGTGTAAGGGTAATTATAATAGTAAATAGACTCATTGATTGATTTCCTATGTTGATTGGAAGTTGATTCGTAATATAGGTTTGTTGGACTCAGACTCAGCACTGGACTCGTACCACCAACTCAGGACCACAGGCAAGTATACCTTGCCAGCTTGTACAATATAATTTATATGCATGTTCATTATCTCGCTGCTGTTCTTTTCCTTACATTCGTGATTGCTTTATTCCATGTCTAGTACACTCATCCTGATATAGTTTTACTTTACATGTTTCTAGTTGTCTACACATTCTTATTCCTTTCTGTTATGATATTTTTATCTGTTACACTGTGTTAGTTTCATATGTACTCCTTGATAGAGTCGTCTAGTCCTACACCACGATTTTCTCGACTTGATTATAACTTGACTTGACATGACTTGAGTAGGACTTGACTTTGACATTCTATAGATTGTGAGTACTTACCTTGACTACGGTCTATAGGATTTTTATACTAGGATTGGCTACCGTCTTGGTTGTGAGTGCTTGCCTTGACTGCGATTGAGACACTATAGATTGTGAGTGCTTGTCTTGACTGCAGTCTATAGCTTTGACCTATTAGCCATTTCTAGTATGGCATGCCAGTGTCTTAGGATCCTTGTGTTTAGATCTTGTGTCTTAGTTCATTTTGTCTCGTTAGATATCCTTGATTGTTCCTTACTTCTTTGTATATTTGTACTGTTACATGTTGGCTTGTATATTATGTATCTTGCTAGTCCTTTGAGGACCTGATAATCTCTTCAGGTTTAGCCGAGTATTGAGCCAGGTGCACACGAGCAGTTTGAGCTAGCATTGGACCACGGTACCACTGCAGCTGAGGGTACTTTTGGCAGTTTGGACTCAGTTATTTCATTTCCATGTTTCTATTTTATTATCGTCTATTGGTAGTGGATTCGTGTCCACCGAACGTAACTGAAAATTCTTGATAAACTTGATACTCTATTTATATTATCATTCATTATTCAGTTTCATTGTGTTAGTGGATTGTACCATATTTTGTGGATGAGATCTAGACTGCCTCTGTGACTTGTTTATGTACTAGACAGCGTTCTACCGCCGACACTGCGGCGTAAGCTGGACTTGGACGCGTCTCGTATCCGAAAAGCGGGTGCGGGTCGTGACAGGAAGCACTTAATTTTAGTGCCATATTGTGTTTCTACCCGGCGATGAAAATCTCGAAATGCATCAAAGACGTCACTTTTATTCTTCATAAGGTAGACCCAAGTCACGCGAGTATAACAATCAATAAAAGTGACGAACCATCGAAAATCGTTAATACCGGTTGTAGGACAAGGGTCCCATACGTCCGAATGTATCATGTCAAATGTAGCTGAACTTCTATTCCCGGAGCTCACGTACGAGCTTCTGGTATGTTTTCCCAACTCACAAGTATTACAAAATAACTTTTCTTTATTAGCCCTTTGATATAAGGACGGATACATACGACTAATAACTTTAAAGGAAGAATGTCCGACACGCTGGTGATGGAGGAGCAATTCGTCTTCTACACTGCTACAAGAAGCGTCCAGTTGTGCGTCTGCTACTAGAGATGCCAATGCTTTGTCCAGTCCGGTCCTGTCCAAGTACCATAGTCCTTTATGCCATGTGACAGTCCCTAGTCTCCGTCCTGTCCCCTTCTCCTGAAAAGTTACCTTAGGAATGTCAAAGAAAACAATACAGCTTAGATCAAGGATAATGGCACTAATAGATATAAGATTGACAGAAAAAGAAGGAGCATGTAAGACATTGTTGAGAGTAAGGGAATGGGTGCATGCGACAGTGTCTTTACCCATTACAGGTCTGGAGGTACCATCAGCAGTCTGAATACTCTCCGCAACGGTAGGTGAGTATAGTCCTGAAACTCACCACGGGACCCCGTGACATGGCGAGATGTCCCAGAGTCCATAATCCAACCTGGCTGATGGACAGATGCAAGAGCACGTGCAGGTATACCTGTGATGGGTTGGGCAAAGCAAGTGATGTGATCCTCCGAGATAGATGACGCCCCAGGAGTGACATGACTGTCGGCCGAACCCAGCTTTGTGCCTCGCAACTTTGCAAGGAACTCCCGCTCAAGCGGGATTATTTCTGCCAATTGATTTTCTCCCCCCTTCCTCCGCCAGATGTACTTTGTGTCCTCCAAAAGAATCTCCCCTTCTACCAGCATATCCTCCTCTACCACCACGACGTCCTCCACGTCCCCGTCCGCGATCACTAGACTGACTTCACAGGAATTTTGGACAAAATCTGATGTAATGTTCGGAGTCACCACAGTTGTGGCACACACCACTCATAGGTGCAGGCTGAGTGAAGGCAGCAAGGACAGACTTTTCAACCGCGGTTTGGTCCCCCTGGAAGGAGTCCTTGTTGGGCATCAACTTCAATCGAGCTTCTTCCTGTGTCATGACCGCTATAGCTTCCTCCAAGGCTGGAAGCGTGGGTTGGGACAGGAGAATATTCCTTCTCTACTCAAACACAGGATTGAGCCCCATCAGGAACTTCATCATTCGCTGTCGCGAAATATAAGCCAGGAACGTCTGAAAATACTTCGCAAATGCCGATTCGACTTGTGCATCTTCCATCCCAAGAGGATCATAGTGATCCAGATCAGACCAGTACTTCTTCAACAGGGCCGCGTACTCAGAGATTGTACGGTCGTCTTGGGCCACCCTATCAAGTTCATCCTGAAGTTGGAAGACCCGCATAGGGTTGTCCGAGCCTGAGCACATATCCTTCAAAGTCCGCTATATATCAGCGGTGGCCTCCATCGCCTCGACATTGCCCGACACCTGGTCGGTCAAGGAGGCTGTCAACCACCCAGCTACGACGTTGTTGACAATCTCCCAGTGTAACTCCTCTTTCCGAATTTTTCAAAATTATTTTAGGTGATGTTCGTTGAGATTTTCTAAAAGATATTTTGTTGTTTTTCGGCTTTCCAAAATCGTGGTTTAAAGGTACTAATTTATTTTAATAATTTTTGTGTTTTAGTCTTGAAATTATAAAAGATGTTTTGATCATTATTTTGACTTCCGAATGATTTAATTTCAAAAATAGATTTTAGAATGATAAATATTTTATAGACAAAAGGATTTGTCAATTTATTTTCAAGTATTAATTGATTCAAATTTATGTATTAAGATTATGTTAAACTAGTTTTAAATACTTATTTGGTTTTAAATCTAGGGATATCGAATTAGATTTGATTTATGAAATATACGTTACGATATTTTGATGACAAACAATAGTATTCTAAATTTTTAATGATAATTGATTATTTGATTTTCAACTTAAATTTATATGCTTTAAATTGTTTGATATCAACAAATGCTATCTTTAAATTATTGGCAGGACCAATGATTGGATTAAGATTACAATAAAATACGATTTAAACAAATTTACATTAGCGAATATATATTTTGAATATTAATTGATTAAATTAGTTTTGATTTAAATTAATGGATATTGTTGAATATACATTTTATATATTATTTATATTCAGATTTGATTTATCTAGTTTTGATCTAGAATTATAAAACGCTACCCTTAAAATTATCGATGAATATTGATTTGAATTTATGTATTTAAACTATTAATCATTGATAGATTATGATAAGATCGATTTTGTTTTATTGAAATTTACGAGATTTATACCTTGGATAAATATTAAATGATAGCAGCAATCAGTTGTTTGAAATTGGGTCTCAATATATACGATTTAAATACTGTTAAAGAATATCGAGTATATATTTTAAATATTATTTAGTTAACTGTTGGGTAGATCGAGTGTTAATTTAGATGCTTATTGGTTTTGAACTCCTTGTTCTTATCAAGCTTGGAGATTAACCTCCTATTTATCCTCATATCTTTTCTCCCAACTTCCCAGAAATCCGCAAACAACCACACGCATCATCTCTGCCATCCCCTCTCCTCTCCCGATCACCATCACCATCGACATCACAACCAGTACACAAGTCCGTATCCATCACCACAGTTCGTGTCCCCCGTGTCCGCACCAAAAATCTATCCGTGTCAGTCGGGTCCGACCCCGAGTGTCCATATTCGTGTCCACATCCATACACAGCAAAACAACTGAAAACCAATACAACAAATAGTACAACATCCTGATTCCGAGCCGGAATCCCTCTCCGTTATGCCTGGCCGCCTCGCAGAGCGTCGCCAACACCAACACTTACCTCCGCCGCATTCCTCGCCGAAGCCCGTGGCCATCCACCGTTGAACCCGCACCTCCGCGGGTAACACCACCGTGCCAGCCCTCCGCAACCGCCTAGCTCCCAGCACCACGCGGAGCCGATCCCAGCATCCCCACCCAAATTAAAACTCACACACCTGATTTCCGGTGCCGCACTTCCTTCCATCGCCACCCTGCAACCATGCCGGAACTGCGCCGGAGATCCTCCACGAGCTCCGCTACCGTGTCAAACGATCCGGAGCTGCGATCCGATCTCCAGCGCCCCGTGCCTTCAGCCGCACCACATCGGACAACCCTCCTCGAGCCACCGAGCCCGGCGAGCCGCGCCGATAACGTTGTCCCGACATCCCGTCGCGCTCATAGATCTGAGCTCCTCTGCCGTGAATCCGTGGAGCAGCCGCCTTTCCGAGTCGAACTTCCGCAGCCCCACCAGACCATCGCGCCTGTGGCCAACGCCGCCTCCTACTGTGGCGCGTCCAACCGCCGCGTGACCACGCTCCGCAGCATCGGTGACCCTCCGCGCCGTACCTCCACGCACGTGGACCCATCTCCCGCAACAACCGCCGCGTCCGCCGAGCCGCGGACGCCGTCGCGCGACTCTGGTGAGTCCGTCCCTCGTCGCCCCCATTTTCCCGGGCTCGCGCCACCGGCCACCCGCAGGCGACGAAGCCTCCGGCGAAAACCCTCGCCGCCCAGATCCAGTCGCGCCGCCCTTCGACTAAGTCCTCCGTCGACCACCCAACCGCGCGTCCACCGCTCTGCCGTGCCGGACCTCGTCGTTTCCCCGTCGCCGCCGCTGCCTCCAACTCGCCTCCTCCGTAGCGGTCGGCCGACGTCGAGCCGTCGCGTCTCACCACAGCGACCCCGCGCCTCCGCTCCTGTCCTTCGTGCGCCGCCCGGTGGGGAACTCCTCTCCACCGCTCCCACGCTTCCCGAGAGCTCCTCCGCCGAGGAGAAGCGCTCAGGAGCGCCGGCTCGATAACCCTTTTTCCAAAATGGTAATAACTCTCTCTCTCTCCCTCCTTGTCCTGAGTCTCCTGACCCCTCTCTCTTTCTCTTTGATTTTGTTTGGTTATATTTAATGTTGTATTGTAAAACAAAGAAAAGGAGATGGAGGAAATTATTTCTTCATTCACATATATCAATCATCTTGAGAAGAGCCCTTTATATAGGCTTACAATGGAGGTTAACATCATGATGATAATTAAAAGAAAAATGCCAAAAGGCATAGGTTATGGATAACCATAAGTCATAGGTTATGGATAACCAAGAGACATAGGTTATGTAGGCCAACTAATTATGTGAATTATCCATATTTATAACACTCCCCCTTGGATATTCACCATTAATTAGTTGGTGGTGTATGCACATTTGTTGCCTCGTTAAAAACCTTACTAAGAAAAACCTAGTGGGAAAAAAATCTTAGTCAAGGAAAAAGAGTACAACGCGCAAAACTCTTCATGAATTCTACTCCCCCTCGATATAATGGATTTGCTTGACTTCGATCACTTTTGTCCTTTGAGCATATGCATAAAACACTTTTGGGGGAAGGTGTTTATTCGATCTCCTTTGATGAATCCTTTTCGAACATGCGTAATGCAAGTCGCATTGTCTTTGAATATTATTGTAGGCTCATCTTGTTTTGTTGATCGCCAATATATAGCTGTATGGTTATTAATAAACACATAACCCGTTTGGAGCAACCCTTATGAAGGTCAGAAATATGTTTGAGTCTGCACAACCATCTAGACAAGAATCGTTAGTAGAATCATATAAATAAAATAATCTTATGCTAGTTGTTCCACAAAAATATCTCAATATGTGTTTAACTATATTCAATATGTAAGTGGAGGTGCAGAACTATATCTATATAATAAATTAACATAAAATGCAATATCTGGTCTTGTGCATTGGCTAGATATAGTAGTGCTCCAATAGCACTTAAATACGACATTTCTGGAACAAGAACTTTTTCATCTTCTCTTTTGGTCGTAATGTACATTTATCCAAATCCAACCTGCGTACAACCATCGGTCTACTTAGTAGAAGTACTTTATCCATTATGAATCAGTTCAAAATTCTTTCAATATATCGGAAATGAGATGCACTAATATCCCACAGGAACTTCGATCTATTTGCAAACCGAGACCAAGCTTTGTCTTTTTTTCAAGTCTTCATTTCAAACTCATTCTTCAAATAGTTTGCAGTTTTCTCCAATTCTGTAGGAGACCTGATCAGGTTTTATATCATCAATATATACTGCTACTATTGAGAATTCATTTCTGAATTTCTTAATGAAGACACATGGATAAATTTGACTATTTTGTATCATTTCTTAGTCAAATATATGATAAGACGATTATACCACATTCTTGTGGATTATTTTAATTCATATAATGCTCATCTAATTTGAACACATGCCCTTAGACTTAGTCTTTGGCATTGTAAATCCTTCTGGAATTTTTATATAGATGTCAGTATCTAAGTCTCCATATAAATATGCAGTTATAACATCCATAAATCTTATATCAAGATTTTTAGAAACTGCGAGACTAATTAGATATCTAAAAATGACATCCGTAACTTGAGAGCATGTCTCAACGTAGTCAATTCCAGGTCTTTGAGAGAAACCCTATGCTACAAGTTGGGCTTTGTATATTTCAACTTCGTTTCTCTCATTTTATTTTCTCACGAAACACATATTTAAAACCAACATGGTTTATGCCCTTTGGTGTTTCCACTATAGGTCCAAATATACTACGTTTTTCTAAAGATTTAATTCTGCTTGAATAACATCTTTCCAGATTGGCCAATCTTTTATTTGTCGACATTCATTTATACTATGTGGTTCATTTTCACAATCATCATTGTCCTTTGATATTTCAGTAGCTACTGCATAGTTAAATATGTCATCGATGACAAGTGCTTTTCTATTCCACAATTCACCTGAACATGCATGGAATATCGAGATCTCTTCATTTTCAGGTACCTGTGCCTCTCTAGAGGCATCCATAGGCATTTCAGTGAATTTGGAAACATACACATCTTCATTATCTATTTCCGGAGCTCCAGCCACTATCGGGCTTTTATCAGGACAAGATGTTTCATTTACTCTCCTCTTTCTAGGAGCACTATCCTTGGAACCTATAGGTCTACCACTCTTTTGACGTGTAGTAGTAGATTCATTTGTCGTCTTGTTTAGATTTTGTCCAATTGAAACAATGATTATGACTGGCACATATGATATAGTTACCTTTATGATATCATTAAATGCATCAGGTAATTTATTTGCAATTTCTTGCAAATGTATCATTCTTCTTATTTCATAATCTCATTTGGAATTCTTGGAACTTAATGAGATCGATAGAGTAGGCGCATACCATGTCAATTCACGCCGTTAATTAGCAATACTTTGTTCTATATGAACAATTTGTTGCTTATACCTCCCCCTAACGGCGGGAAGACTATCATCAAATCTTGTAGTAAAGACATCACCAGTCATTGATTTTAAATACCTTATTATGGAAGAAAACTCAAAACTAGTGTATATTTTTCAAACATCATTGGGGACCCATCTTAGTTCTTTTGGAAGACGGAACTGGAACATATACTGTATATCCAAACTTTCTCAAATATGAAATGTTTGGTTGTTTACCACTAACAAGTTGTATATATAAAATAATATGGTAGGCAATGAGTCTAAATTTAACTAAAGATGCAACATGTAAAATATCATGTCTCAAGCCACAATTTTTAAACTAGATTGCACTAGTAGAGGTCTAGCTATAAGTTGAAGATGTTTAATAAATGACTCAGCTAACCCATTTTGTGTGTGCACTGGGGAACATGATGCTCTATCTCAGTTACTAATGATGTACAATAATTATCAAAAACTTGTGAGATGAATTATGCGGCATTATCAAGACTAATTAATATAGTCGTGTGATTAGGAAACTGAGATCTAAGTTTAATAATTTGGGCTAAAAGACGAGAAATACGAGATTTCTAGTAGACAATAGACAAACATATGACCACTTAATAGATGCATCTATGTGTACCATAAAATATCTTAAAAAGAACCACTAGCAGGGTGAATATGACCACAAATGTCTCTTTATGTTCTTTACAAGAAAGTAGAAGACTCATTCTTAACTTTTAGAAAAGATGGTCTAGTTATAATCCTTCCTTGTAAATAAGGAATATATAGTTGATTCTTCAATAAGCCAATATCGTAATTTTCAATAAATATCCACAAAGATTATCAATGATACATAGTATGTCCCGGATGACCCAAAGGGTCAAGCCAAATGTTATATAAGACATGATCATTGGCTTTATATTTTGCCACATTCATATTAGATTCAATTATGTTAATGGTGGTGAAATACAAACCCACCGAAAAACAAGATAACTCTTCTAATGTAAGCATTTTGCTCCCAACATTAGATGCGCTACATAATGACTCTTTGTTCTTATCATTTCGAGTTTCAATATGGTACCCATTTTGTGTATATCCTTGAAACTTAACAAATTCCTTTACGGAACTACTTGAACACATTCTGCAAATAGGTTTGAGTAACATGATGTGTGCTCTTCCAAAGCCCTCAATTATATGGCTGGCCAAGCTATTGTTGGCACTTTATGCCTGCCAAATACTAACTTTGGCAAAAACTTTGATTCTTCAAATTCATTTGTGTTGTAGTACTATCTAACAAACACATATCTAAGTCATTTTTCTTAGATTCTTTCAATCTCTCAAATCTTTTTTTTATTTTTTTTAGTAGCTCGACATTGCTAAATCAATGTCTATCTTTGTCATATTTACGACAAGCATGCATTACTACTCCATGAAGCAAAATAAAAATATTATGAACTTATATATTTTAGCTAGCATAAGTACAATAAGAAAAATTAAGCATTTCAAATAATAATATCATATTATAGAAATGTAACTCCAAATTTATAATATATATATATTTTTTTTCAATAAAACAAAACTCTCATGGCCTAGACATTCCATGATGAAAACAATGGTTTCTATGACTACAAATATAAATAGTTTGTAAATACTTGAAATAAACATATATTGACCGAGTGCTCATTCAAAAAATAAAAATTGCATTAGCTTCTTCTCAAACTATTCATTTGTAACTTGATTCCCTTTGTTAGAGGGTGTTGTCCATTTGTTCATTTATTCTTTCATGAACCATTGTTTCAACCTTTGTAAGGTAACCATGATATATCTTCCAATTTTTTTTTCATTCCCTCTTCCACGTCCTCCACCACGACCTCTGCTAATTCCAAAATTAGCATTTGCCTCAGGAATTGTCATTAACCCAGTTGGTCTAGAGTTGTGGTTTTTATGAGAACGTTACTATTTGCCTTTACTACACTGAGATAGTCACCGGTTCAGAGTAATTTATGAAAAAAATTCACAATATTATTGCTACAAAAGCACATTGCTTGCATAAAAAATGAAGAGGATCTTCTCAATCATTTGAGGCTCTGTTACTTTTTCTCCGTACAATCTAAGACGGAGAACAATAATAAACAGAGCACAATTATATTATTTAACATTTTTACAGTCATGGTATCTTAAATTCAACCATTCAGTTTGAGCAGTCATAAGGATTACCATCCTTTGGTGGTCAAATCTATCATTTAGAGATGTCCACAAATTCAATGGATCATCCTCACATAAATATCCTGTCTTTAGACCATCATGGATATGATGTCGTAGAAAAATCAAATCAAAGTCTTGACCTTGACTTTAGAATTTTTTTTATTTTATTTTTCTTCTTAATAGTACCATCAAGCTTGTTGGACTGCAATTACAACTTTGCATCCATTGTCATGATAAATAATTATTTTTGCTCATATCAAGAGCTTTGAATTCAAACTTTACAAGATTCGACACCTACATGACATAAAATAATTATATTAGATGTTAATCAATAATAAAATTGATAAGCGCTTTAAAGGTTACAAAACTTCACATATGCCACAATGTGATGAAACACATGAAAAATACTCCCACATGAACCCACATGGCACCCATGTGCCACACCTCATGTGTATCACATATACAACAATGTGGTAGAACGCTATCAAAGAAGTATCACATATACAACAATGTGATAAAACGTTATCAAATAATATTATGTCTTATGTGTATCACATATACAACAATGTGACAAAATGCTACTAAAGAATATTATATTGCTATCAAATAATATTATCTCATGTGTATCACATATACAACAATGTGATAAAACGCTATCAAAGAATATTATGTCTTATGTGTATCACATATACAACAATGTGACAAAATGCTACTAAAGAATATTATATTGCTATCAAAGAATATTATCTCATGTGTATCACATATACAACAATGTGATCATTATATAATAATTTATTTTGGGTTTTTTTTTTTAATATAATTCGATTCACATATACAACAATGTGAAGTAGTACACTATAGAATTCAAATAAATAAAATAATAGAAATAACCAATTCACTTGAACTAATTTAATGAAATTAACTAACTCCAAGTAAGTGAAATTTTTTTTTTAAGATATTCTAGAATAATTTCATAGTTCATAGAAAACATATAGAAATAAAATTTATACATAATCTTAAATAGATTATCATAAATTTTCTATTTTGAATGAAATTGTGAACATGTTCAATACGTATTTAGATTTAAAACTAAAAGAAAAAATAGATCTAGAAAACTTACGTTCTAATTGATCTATAAACACATAAATCAAACGTGTATTTAATTTTACTGAAACATGCATGTATCTAAGTATATAAAATTAGACTTACCTTTTTAATATCTTTCTTTTCTTAAGAGAACTATTTCTCCCTTCTTCTATTTCCTAGAGCATCGTGCTGATAACGTATTGTAAAACAAAGAAAAGGAGATGGAGGAAATTATTTCTTCATTCACATATATCAATCATCTTGAGAAGAGCCCTTTATATAGGCTTACAATGGAGGTTAACATCATGATGATAATTAAAAGAAAAATGCCAAAAGGCATAGGTTATGGATAACCATAAGTCATAGGTTATGGATAACCAAGAGACATAGGTTATGTAGGCCAACTAATTATGTGAATTATCCATATTTATAACATGTTGTCTTATTTTATTTTCTTATTTTATTTGTTTCTTTATTTTGTTAACTGGGCCAGTGAGCCCAATGGAATGGGTTATGAGCTTTAAAATTGTTTGGGCTGGGTATATATAAATCCATGATATAATAATTTTTAATACTGTATTAATATAATTATTAGTAATATTATTTTGTTATGAACTATTATTATTATTATTATTATTATTATTATTATTATTATTATTATTATTATTATTATTATTATTATTATTATTATTATTTAGTTATTTTTGAAATATTTAATATATGGACTTAAGTGGGACTTTAGTAAGTTTAAGGACTTATCGTACATTTGGACTTGTTATTGGACTTTTAAGCATCTATGTAAAATACCTTGGACTATATTGGACTTTTATACTAAAGTATATTAAAGACATTATCATATTATTCCTATCAAATTAAACTATGTTTCATATTTGACAAAACTAGTTAATTATTTAGTTATTACGTTTTTGTGGTTTTTAGGGATCTTAATTGGGCTATAGATTCATTAGGTTTTCATCTTAAATGCTTTACGAAATATTTTTGGTATTTACTTTAACTATAAAAATATTATTGTTGTATTTTTAAAATATGGTTTGACCAAAATGATTTCTCCTTGATTTTCAAGTATTTATGGTATTTTCTTAAATACGGGTTACCATATAAACGATTTTTCTTGGCTTCCAAGTATTAACCTAGAATATGTTGATTAGTAAATATATAGTTTTCAAATCATATAGTAATTTCCAAAAATAATATAAATATTATTTTCGTAATTCTTTCGATTACAAATCGCAGGATCGCGACTCATCTATTCCTATTTTCTTGCAACCCGAACATTACCCTAGGCTAAGTGGACTATTCCAAACGCAATGGGATTGTCGATTCACCAGCTAAGGACCTCAGGCAAGTGCACTTTCTGATTGCTTTCGATTCATAGTAGTCTTTTCATTTCATGTCTATACATATATCTTGCTGCTTGTTGACACGCTCGTCACACGGAGTAGTCGGGAGGGAAAATATCTTAGTAGACATGTGGACTACCCAGAACTATCTCCCGTGTCTTTCGTGAATGATAGCAGCTGCACACGACACGTGCAGTGAGCCGTATTTACCCCCTAGCTGTTCACATGTCGAAACGGATATTTCACACCACCTAGATAGATGTCTTTTATTAGTTTTTCCTTGTTTACTTCTCTATCGTGCTATGTCATCAGTTATCTACCAGTTTTTATCTCTCATATGTTATTTTCATGTCTTGTTAATTCTATTGTGTCTTCGCATTGTCGTCGGTTTGTGTACTTGTTCCATTCCTGACTGAAAACCAATATTTTTCAGATTTAGCCGCAATCACTCTTAGCACTGGGAGAACTTGGGTATGCTGAAGACAACCTAATACTAGAAAGCAATTGTATCAATTTCATTAATTATAAAATCTTGTATTTCTTTTACTTTTTTTTAAATGATGTAGTTGTTGTAATAATTTAGAAATGTGAATGAGCAGCAATTGTTTTTATTTAGCATCTATTTCTTGCGGACTTGACAGCGTTCTACCGCCGACTCTGCGGCGTAGGCTGGCTTGGACACGTCTCGTATCCGAAAAAGCGGGTGCGGTCGTGACACCCAGATAGCAAACTCCTTTGAGGATGGATCGGATGGCGCCTTCGTTTGGCCATTGACATAGCCAACCAAGCTACGTCCCTTCAGCGTCCGCATCGCCTGCCTCAACCATTTCAAGTAGTTGGACGTGCCTTCCAACTTTGTCTCCAGCTTTCCAACTTTCCCATTTTGTAGGATGACGGTTCCACATCAGTATGGGTCACCCGTGGGGTTGCCTCGGTTAATCTCTTGCATAAGATCTCATCAACCAGGACTTTCATCTCTTCTGCCGTCAGTTTACCACTGATAGAATTTATGGCGTCTTCAACTGTGAGTAGGGAGGTCTTGTTGTATCCCTAGTCGTCGTCGTCTGCTAACTGCTGGGTGTCCTGATCTCGGGTGTCTATGTCATCGACTATAGAGACCAGGGGGAACAACAAGTGGCCTCCTCACAGAAATTCTACATGCAAACGAGAAATTAGAACCGCATCATGATGACGAGGGTAGATAGTGCAAGCATACCCAATTGGACCGTGACTTCGTGCATGATCGATATTTCCAGAACTCCGAGTAGGAGCTGTGCAAAAATAACAAACTTTTGCAAGCACTTCCAAAAAAGATGCAAAAAACAAAAAATCGGGGCGCTGCACAGCAGTTCCTGGGGGGGCAGGTTCGGGGGCGCTGCACAACAGGTCCGGGGGGGCAGGTCCGGGTTGGGGGGGCGCTGGAATAGCAGATCGGGGGGGGGGGGGGGGGGGCTGGCGTCAGGGAGGGAGGGGTGGTTCGCGGCGCTGCACCGCAGGTCCGGGGGGGAGGAGCTGGAATAGTGGATCGGGGGGGGCTGGCGTCAGGGAGGGAGGTCGGGTCCGGGGCGCTGCACCGCAGGTCCGGGGGGGGAAAGGAGCTGGAATAGTAGATGAGGGGGTTTGGGGGGGCTGGCGTCAGGGAGGGAGGAAAAAAAATTTGGGAACCTGACTCTGATACCAAATTGAAATGAGTAGAATTTCTCAGATGATTTTATTGATGGGCTCCTGCCACTACTTATAGAGAGTAAACCTCTTCTTCACAATACAACTTCCGATGTGGGACTAAAGTCCATTATTAGTTCTTAACAAAATGAAAGAAAAATATTGGTGCAGCAATAAAGTAGATTCAAGCCTTGAGTATGAAAAGGTTGCAGTTGAATAGACTGAAGATATTGGTTATAGAATAAATCATATTATGAACATAGAATTAGAACAAGGGAAAAAAGCAGTAAACTAATCACTGCCTGGGAATAAATTTCATGAAATTCTCACACAAAAGCCTAGATTTCTCCCTAGGGTTTGAACAACAGATACCTTTCAAAGCTTAATTCAACAGAACAATAACAACAACAAAGCATTGAACCCAAAATTTTGGAGTCAGACTGTTTGAAACCCTACGTTGGACGGAGACATATAACACACGACACGATATAGGAGTGCACTAGTATTTCTTGGAGCGACTACATGTGTTTCCGATATCTATCTGATATGCGCTCGACACAACAGGGCCAGATTTTTGGAGTGTCTTAGCTTCCTGGTTGAATCCTCTTCTTCCATTCAACTTTTTTAAGAGTCATGTCCTTTGTAATGCTAACCAAAATAGTATCCTTACTTAAAACTTCAAACCATGTCCATCTAGGCTTACCTATAGTCCTAGTAATTCAATTAACTACTATAGTGTCACCCTCCTTACGGTAGTATCTATTGGTCTACATTGTCAATGCAACATAAACAAGAAAAATAATTCTTACAAAAGTCACTTGAAATACAGTACTTATAGTATAAAAAATTATTTGAAATATACAATCATTGTGAAACAAGAAAGTTATCCATCATTCAACCCTTTTCCATCATAATGGGGTTGGCAAACTAGACGGACACGATAATAAAAAGTTGTTATCCATGATCACTCAGCCAAATTTACAAGTGACTAGATACATCCTGGTCACCCTTTCTCCAATATTTTATAAACGAATTAATATATATAGAACTTTCGATCTCATGTTTGAAAAAGTAGAATGTAACTGGAAGTTTGTTCTACTTCAGTCATAAGACAAAAATGGACCCTATGGTCATATATCCAAAGTGGACCATCTTTAAAGGAAGATTCTACCAAATGAAAAAATACTTAAAGATGTATCCGTCATCAGACATACAAAGGCACTTTTCCCTACGGTAAATTGCTAGGATCAATATTATAAATTCTCAAACTCCCAAAAGTTTTAGTATATGAGCAAGTTGTAATCCGACATCCAGATGTATTTTATAGGATGCTTTGAAAAAGGAAAAAAAATAAGTAAGGCCTGTAGAATACATTTAGTAGTGATTTAATGCAACAACTGGCTGCAAGATATAAAATTACGAGGAATCCTAAAGAGAAAAAGGAAAAGAGAAGAAAATCAAATGCTCGCAGAGGAAAATGTAAACTAATAATTACATCCACCTTAGAAAGGTCTATGTATGAAGAAGCACATGGATTATCATAAACGGTAGTAAGCAATGTACTGGGTGATAGCCTGAAAAATACTTAAGTAAACCTATGTAATGTCATTGTAAGTACGCCCAGCCATAGTATTTAGCTCCATAAGATATTCAAATTTTCTTATCTGCAGAAATACCAGTATTAATTCGCTCTTGACTTCAATAACAATGAGCTGGAATCAGTATGTATGTGTATATGTGCAGACTACTCAGCTCTTAATTTAAAATACAAATGAGGAATCAGTCAATCAGTCATATGTGTCCTATTGTATATGTCTGAACTGTCGTTGTCTATGTTTGCATCCCTACACAAATTGGTAGCTGCCAATGTCAAAATAATAATGGGTAGGGGATCGCTGACAAGAACATCCATAACACCCGTGTACGCACGACACACACATACAAAGGGATGATTCAAAGTGCAGTATAGTATACCTCCCACCGAGCCCATCGCTCCTTTAGCTGAGTTCTTTTAAAAAGTTGCTCAGGCCTCTACAAAAAAATGAAGTAGCTGCATGATAAAATGGTATAAGATGGATACCCCTATCCAACAACAAATGTTTTTTCCTCGGGAGGCTTCCCTTGACACCTCTATTGGCTGCACAAATTAAAAATAAATACTAAAGTTACATATATTGAGATAATAACTCTGAACAAAGGTGATGCACCGACTTACTAATAACTTGCACGATACCAACAGCAAGACCAATGGAAGAGTAGGTAAAATACATGACAGCGGCAACGATGGAGAGCCACCATATTTGATCGAAGTCAGGAATAAGATCATTTAAGGGTTGCTAGACATGAGGCAGGAGCTGGGGTTGTCATCTCCATTCTTGTGGATGCAATTCAATCTCTGGATGGCGCTGGTTTTAGTACAAACAACACATGGTTAATCTCACTGGCATTTTATCAAACAGATAGAAAGCAACAACAAGAACAAAAATGTATCTACAACAAAATTGCAAGTAACCAAATAGAGATAGATCTAATAGTATTAAAAACATCAACACTGACATAAAACAACGGGACTTTCGCGTCGAACATAGCGTTGTAAAGGAAGCCTGTGTTCTCCATGGCCTGGCAAAGGATGCGGAGCGTCTCCTAGTGGTACTCGTGGGAGGCATGGGAGAAGTTGAACATCACCACTTTCATGGCTTGAGCGTCTTGGACATGAATGGACGAGATGAATGGAGATGGTCGGAGACGAACGGAGATGGTAAGAGACGAATAGAAAGACGCTCAAGCCATCTCCCTTTGTAGATGGCTATCGAGTGAAGAGGCGGAGGAGGAGAGTACTCGGGGAAGAAGAAACGAGACGGCATCGGGTTTTATGGGAGTGATTTTTCTTTGTCAAGAGAGAGAGAGCGGGTGAAACAAAATTTGGAGCCTTTTTATAACCTTTATGCAAATAAGTGTTATAAAAGTTTAGACTTTATCTTTCTTTCTTTTTACATAAAAGCGTTATAATAAACCAAAAATCCCTTCAATCCGTCATATCAGAGCATCTTTCTGAAATTTTGTATGGCTTTTATATAAAGGGTTATAATAGCGATTTCTAAAGGGAGGTTTTTTTTTCTTGTAGCGACTAATTATCCCGTCGACCAGTAACCCTAATTCTTTTGTTATTTTGATTTCAGAAAAAATAAAGAATTTATTCTAACACTATCATAGGCAAAATGGATATATTGAAACAAAGT
This sequence comes from Iris pallida, assembly GCA_029216955.1. Lineage (NCBI taxonomy): Eukaryota > Viridiplantae > Streptophyta > Magnoliopsida > Asparagales > Iridaceae > Iris > Iris pallida. The sequence goes on from JANAVB010027997.1 coordinate 829,508, forward strand.
ACACATGTCTACTACAAAATGTTCTCTCTATAAAGTGTACTTAGATTCAAGTCTCACCAGCTCCAACTGAGGAACTATGTAGAGGTTTTATCTGGACAATTAAGCATGTGGTCAAGGATATCATGCGCCAAGAGGATTAAATCGGTGGTCTAAGAGGCCTCTATCTAATAGATGAACGGGTGAAAAGAAATATCCTAATTGACTAAATAAAGATTAAAAAAACTTTTAAGCAGCAACACTGAGACTTGGTTTGGTATTGATGTTGTTTTTCAAAAGTCTATAGCAGAAACAGTGTTTTGGCAGCAGGTGGAAAGTTGTTGTCAAATTTGTCCAACTTTCAAGGAAGTATAAAATTAGAAGTTACTGCTTCTTCAATATGGTTCCTCAAAAGAGTGAATGATATATGTATCAAGAAGAAGAAAAAGAGGTGAGGAATGGAAATTTTGAAGCGGTGGTTGTAGCGCCCTCCTTTCGATAGGCGACGGAACTTCATAATATGCTTGCGCCGAGTCAGATCGGCCGGGAACTTAGATGGCCATCTAACTCGATCCCTAAGCTTGGTAAACGATAACGCCTTGCGGCATCGATTCAAATTGATTTGGACGGAAGATACGAGAATCGATCCAACTAATGGAACGACTTCTGTTGGAATAAGTCCTAGATGCAGCGGGCTGCGTCTCGGTGAGTGAGCTCTATATAAGAGTCCCTTCGACGGGACCGGACCGCTGTATGGTTTTCTTGGAGCTTTGCCGCTGGGCTTGATGAAGTACTTTCGCGTCGTTTTCATGGATGCAATTACAAATTTCGATACAAGGAAAAAAGAAGGAATTCTAACAACGCGTTGGTGCCATTGCAGGAGCTCGCGTAACTAAGGATTGACGTTGCGTAGCGCTTCGACGACCGACACAAAGCAAAGTAATCGGTGGGTGATTCGGCCTTCTTTTCTACTTCGTCCCGCAAATTAATTCCTTGCCTCGAATTCATTCAAATCGAACGATGCCAAGTTAATTGCATACCAATCCACTAAGTCAAGAACTTGGGAAAAACGTATCGATTTAGAGTAATCTACTCTTTATAACGCTTATACGTTGTAAAGAGATTTATTTCAAAACATGAAAAATTAGAATAAATAATTAAGTATGATTTAAAAAAAATCGGAAAGAGGGTTTACAAATCTACCCACCTTAAAAGTAATTTCGTCCTCGAAATTTTAATCCATAACTATTCTAAAAATTTAAAATCCATCATTTCCTTAATCTTCTCAATTTAATTCCTCACAATATTTTATAACCCTTTCTAGCCATTCTATAACTCTGAATACTTGAGGACTGCTACCCACCTTTGGTCACACTACTCCATCGAATCTTCTGTTGCTAAACTTCATAATCTTCCAACTAATTGCTAAAATTCCTACCGATAGATATCTACGGCATATGGTATATATAATCCTTTCCTATCTATCAATAACCCAAAATCTAACAATCAACAAAGTTTTACACAAGTAGCTAAGAAGTATCCATAAATTCTAGTGAGTATGGTTATTCGTCACTCTGGAATAAGAAGGACGGGAGGTAAGGAAGAATAATTGAGTCAAGGTTGAGGCTCTAATGGAGGTTGGAAAGTATACCGGTACTATGGTAAAGGTTATAACTAGTCCTTTTAACCTGAAAGTCGTACTCCAAAAATAGAGTACAAGGGGACGAGTTTGAGTGGGAATGACATACCTAGATGAAGGTGGACCCGTCTAGATCTTACATATGAAATTTGTTGGGAGGTAATAGCTGGTCTCGTGCTCCGAATATTAATGGCACGGCCGATGATCTAAATGGAAAGTGGGAGTCTACGGGGCACCAATTATTATCCTAGTGGAAGTTATTCTAATCACTCTGTAATCCTCGTATATTTAAAATGTTAGAAGGCTTACAGTCTACCCACCTTAAAGGCTAGGATATGGTGGCAAGGTTCCTGTCACAGGGCTGGCCGATGGTAGCTACACTTACATATACAACTATCATAGCCATGGGAATACTCTGTATCTATCTATCTATCAATTACGAGCTTTCGTCTTTCTAATCGGTGAAAGACAAAACAATTAAAGAGTTCAAGAGAGATGTCACTGAGTACAATTTCGTGATTCAAAAGGCGAATGCATAATTCAAGAGGACTTGTCAAAGCAATCGTGGATGAGATCCTGGATAACTCTATATCGCAATCCACGTAGGGTAATTAAATGAAAAACGAACCAAATGCATCCTGGTTGATCAGACCGTGATACAATGATTCTGATTAGACTATATGTTAGCGGGCGTCCCCAATAAACATATGTCTCGAATTAAGCTCGACAAAAGAGTAAGCTTGCAAAACTAGGCTGTAATAGCAGCATTGGTCAAAATGGTCAAAATATGCATAGGGGAGATTTTTGGAAAGGAGGCACAATAGTTCGAGTTTTGAGAAAGTCAAAATCTAACTCGAGGTTCGTACACGAATAACAGAATCAGGAATTACAAACTAATTCTTACAGCAAAGAAAATTTTAAAATAGACAGTTCCAACTTATGATATAAAATTTATATCTAATAAGGCAAAATAATATTAAACAGTTCATTAAAATTAATGTCTTTATTCTAGGCAAGTCTAACTTACCAGTGAATAGTGGATACACATTGGATCATAATGTCATATTAAAAGTATCAGTGTACCTATAGGGATCTAACAAGTTATCTAAATTACATGGCCTATCTAATAATCTTAACTACCCAATGGTCAGTGTGAACAAGGGACTCCTAGTCCTAGTTATTCTCCTAAATTATTTTAATCCTATTTGTGAATGAGCATTTCCTGGTCGCAGGCTCGCAGCAGTACGACTAAGATACGTACTACCACGAGTTCGCAGTCTTTTGCAAAAACTGACCTGCATGGGCCACCACAAAAACTTGTCACGACCCGCACCCGGTTTTCGGATACGAGACGTGTCCAAGCCAGCCTACGCCGCAGAGTCGGCGGTAGAACGCTGTCAAGCCCGCAAGAAATAAATGCTCAAGAAATAAACAATTGCTGCTCATTCACATTTCTAAGTTATTACAACATTTACAATTAAAGAAAAATACAGAATTTTATATTTAATGGAATTGATACAAATGCTATCTATTTCTAGGTTGTCTTCAGCATACCCAAGTCTTCCCAGTGCTAAGAGTGATCGCGGCTAAACCTGAAAAATGTTGGTTATCCAGTCAGGATTGGAACAAGTACACAAACCGACGGCAGTGCAAAACACAATAGAATTATCAAGACATGAAAATAGCATATGAGAGATGAAAACTGTAAGAAAACTGATGTCATAGCACGATAGAGGAATAAACAAGGAAAAACTAATAAAAGACATCTATCTATCTATGTGGTGTGAAATATCCTTTCAACATGTGAACGGCTAGGGGGTAAATCCGGCACCCTGCACGTGTCGTGTGCAGCTGCTATCATTCACGAAAGACACGGGGGATATTTCTGGGTAGTCCACATGTATACTAAGATATTTCCCCTCCCGACAACTCCGTGTGACGAGCGTGTCAACAAGCAGCAAGATATATGTATAGACATGAAATAAGAAAACTACTATGAATCGAAAAGCAATCAGAAAGTGCACTTGCCTGAGGTCCTTAGCTGGTGAAACCGACAATCCCGTTGCGTTTGAAATAGTCCACTTATCCTAGGGCAATGTGAAGGAGTTCGAGTCACAAGAAAATATGGATATGATTAGTCACGTTTAAGATTTGATATTCGAAGGGAGTTCGTAACTAATACGTATAGTTATTTTGGAAAATAATAATAATATTAAAACTATATTGTATTAGGCAACATATCCTTATATAGCCATTAGAAATTAGAAAATATGTTATTAAGTTAAGTAATAATTTAGAAAATATTACATACTATTTAGGAAATATTAACTAGATTTTTATTACCCAAAATACTTTAGTTCAAAACTATACTCAAATTACCACAATTATTACAATAAGACTTTTAAGCAATGTTTGAAAAAAATAGGTGTGGGGCCAAGCCCCATTCTATATTTTTGTCACAAAATAACTTTTAGAAATTTATTTTAATATCTAAAATATCATTAATATAATTAATCAAAATAGCAATTACATAAATTTAATTATAGAAAAGAAAACTGATAACATAAGTAAAATAATAATAATAATAATAATAATAATAATAATAATAATAATACAACCCTACCTACCACTCCTCTACTCCCAGTTCCCAATTTGTACTAAATAATGTTTAGGAAAAATACTAATATAATTAATATATTAGTCCATAAACATGCTTGCGGTGTACCAAGGTTTATTAATCATACTAGTAAAGTAACCATATCATCCTACAATACTAAAATGTTCCCACTTGCCTCGTTCTCTGAGAACATGGTATAATAGCAAACACAGCAGAAACTTAACTTATTAATAGCTAACTTTATTAAAAGGAGGATGGAGAGAGAGAAAGAAGGTTGAGGATTTGGGAGGGCTCACCTCGGGTGCTCGTCGGCGGCCAGCCACGACCGCGGAGGCGGCATCGGTCGGAGAACCAGACGAGGTTTCGGCCAACGGCGGCGGGCGCGGGTCCTCGGGAGGTGGCTCGCCTTGGTCCGCACACCCAGTGGCGGAGGGCGGGCTGAGCGAGGCAGCGTCGCCGGCGGAGGCGTTGCCGTCATAGGGTGCGGCGGTCGGCGGCCAGGAGGAGCGCGGGTCGTCTCGGGGGCGCGAGCACGGCGATTCCCCGGCGGTGGCCGTCGAGGACAGTGGAGGCGGTGTGGTGAGACGCGATGGGATCTGGAACTACGGCGGGTCGCTGGAATTGGGTGGCGGTCGTGGCGTTCTGATGGAGGCTATGGCGGGTTCGTCTGACTCGGCTACGGCACCGACAGCGGAGGTAAGTGGTGATGGTGGCGGTGTTTGACGATGATGGTGGTACTGTTCGTGTCGGGTGTGTCCGACACGAACTGGATTTGTAAGGTTTAATGGAATAAGAAGGGGTTGACACGGACGCACGGGTCCGGACACGGTGATTACTGTGGTGTTGGGTTTCTTGTGGCTGGAAATTGTGGTGCATGCGAGGAGGACAGTGGTGTGGCAGATGACAGGGGTGGTGCCGGCGTTGATGGCAAGGATCGGTTGTGGCGGGGTTGATAGGGAGAAGTCTTCGGCTGTAGAAGGAAGGATTGTTGGTTCTCCATATATAGGAAAGAGCCGACCATACGTGCAGATTTATAGGAATAGGGATAAATTATTTAGTTTAATGTATAGGAGGAAAATATGATAAGTATTGCAAACAGATTCTTACTCATCTAGGATAGATCATAGACCCAATATCCTATGATTATAGGTCCAAATACATTCGTGTAATCCGAACAACTTACATAATAATATTATTCATTCATTAAAAAAATCAGAATTAACCTTAATCCAACAATAATTAAAATCAATATTAATGTAAATGAATATTTGATAATATCACTTAGTTTTAAAAAAATAGATTTCTAGAAATATCAATCTTATTAAACGATTTTAAAAGCAATATTTAGTATTATCAATTGTCTGCTAATGACAATAAATTTACATAAAAGCTTATTACTAGATATTAACATACTAATTTAAATCAAGCAAATAAATTCAACTCAAAGACTCATTAGGAGATAAATGCATTAATTTAAATCAATCATTAATTTAAATCAAAATCCTTTAAATGAATACTTGATATCATTAAGTCAATTTAAATCATATAAATCTATATAAAATTAATCATACTATTTTAAAATGATCTTTAGTATTTATCAAAATAAGTTTAATCACATATTTTAAATTAAATCAATAATTGACTACCATCGTAATATAATTAATATTCGATATCTTCGAATAATTTTAAAAATATATTTCTTTATAAATCCAAAGTTCTATTTAAAATACTTTGACAAATAATTTAATTAATAGAAAAATGTTTAACCCACCTTCGAAGTTCATATACTTCGAAGGCCCAAAAAGTAAAATATTTTGGTGTTACAAAATAATAAACTTTCAAGAATAAATATTTTATTATTACCAAAATTGTATTTTTCAAGTCACAACTTTAAGACAGTTTTGAAATACAAAAGTAATAGCAAATAACGCTTATACGTTGTAAAGAGATTTATTTCAAAACATGAAAAATTAGAATAAATAATTAAGTATGATTAAAAAAAATCGGAAAGAGGGTTTACACTTTTAAGCAGCAACACTGAGACTTGGTTTGGTATTGATGTTGTTTTTCAAAAGTCTATAGCAGAAACAGTGTTTTGGCAGCAGGTGGAAAGTTGTTGTCAAATTTGTCCAACTTTCAAGGAAGTATAAAATTAGAAGTTACTGCTTCTTCAATATGGTTCCTCAAAAGAGTGAATGATATATGTATCAAGAAGAAGAAAAAGAGGTGAGGAATGGAAATTTTGAAGCGGTGGTTGTAGCGCCCTGCTTTCGATAGGCGACGGAACTTCATAATATGCTTGCGCCGAGTCAGATCGGCCGGAAACTTAGATGGCCATCTGACTCGATCCCTAAGCTTGGTAAACGATAACGCCTTGCGGCATCGATTCAAATCGATTTGGACGGAAGATACGAGAATTGATCCAACTAATGGAACGACTTCTGTTGGAATAAGTCCTAGATGCATCGGGCTGCGTCTCGGCGAGTGAGCTCTATATAAGAGTCCCTTCGACGGGACCGGACCGCTGTATGGTTTTCTTGGAGCTTTACCGCTGGGCTTGATGAAGTACTTTCGCGTCGTTTTCATGGATGCAATTACAAATTTCGATGCAAGGGAAAAAGAAGGAATTCTAACAACGCGTTGGTGCCATTGCAGGAGCTCGCGTAACTAAGGATTGACGTTGCGTAGCGCTTCGACGACCGACACAAAGCAAAGTAATCGGTGGGTGATTCGGCCTTCTTTTCTACTTCGTCCCGCAAATTAATTTCTTGCCTCGAATTCATTCAAATCGAACGATGCCAAGTTAATTGCATGCCAATCCACTAAGTCAAGAACTTGGGAAAAACGTATCGATTTAGAGTAATCTACTCTGAAAAATACAAGTTTATCACATAACTCAGAAAGTTTAAGGTTTTCGGAAAAAGATAGACTATTTCAAGTGCTGCAAAATAATATGAAACGTCGATTATGGGTTAGGATGCCTCGGACAATTTGGTGCCTGCGGGACGCTAAATCGGGAGTATGGCTTGGGGAAAAATGAATCGTGCATGAGTTGGGAGAAAATGATAATGTCGTTCAATTCTGTCCGCGCTATACAAAATTGTTGCATATGTTAAACTGTTCACGCATTGGCATGGTCATGGACAGCTTGTGCACAAGTTGATATTTTTCCTCGAATCAGTATCCCGGACATCGGAATCGAATTGACCTAGGGGGAATGAATAATCGTGCTTCGACACTGATGCATTGCGGGACCGTCAGTCAGGCTTGCAACCTAGACTGAGCGGGCCGAAATGCCGTTGAGATAGTCCCACGTGATGTGTAACATCAATGACCGCATATAAGATAGAAGCATGCTCACCTATTGTCTTATGCAGGGTAAATATTATCTCTGTTTTTATGCAAGGAAGAGCACGACCGTGGTAAGAAATACGATAAACTGCTATGTTAAACTGTATGCTTTATTACTCAAAGATGGCTATCGAATATGAACTGAATTCATTTAGTTCTAATAGAAAGACAACTCTAAAGCATGCCTACCCTAACAATCAGAGTCGGTTTAGACGAGTGGGTTCGTCTCATCCACTTAGCAAGTGTGTTAATTCCATTCCCCCAATTTTCCTAGGTGCGACGGGCGCTCCCAACTAAACGGAAGCTGAAGTACGGAGAGGCGTTTTGAATCTCTTCCTATGCTGAAGTATTTTGAAGCCAATTCAGTCGACGGCTTATGTATAAAGAGGCAAATGTATGGGACGACAAGTGTTAGTTTAGGCAGCTTGTCGAATGTATTTTCTTCTGTTTTCAATCAATGTAGACGCAACGGCATCCAATGTAAATTACGACTTGCACTTCGTTGCAAGCTATGAATGAAAAGCATTTCTATCTTCCTATACTGTGTCTTATATTCTGATGTGATTTGTGAAGTTTTAACTTGGCGTATTAATATCAAAAAGCAACGTAACGTTCTTGCCTTGTACGAGTGCAATTCTAGACTCGTACGGCATCATGCCTTAGCGAGGACGATCGAATCGGCAAAGTAACACCGGGGACGAACGGTTTGTCGACTCGGGGCGTGACAAATTGGTATCAGAGCACAGTTATGTTTCCTCGGATTTGCGAAAGATATTTCATTGTTGGAATGTACGTTGTGATGGTTCAATTGAATGCTTGTCGACATGCTGCGTGAAATAAAAGTTCCATATAGGTAAGTCCGTAGATATTTTTGGAAAATACTAACGGGTTTACTTTGTTTTGTAGGAATGACTAAGAAAAGAAACAATCCCGGCACAACAACCCAAACTGTAGATAGTACGTCGAACACAAAAAGCGCTGGCCCTAGCGAGATGACTATGGAGAAGATGCTACAGTTGATGGAACTGCAGCAGCAACAACTTCAGGCACAATTCAAAGCCCAATTTGATGCGCAGCAGAAGCAGATGAACGCTCTGACTCAGATAGTGAGCAGAATGGCGGACAGTACCAAGGATACGGACGAGGTACCAGAGGAGACGCAAGATGATCAAGAAGAAGACGAGGAGAAAGAAGCTCAACCGCAAACGAAAAATTATTCTTCCTTGTTCAAGGCGAAGGATTTTCGCAAGATGAATCTACCAAAATTCAACGGCCGAGCAGAGCCTGATGTGATCGTAGGGTGGCTCGCGGAGATGGAGGACCTGTTTAATCTGCTCAGCATTGAAGGGTCCCAGAGGATAATTTGTGCAGCGTTACAGCTGCAACTAAGGGCATACGACTGGTGGGCAGCTAAGAAGCAGGAAATCTACGAAGCCGATACAGACGCCACAATTTCCTGGAAGATATTCAAGGAAGCTTTCCTTGAACAATACGTTCCTCGTGCCGTTCATCGTCAAAAAGAAGACGAGTTCATGATGCTGCGACAGGGAAATATGTTTGTCGACGATTACGACTCGAGCTTCTCAAAGCTGGCAAAGTTTGCCGGCGCCTTCCTGCCCAACAAGGAAGCATGGTGTGAACGTTTCCAGCAAGACCTAAACGACAAACTGCGAAGGGACATCATGAATCAAAAGTGCCGTACATACCATGAATCCTACAATGCCGCTCTCGATAGTGAGCGTGTCTTTGGCCGTATGTCGCATAGAGCCGTGTCTGTTGTCCGTAACCACTTCAACAAGCATCCTAACGACGTCGGAGGATCGGGAATAACAAAACGTCCGAATAGATTCGATGACCAAAGCCATGGCAGTCAACACTGTACCAGGTGCGGTAGGCGTGGGCACCGAACCGTCGATTGCGTCATAAGATCTTGCTACAAGTGTGGCGAGGTAGGCCATATAGTTCCATATTGCCCGCAGAAAGGTCCGAATCAACACAACCCACCAAGGAACGTTCCAAATTCGCATAAAGCGTCGATGCTGCATGGCACGAATGCGGTGCCCGTCAACCAGCAGAATCAACGCCATGGGGCTCAAGGCCGAGTGTATGCATTAACTCGGGACGAGGCATTCGCGTTCGATACCGTTGTAACAGTTATAGTACTCTACAAAAATATACCTCACTACCAAAATAAGTCATATCAGCGACATATTTAGCGACTCCATGAAATTTCGTCGCTAATTTTTAGGGTTTTAGCGACGTTAATATAAGACGTCGCTGTTTGTCGCCAACAGCGACTAATAGCGACGTCTAGCGGCTATATTTTGTTAAATGGGAACCTGCGTCGCAAGTTCGTCGGTACCCGTCGCTGATATAGCGACGTATAGCGACGCATTTTAAGCGGCGTCGCCGTTTATTATATATCAGCGACGTTTAGCGACGTCCTATAAGGACGTCGCTAATCGATTCATATAGCCAGCGAGGGTTTCCTTTTCGATCATTCACAATTTCCCCCCCCCCCCAATTTTGGACGCGCTCCTACTCCACGACGCTCCTCCGACGATTTCCCTCCTTCGGCCTCCTCCTCCGTGGCGCTCCTCCGACGATCTCCCTCCTCCAGCCTCCTCCTTCTCCTCCTCCTCCTTCCTCAGGTAGCTCCTCCTTCTCCTCCTTCTCCTTCTCCTCCTTCCTTTGGTAGCTCCTCTCCAGTTTCTCCTCGTCTTCTAGCTCTCTCTCTCGCTTCTAGTTCGTGTCCATGAGAGCGTGGACTCGCTGCGGGGGATACGAGACTGACAGTGGACTCGCTGCGGGGGACACGAGAGCGTGGACTCGCTTCTAGTTCGTATGACACCTATTTTGTTGGTTTGGACACGTCGTGTCCCACTGTGTGGACACGAGACTCACAGTGTGACACCTATATACTGATACTGGGAGTTTTTTTGGGCATATCAACTGTCAATTTGATGTTTTGCTTGGATTCGAATTCTAATTTAGGGTTCGAGCCCTATTTACTGATACTGGGAGTTTTTTTAGGCATTTTCAGGGTTTTGAAATGATGAATAAATTGACTAATAATTATTATCGAGCCCTATAAAATTTCAGCTATGTCACGAAGGATGGATACTAATCCTGTGAATGAGTTTTCTCCTAAGTATTCTCGACAGTTGAGTATGAATTAGCTCACTGACATTACTGAAATATGGAATAATTAGACTTTCTGTTCAGTATCCTTTGACTGAATTAAGTTGACCTGAAACCATATTTTAAATCCTAAATCTACGGTACGACATCGTGATCAGGACATAGTCCCTGCAGCCATTCGACTGGCGAGACAGAAACTATGTAGCCGTAGATAAAGTTGACTGTCCTTCGACCCTCATCCCTCGGCAATAATGATACGACAACCTATCACTATATCTTATATAGTAGTAGATGACGTCTTAGTATTACATTATGTGAGTTCATCTTGATTCTGTTACATTCTTCAGATACTACATACGATAAGAACATATACTACACCATATATACAGAACATAGATGATTCACACTAATGTATGCTAGAATGAATTTTACAGTTGTGTTTTGAGCCATCCGTTCTGCTACTTGGCAAAAAATCAAATTTATTGTACTTTATCTGCTTTCGAAAATGTACTCAAATTATATGATGGTTCCTTTAGTTAGCTTGCTTATGTTACAATTATATTAGCTTGCTTACCAGATGGCACCCATGACCCGAGGAGCGGCACGTCGTTTGAGGAAAACAGTGAATGCTGAGGTGGCTCCTCCTACAGTTAAGGAGGAAGTGGCACCGGTTGCTAGTGAGACTGGAGTTCTATTCATCCAGCACCGGTAGCTAGTGAGACCGGGAGTTCTATTCATGCAACACTTGCAAGGGACGACATCTCTCCTCACGCCAAAAATCTTGCTTTTTCGAGGTGCTTGTGTGATCGTATCACTGAGCATTTGCGTGAGCAGCGTGGTTCTCAATAGCTATTAGTACTTATTTGTATTGGACTATTTGTATTGGGTTATTTTTGTATTAGACTATTTGTATTGGACTACATATATGAATTAGTACTATGTCAATCTCTGGATTGTATTGGTACTACGACCCTCATCCTTCGGCAATGATGATACGACAACCAACCAGAAAGGATACTCTAAGAGATCCATCTGAGTAGGACGTATACTCTGAGAGATCACCTTTACAAGTATGATATCAGTAGTGGGATTGAGTGTGTACGTCCTACTCAGATGGGTCTCTCACCGTTACTATTTTTTTCTGACAGCATGGTGGATGTGCTCCATCAACATATTCTTGCTCCGAGCCAAAACTTTGCCCCGGAGCTCGAGTGGACATCTTTCGTATAGAGCTCGAGTGAGAGGTTCCTGACAGCATGGTGGTCTCCTTTGTCAAAGTATCCGTGCTCATCACACATTAGTTGTGGGACGAGCACGGATACTTTGACAAAGGAGACCACCATGCTGTCAGGAACCTCTCACTCGAGCTCTACACGAAGGATGTCCACTTGAGCTCCGGGACAAAGTTTTGGCTCGGAGCAAAAATCTGTTGACGGAGCACATCCACCATGCTATCAGAAAAAATAGTAACGGTGAGAGACCCATCTGAGTAGGACGTACACACTCAATTCCACTACTGATATCATTCTTGTAAAGGTGATCTCTCAGAGTATACGTCCTACTCAGATGGATCTGCAGAGTATCCTCTCCGGTTGGGTTGTGTTCTGAGCCATCCGTTCTCACACTTAAAATACATATTAATTAGAACTGTGTTTTGTATTTTCGGAGAAACCAGGGATTTGATTCTATATTTTGTATTTTGATTTTTGTATTTTGGCTCCAGCTCCATTTGCATTAATCTACGGTACGACATGGTCTCTGCAACCATTCGACTGGCGAGACAAAAACTATGTAGCCATAGATAAAGTTGACTGTCCTTCGACCCTCATCCCTCGGCAATGATGATACGACAACCTATCACTATATCTTATATAGTAGTAGATGATGTTTTAGTATTACATTATGTGAGTTCATCTTGATTCTGTTATATCCTTCAGATACTAGATACGATAAGAACATATACTACACCATATGTACAGAACATAGATGATTCATACTAATGTATGCTAGAATGAATTTTGGGTTGTGTTCTGAGCCATCCTTCATCTACCCCCTTCCCTGAGCCATCCTTCATCTCTCATTTCCCTCCGGGTCCACTCTACTCCCAATCTCTTCCTCTTTATACACGGATCTACAGAATCAATGCCATCCGAGGAAGGCAAAACTGAATCAGCATTGTCTTCCGGATCGTCCTCATCAAGGCATAACGGACTGCTCAGCGTGCCCAGCTTTTTCAACTTTTCGCTGGCTGCAGAGTCAAAATGGGAACGGGTCCTCTTTGTCGGCCCAGAGCTCTGACTCGCACTCGTCGCCTCGCTACCGGTTTCCTCTTCTCCTCTGACGCGGGTCATAAGAAAAGAAATTTCGTACCTCTTCTTCACATAAACATCATTGCCGCCTTGTACTCGAGCCTCCTCGTCTGTGACGCTATCCAACTTCTCGATGCCTACATTGTCACTCGAATCTCCCCTTCGACTAGTATCGTCCTCTTATTCGCCTGTCTTTTCGCTCCCTGTCTTGCAATCATCTGCTATCACCGCCGTCTCATTCGACTCCTTCTCCGATGACTCCGAGGAGGAGGAGGAAGACTCGGAGAAGGAGTCGAATGAGTCGGCGATGATAACAGTTGATTGCAAGATAGGGAGCAAAAAGACAGGCGAATAAGAGGATAATACGAGTCGAAGGGGAGATTCGAGTGACAATGTAGGCACCGAGAAGTTGGATAGCGTCACAGACGAGGAGGCTCGAGTACAAGGCGGCAATGATGTTTATGTGAAGAAGAGGTACGAAATTTCTTTTCTTATGACCCGCGTCAGAGGAGGAGAGAAAATCGGTAGCGAGGCGACGAGTGCGAGTTAGAGCTCCGGGCCGACAAAGAGGACCCGTTCCCATTTCGACTCTGCAGCCAGCGAGAAGTTGAAAAAGCTGGGCACGCTGAGCAGCCCGTTATGCCTTGATGAAGACGATCCAGAAGACAATGCTGATTCAGTTTTGCCTTCCTTGGATGGCATTGATTCTGTAGAGCCCGGGGAAGTGGCTTCTCCTCGACAATGATGATACGACAACCTATCACTATATCTTATATAGTAGTAGATGACGTTTTAGTATTACATTATGTGAGTTCATCTTGATTCTGTTACATTCTTCAGATACTACATTCGATAAGAACATATACTACACCATATGTACAGAACATAGATGATTCACACTAATGTATGCTAGAATGAATTTTGGGTTATGTTCTGAGCCATCCGTTCTGATCAAGCATCTTCCTTCTCCTCTCCTCCACCATGGCTCTGAACCCATCTGCTCCTTCCTACTTCTCTTTTTCTTATTTGACTCTCTCAGCCGCATATGATATCCAGCTCAAGTGTAGAGTCGGGGGAGAAGAAGTGGACAGAAAGAGGAGGGGGGAGCAGCACAGCCAGCGGCATGACCCGGAGGAAGTACAGATGTTTTCTTCAAATCCGTAGGAGAACTATAAGGATATATCTTTTCACAATATATCATCTTGTCAAAGACCCTTAATGTGACAACCATGTTACCGCGGTGTCGGAAGACTAACATGTCATAATTTTCTAAGCCGTGTGTTTTGACATAATCCTCCCAACTCTTTCCTCCTATGTAGTAATCTTACATTTTTATATAGAACTAAAATTCGGTTGGAGGATTATGTTAAAACACACGGCTTAGAAAATTATGACATGTTAGTCTTCCGACACCGCGGTAACATGGATGTCACATTAAGGGTCTTTGACAGGATGATATGTTGTGAAAAGATATATCCTTATAGTTCTCCTACGTATGTTGAAGAAAACCTCTGTACTTCCTTCGGGTCATGCCACCGGCTGTGCTGCTTCTCCCTCATCTTCCTGTCCACTTCTTCTCCCCCGACTCTACACTTGAGCTGGATATCATATGTGGCTGAGAGAGTCAAATAAGAAGAAGGGAAGTAGGGAGGAGCAGATGGGTTCAGAGCCATGGTGGAGGAGAGGAGAAGGAAAATGCTTGATCAGAACTTGAGGTGAAAAAGTTGTGACATTGATAGCGTGAGAGAGGGAGAGGGTAGAAAAGTTCTTCTCCCCCGACTCTACACTTGAGGTGGATATCATATTTTGGTTTCTGTATTTTGGCTCCAGCTCCATTTGCATTAATCTACGGTACGACATGGTGATCAGGACATAGTCCCTGCAGCCATTCGACTGGCGAGGCAGAAACTATGTAGCCGTAGATAAAGTTGACTGTCCTCCGACCCTCATCCCTCGGCAATGATGATATGACAACCTATCACTATATCTTATATATATAGTAGTAGATGATGTCTTAGTATTACATTATGTGAGTTCATCTTGATTCTGTTACATTCTTCAGATACTACATACGATAAGAACATATACTACACCATATGTACAGAACATAGATGATTCACACTAATGTATGTAGAATGAATTTTAGGTTGTGTTCTGAGCCATTCGTTCCCATACTTGGCAATTAAGTTGTGGACCATTATGTTTGACATTGTTGTTACAAATTTTCATATATCTGTGTTGATTAATGAGATTGTGTTTCAAACGTGTTCGTGATTGTGTCTATCTGTGTTGTTTGATACTGTGTTCGTGATACACATCGTTGTTGCTGTAACAAATGGTGTAGGGGATGCTGCAAATGCTGCAGGAGATGCTGCAAATGCTGCTGGGAATGCTGCAAATGCTATATATTTTTTTCAATATTAGCGACGTTCAGCGACGATTTGCGACGTTCAGCGACGAAAATAACGTCGCTAAGTAAGTACCCCAACGTTGCTAACTGTGATGAATACCGTCGCTGATCGTCACTAAACGTCAGTACTGTAGCGACGTAGAAAAGTTGCAGAACGTCGTCATATGGCTCTCAAGCCAGGTCAGCATCGATGCATGTCAAGTCGCTCAACATCGCTAGTATACGTCGGTAAATGATGACGTTTTACGTCGCTGGCAGTCGCTGAATTAGCGATGTGTCAGCGTCGCTAAAGCACCCGCAATAGTGACGTATTGCGACGTTTTCTTGTTTAGCGACTAGGTTAATCGCGACTACGTTCATACGTCGCTAAATACGTCGCTAATAGGAATTAGCGACGTAGTTTCTCTATTTAGCGACGCCTTGAGGCGTTGCTGGTTTGACAGATTTTAGTAGTGCATGCTCGAGTACTATTTGATTCAGGTGCGACGCATAGCTTTATATCTACTGATTATGCGAAAGAAAATAAAACAACCATGCAATCGCTAGATATGAATATTAGCATTAGCACTCCGTCGGGAGTCGATATGCCTGCGAACTTTATTTATAGGGATGGCTACATTTGCATCGGGGGAAGATATCTATCCTTGGATGTCGTCGTACTAGACATCAAAGAGTATGACATAATCCTGGGCATTGATTGGTTGGGCGCTTGTCATGCAACGATCGAGTGCACGGAGAAGAGAGTGGTGTTTCGTCTTCCTGGCGAGACAGAGTTCTCATATTCGTGCGGTACGGTCTCGAAGACGACAATGATGGTATCGGCAATATCGGCGAGACGTATGTTGCGTTCCGGCTGCACGGGATACTCGGCATCAGTTCGAGACACGCGGAAGGATAATACAAATGCAATGCAGACTGATGTTGTGGCAGAATTTCCTGACATTTTTCCTGACGAGATGTCCGAAATGTCGTCGGATCGAGAGATAGAATTTAGCATCGACACCTTTCCGGATACACGGCCGATATCAAAGGCGCCTTACCGAATGGCTCCAGCAGAACTGAAGGAGCTAAAGATGCAATTACAAGAGTTGCTAGACCGCAGATTTATTTGCCCTAGCATCTCTCCGTGGGGAGCTCCCGTATTGTTCGTGAAGAAGAAGGATGGATCGATGCGGCTATGCATCGACTATCGAAAACTCAACAAGGCGACTGTGCAGAACAAGTATCCTTTGCCACGAATCGACGACTTGTTTGACCAACTGCAAGATGCGTCAGTATTTTCGAAAATTGATCTTCGTTCAGACTATCATCAATTGAAGATCAAGTCCGACGATGTATCGAAGTCTGCCTTCCGTACTCGATATGGTCATTACGAATTCTTCGTCATGCCGTTTAGTTTGACGAATGCCCCAGTCGCTTTCATGGATCTGATGAATCAAGTCTTCCGACCTCAAATCAATAAATTTGTAGTCGTGTTCATCGACGATATCCTTATCTACTCAAGGGACCGAGAAGAGCACGCAAAACACTTGAAGACGGTACTGCAGATTCTGCATGAAAATAAATTATATGCCAAGCAAAGTAAGTACGAGTTCTGGATGAGTAGCGTGACATTCTTCGGACATGTAATCTCTGTCGAAGGTGTCACGATGGAACCAAAGAAGATTGAAGCGGTGGTAGATTGGAAACGACCTGCCTCGGCTAGCGATATTCGGAGTTTTCTGGGCTTAGCGGGCTACTACCGAAGATTCGTGCGAAACTTTTCAAAACTAGCGTCGCCTCTGACTCGCCTCACCCAGAAGGGAGTAGTATTTGAATGGAGTGACGACTGTGAATCCAGCTTTCAAGAGTTGAAGCAACGACTCATCTCAGCTCCAATCCTTGCGCTTCCAGACGGTCCAGAAGGCTTTCAGATATTCAGCGACGCATCAGAAACTGGCCTCGGGTGCGTGTAATGCCCCGTTTCGTACGACACATTACGCTGAAGCGTTGACTCAACGAGTCATGTTGACGTAAAGAAATGTATCGATGCAAAACAATATGAGAGTTAAGTTGTCCCGAGCAACGCATCAAACTAAGTTGATACGAAGAGTTGCCTTGTCCTGAAAGAATGTATCGAGTTGAATCGATGCGAAGCGCCGCATTGCCCCGAAGGATGAGTGCGTTGAATCGGCTCGAAGATTCTAAAAAATTGAATCGACCAAGGCGCAAGTCTGAATCGATGCAAGTATTGATTTTAGTTGGTTTCGTGTGCAGGTTATACTTTGACGCAAAAATATTAGAGGTCGATCTTTTGCAATATTTAGTAAGGGGTCCGTGAAATCAAATCGTCGCCTTGCGACAGGCTGAGACTTGGGCACGCTAAGGCAAATCGGACGTATGATTCAATGAAGCACGAAGTGCTCGAATAGCTAAGCCAGGAGAGTGGCCGTATAACAAAGTTATAAAATCGAGCCGCATCGGCTCGGCGAAACGACAAAGGCGTATCGACTCAAGGTGAGAGGATTGACTTCTTTTTACTCCTTCATTCGATAAGTCAAATATATCATTGTATGCTAAGTTAACCTATCGACGCCACGGGCGTGGTCCGATCGGAGATAAATCATAGTGTGTGTTGAACACTAAGTTAGTACAATTGAAATGAAACGTGCATCAATATGCACGAGTCGCTATGGGATATTGGATATCGCAAAGGCGAGCGCCTCGGTGCGCAAGCCGTAAGAACATGGGATAACTGTAATCGGCAAGTGCCTTAGTGCACGAACCATACCGTGCCTTTACTGCACGAATTAGACGGTTAGAACATTGGAAGAAAATAGGCGAGCGCCCTAGCGCGCAAGTCCCGAACATTGAATGCTAAGTTAGAGAACATGGATATACGGTCGAAACGTGCCTACGTGCACAGGATAATAAAAGATGGTTTCCTTGCGAGAGAATATAGTTGTGGCATGAATGTGGCAGAACTGTCAGATATGGCATGGTGCCTCGAAAGGTGTTCGAGACCTTTGGGTCGTTCGGTTGACGAGCATTGAGTTGAGGCACGATGCCATTGAATCATTGAAACGAAGTATGAAACGTAAGAACACAGAAAGTTAACGAAAGAGACGCGAGATGATAAAGTCTGAGTCTCGGACTCAAGACTATGTTTGGTTGTTTGAATTTGATTGCTTGAATGATAAGGGCGTTGCATGGTCGAATAGAATGGACGAGAGATAAAAGGCGATATTTCCCGTGCACGGGTGTTTCCCCCAAACGGTTAAATGTCGGAGCGCCCCAGAACCGCTTGGCCTAGGAGAGAATCGAATAATCTTTGTAGGTGCACATCCTTAAACAAGATGGAAAAAGCCGCAAATGATAGTATACAGCGGGAACGTTTCGGTTGTTGGGATGTGACCCAACCCGTGAAACGCCGGGCAGCCCGACCAAATATTGAGAAAATAATGAGAGAAAAGAAAGGAACTCCTTTAGTCCATTCCGGCACAGATACGCCAACGGCCCTCATATAGTTAAGGAACGATGGGTTGAAAGTGTAGGCGCGTATGCGTCCCGCATAGAGATCCTGCTTAGAGATGCACACATAAAATGACAGGGAAGGAATACGGCGTATTCACCTTGCGTCGGTGCAAGGGCGAGTGCGTCGACTTTGTAAGATGTCGTGCCACGAATCAAACATGAGATTGCTTGTTTGCTTGCCTATTCAATTCGATAACATGCTGCTATGATAACATGTTTTACGCTTTCGAATATGCCATGAAATTGATCCTAAGGAGAACATAGCAAGATCATAAGCTAAGTTGCATGATTCAACATAAATATCACAATGTTGGTTGGAAAGAAGATCTTTGCTTCAGTACATGCGAGGACGAACGTACTGATCCCCCATCAGCTTCATGCAGGGTGCAGGAAATGGATGGCTCACGGCGAAGCGTTGCTTGAACGTGTTGAGGCTTGGAATGCCGAAGCGTATTGAAGCGTGCGATTGCATTGACGCTCGGACTACGCAACTGGATTGATGCGGCCGAGATATAGAAGGCATGATGTATGGAACAGTAAAATCTTTTGTGGGCATGAGAGAACCTGAGTGTTGTAGCCAACCTGGCATATATGTTAGGCTATCGAAAGCCTTTGTAATCTCAGTTTCGAATATCAATAAAGAGAATTGTTTCGTATACTCTGTTTTCCTTTCGTTGTAAATATCGAATCAAAAGATAACCATTTGAGAACTTGTCATCTTGTCTTGCACAAGCGCAACTCCAGGCTCGTGCGGCATCACGCCCCCTGCGAGGACGATGATTCGGGTGATTTCGGGTCGGGGCGTGACAAATTGGTATCAGAGCTCTTGGCTCAATTTTCTCTGGACGCTCGCTTCATTACAATTCTAAAAGGTGCCCACCACCACTTTATATCACTCTTGACTCTACTCGATGCCGCACTGGATGTTCCATACAATAAGTCTAATACAAATCATGAAATTTTACCTCATGTGTTTTGAAAATTTCATGATGTTTGCTAAGAAAGTTACGAAGGGTATATTGCATTGAATGCAACGAGCCGTAAAAACGTTAGTTGCTGTAAGTGCAACAAATTGTGAAATACGATTTGGGATGTTGTTGTTGCAATATAACATGTTGAAAGAGAAATAAAATGATGCACGAAGTGCAACAAATTAATGGTGAATATGCGTTAAAATGAAAGTGAGAAGTGATAAGCCAATACTGAATGTGTTAAACGGATTTGGGCATTAACTTGGAAAGTCAGGAATAAATCGTTGCATGATATGCAATGCGTGTTGGAAGTAAAATCATTGCACGTGGTGCAACGCGTATCAAATTAATCGTTGTACGAAGTGCAAAAGAAATTAGAAATGAATCGTTGCACAAAGTGAAATGAAATATCGGAGATAAATCGTAGCACGATGTGCAACGTGTATCGAAAGTAAAATTTGTTGCACGAGTTGCAACGTATATCAAGATAAATTGTTACACGAGATGCAACGTAAGGAAAGAATTAAAATCGTAAATCGATAGAACGAATCATTCGATTGTACACCAAACTTATGTTGGCAAACGAGAATATCGACCGAGTTGTGTCGGATGTAAATTAATCGAAGTTACGGTTGTGATCAAGCACGATCACTGCAAAAATTGTGAGTCGGAAGAGATCGTTGGTCTATACTAAGTATAATGCGAGGAAAATGGCTTGAATTCTGAGTGGTATATGCCATACCACGTAGGCGATGAATGACTCGATTCCGAATGGTATATGGTATAGCACTTCTGCGATAAATTTCATCGACGCATTGTGAGAATTGTGGAAGGTTTGTCCGCAACGGACGGGAGAGTACCGAGACTCGATTGGAAATTGTATGACAGAATGTTGATGCAAGTGTTCTTCGAAAATTGGTTGGGACGATAAGGCGAGACTCGTATCGATGAACGATACGTCGGACGGAAGTTATAAGTTGGTCGGACGACCGAGACTAGCGAAACGATTATGCCTTGAGGCAATAATCGGATCGACAGGAAGGAAAAACTTAAACTTATAAATGAGTCGCACGACTTGCGATCTCGGTAGAAATGTTGGGCGAGACGAATCGAATCGTACGACTTGCGATCTCGATAGAAATGTTCGGCTAGGCGAATGAGTCGCACGACTTACGAATCTCGGTAGAAATGTTGGGCGAGACGAATCGAATCGCACAACTTGCAATTTCGATAGAAATATTGGGCGATGTGAATTGTAATCGAATCGCACGATGTGCTACTTCGGTGAAGAGTTGGTCGACGTGAGTAATCGTGTCTAAGAAATAGTTGGTTACGTTACGACGAAACTCATTTGAGTACGACTGAAAAATATACGAAACTTAGAGGGCGTGATCGTATAACTCGAGGGTTCGATGTTGGATAATCGATAACTCAGTTACGCGATCAAAGTATAGCGGGATGCGGCAAATCGAAAAACAAGTTGATGCATATGGAAAAGCTCGTATGCAATGTGAGTTAAGTTGACGTCGAAACGGATTCAAAGTTGACCCTTTCGTTATCGAAATGGATACGACGTATCGAGATCGATACGTAAGGAAACGTAAGCGATGTGAGAATACAAAATAGAGTGTGCCTCGTGCTATGGAATTTTGTAAGTAACGATACGAGAATGAACGAACTTGGTTGATCGTAAATTTTGTGATTGATCAAAGATGAGACTATAAGTCACCGACGATTGCTCGATGCTTATAGCATCTCGTGTGCCGACCCGCAAATAAGATAGACTCGAAATCGATGAGAGTAGATGTTTCGTAAATTATGGAATCATCGACGATAATGCATGACTTGACTCGAAGAATAGTTGCGCATCAGTTGCACCGATAGAAACGATTTTGTCCGAAATTGGGTAGTCGTATAGAATCGTCGGAACGTGATTTGGCTCCGAAATAAGATATAACATGGTTCGTTGTAAACTGTCCTTTGGTGATGATCCACAATTATCGAGCGTAGCTTCGGGACAGCTGACCCTAGAAGACTTGACCGCCAGATCAAATTGAATGCTGCAGACCGTAAGATGACTAATGCGATATCGCATATGAGATTGTACCGATAACAAATATAACGCGGTGCATGTTGACGATAAGTCTAGGCGATCGAGAATTGTTGGAACAACTTTCGATTGAGAATGATATAGTTAGATTTTGAGCATTCGTCGGATGAATACTTGAATGGTTATGTTGGTCGACGGTCGAACGAGAAATTCACCAACGAACTTGGTGATGCGAGTAGGTGATTACGAAAAACGTGTTATGCACGAGAGGGAACGATAAGGGAATGACTTACGAGTCATGTCGTTAGATTCGGATTTACCTTGCAATTGAGCTTGCGTGAATCAAACTTATATTCGATGATGCAAGATGGATAAGTTGAAAATTTGGCTAGTGAATTCCTACTCGTTAGGAAATCGAATGTAAGATGCGTCGTAAAGACCTTCGTGCTAAGGCGATCGTTATCTTGGGCACCGTCGCCTTGATGTAAACTTTCTTGTCAGATAGATTGTGGCCTTTATGCAATGTCAATTTAAAGTTGCGCCGGGAGAAGTTAAGCACGGGGACTATGTAAGTAACCTAGCGGACATAGTCCTGAATATTGGTGCGTTTACAAGTCAACAAAGGAAATCGTATCGAGATAAGTTGCATAGCCAGAATTCGGAAATAGTTGGGTGGCGACTTCGAACGCAAGGCATTGCGGAGACTCGTTGTGATTGGATGCGCGACGGCTTGACGCGACACATAGAGTTGGTAGTCTATATGAAACATAGAAATGAGAAAGGCGATTTTGAATCGCGTCGCGTGCAGTGACTTTATTGAATAAATCACGTATGTATCAAATATACGTATGCGATAAAATTTTGAGAACAGTTGCTAAGGATAAGTCCGATCGGGAGTACGAGATGGCAAGCATAGGATTGAAATTTACCTGTCAGCTTTGTTCCAATTTGCTACCACTGGAATTGATCAAAATACATATATTTTCGGGACGCCTTGAATATAGGTATAAATCCAAATCGAGTTGTATACAAAATTCAAATCGAGCTACAGGAAAGACTTGAAATATTAATGAAAAGCTTGCGAGATAGTGTGAAACTGAACAACGTTGGTGGGACGAGATCATGATACGATCTATAAAACGCTTAGTCGGAGTGTTGGTTTTGGTTCGAAGACGAACCTTGTTTTGAGTGGTATATTCTGTAATGTCCCGTTCCGCACGGCGCATTACGCTGAAGCGTTGACTCAACGAGTCATGTTGACGTAAGGAAATGTATCGATGCAAAACGATACGAGAGTTAAGTTGTCCCGAGCAACGCATCAAACTAAGTTGATGCGAAGAGTTGCCTTGCCCCGAAAGAATGCATCGAGTTGAATCGATGCGAAGCGCCGCGTTGCCCCGAAGGATGAGTGCGTTGAATCGGCTCGAAGATTCTAAGAAATCGAATCGACTAAGGGGCAAGTCCGAATCGATGCAAGTATTGATTTTAGTTGGTTTCGTGTACAGGTTATACTTTGACCCAAAAATATTAGAGGTCGATCTTTTGCAATATTTAGTAAGGGGTCCGTGAAATCAAATCGTCGCCTTGCGACAGGCTGAGACTTGGGCACGCTAAGGCAAATCGGACGTATGATTCAATGAAGCACGAAGTGCTCGAATGGCTAAGTCAGGAGAGTGGCCGTGCAAAAAAGTTATAAAATCGAGCCGCATCGGCTCGGCAAAACGACAAAGGCGTATCGACTCCAGGTGGGAGGATTGACTTCTTTTTACTCCTTCATTCGATAAGTCAAATATATCATTGTATGCTAAGTTAACCTATCGACGCCACGGGCGTGGTCCGATCGGAGAAAAAGCATAGTGTGTGTTGAACACTAAGTTAGTACAATTGAAATGAAACGTGCATCAATATGCACGAGTCGCTATGGGACATTGGATATCGCAAAGGCGAGCACCTCGGTACGCAAGCCGTAAGAACATGGGATAACTGTAATCGGCAAGTGCCTTAGTGCACGAACCATAACGTGCCTTTGCTGCACGAATTAGACGGTTAGAACATTGGAAGACAATAGGTGAGCGCCCTAGCGCGCAAGCTCCGAACATTGAATGCTAAGTTATAGAACATGGATATACGGTCGAAACGTGCCTACGTGCATGATATAATAAAAGATGGCTTCGTTGTGAGATAATATAGTTATGGCATGAATGTGACGGAACTGTCAGATATGGCATGGTGCCCCGAAAGGTGTTCGAGACCTTCGGGTCGTTCGGTTGACGAGCATTGAGTTGAGGCACGATGCCATTGAATCATTGAAACGAAGTATGAAATGTAAGAACACAGAAAGTTAACGAAAGAGACGCGAGATGATAAAGTCTGAGTCTCGGACTCAAGACTATGTTTGGTTGTATGAATTTGATTGCTTGAATGATAAGGGCGTTGCATGGTCGAATGGAATGGACGAGAGATAACATGCGATATCTCCCGTGCACGGGTGTTTTCTCCAAACGGTTAAATGCCGGAGTGCCCCGAAACCGCTTGGCCTAGGAGGGAATCGAATAATCATTATAGGCGCACATCCTTAAACAAGATGGGAAAAGCCGCAAATGATGGTATGCAGCGGGAACGTTTCGATTGTTGGGATGTTACCCAACCCGTGAAACATCGGACAGCTCGACCAAATATTAAGAAAAGAAGGAGAGAAAAGAAAGGAACTCCTTTAGTCCATTCCGGCACGGATACGCCAACGGCCCTAATATAGTTAAGGAATGATGGGTTGAAAGTATAGGTGCATATGCGTCCCGCATAGAGATCATGCTTAGAGATGCACACATAACATGACAGGGAAGGAATGCGGCGTATTCACCTTACGTCGGTGCAATGACGAGTACGTCGACTTGGTAAGATGTCGTGCCACGAATCAAACATGAGATTGCTTGTTTGCTTGCCTATTCAATTCGATAACATGCTGCTATGATAACATGTTTTACGCTTTCGAATATGCCATAAAATTGACCCTAAGGAGAACATAGCAAGATCATAAGCTAAGTTGCATGATTCAACGTAAATATTACAATGTTGGTTTGGAAAGAAGATCTTTGCTTCAGTACATGCGAGGACGAACATACTGATCCCCCACCAGCATCATACAGGGTGCAGAAAATGGATGGCTCGTGGTGAAGCGTTGCTTGAACTTGTTGAGGCTTGGAATGCCGAAGCGCATTGAAGCGTGCGATTGCATTGACGCTCGGACTACGCAACTGGATTGATGCGACCGAGATATAGAAGGCATGATGTATGAAACAATGAAATCTTTTGTGGGCAAGAGAGAACCTGAGTGTTGTAGCCAACCTGGCATATATGTTAGGCTATCGAAAGCCTTTGTAATCTCAGTTTCGAATATCAATAAAGAGAATTGTTTCATTTACTCTATTTTTCTTTCGTTGTAAATATCGAATCAAAAGATAACCATTTGAGAACTTGTCATCTTGTCTTGCACGAGCGCAACTCCAGGCTCGTGCGGCATCACGCCCCCTACGAGGACGATGATTCGGGTGATTCCGAGTCGGGGCGTGACAGTACGTACTCATGCAGAGAGACAAAGTGATCTCCTACCCTTCACGGCAGTTGAAGCAGCACGAGAAAAACTATCCGACGCACGACTTAGAATTAGCGGCGATCATGTTTGCGTTGAAACTCTGGCGGCACTATCTCTATGGCGTGGCTTGCAGAATCTATACCGATCATAAAAGTCTAAAATACTTGTTTACGCAACGAGAACTCAACCTACGACAGCGACGTTGGCTCGAACTTATAAAAGATTACGAGCTAACGATCGAGTATACGCCGAAAAAGGAAAACGTTGTAGCCGACGCGCTTAGCAGAATGTTTATGGGAACACTAGCCATAAACAAGGAGATACGACGAGACCTTGAAGTGATGGGTATCGAACTCGAAATTTAGTATCGACACCTGCACCTAGCTCAGTTGAAGTTAGGATCGAGCCTGCTTTGCAAGATAAAGACCGCACAGAAGGATGACTCATTCCTGAAGAAGATGCGCGAGCTGATTTCAACGGGAAGGGCGACTGACTTTGAGGAAGACGAAGACGGGACGATGCGACTAAAGGGAAGGCTTTGCATTCCTGAAACTGCCAAACTCAGGAAAGAAATTCTGACGGAGGCACATTATGCGAAGTACTCGTTACATCCTGGAAGCACCAAGATGTACAAGGACTTGCGCACAAACTTCTGGTGGTACGGCATGAAAAAAGACGTGGCTACGTTCGTATCGCAGTGCATGGCGTGTCAGCAAGTAAAGGCGAAACACCAAAGGCCAGGCGGAGAGCTACAGAACATCGCCATTCCCGAGTGGAAGTGGGACAACATCTCTATAGATTTTTTTGTGGGATTTTCGAAGACGCCGCAGGAGAACGATGCGATTTGGGTCATTGTTGATAGATTGACCAAGTCGGCTCACTTTATCGTAATTAAAGTAGGATGGAGCATCGATCGTTTAGCGCAAATCTACGTCGACGAGATTGTTCGACTGTACGGGATACCGGCCTAAATAATTTCGGACAGAGACGGGGTGATTCCTATCGCATTTCTGAACAAGCCTACAAGCGACGATGGGGACCAAACTGAACTTTAGTTCTGCGTACCATCCTCAAACAGACGGTCAGACAGAGAGGGTAAATCAAATCCTAGAAGGTATACTGCGTCAGTGTGCGATCGACCTAAAGACTAGTTGGGATACGCATTTGCCGCTTGCAGAATTTGCGTATAACAACAGTTCAGTCGAGCATTCAGATGGCTCCATACGAAGTGTCACGACCCGCACCCGATTTTCGGATGCGAGTTCGTGAGCAAGCCAGCTACGTATCGAGCGGACTCCAGCCCGACTCGAGTACGTATAAGCTGTCAAGGTCAAAGTATCATATCTAATCTAACTGTATCTCAATCCACATGAATATTGTAAAACAAGAATGAACAAGTATGGGTCATGATCTGCAGCCCATTAGCATATTGTTCGATTAGACTCTAAGAATGATATGAGTCTATAAATAAGCAGAGTATATCATAGTACTGAAAATAAAGCACGAATGGATAACAAGAAATATCACAAGCAAATACCTGTACTACACATCGCAATCCTCCACCATCCTGCTCTGCTAACTAACTCCATGTAGTCGCTAAACCTGAAGAGATCATCAGGTCCTCAGAGGACTAGCAAGATACATAAAACATGCCTATCTAACAGTTTAATCATGCAGTAATATATACAGGGTATAAACAGGATCTAGACATAAGACTGACATATGGCGACTGGCAGGTAACTATGAAACACGGATACGGGATCAAGTATGCATAAATGAACTGCTGGTAGATCAATTGATAACCAACCCTCGCCCCGATTGTGGACTCGCAGGTCAGTTTCAAGACAAGTCACCCTCGCCCCGATTGTGGACTCGCAGGTGCAAAGGCAACCCTCGCCCCGTGTGTGGACTCGCAGGTTGTGGGAAAGACAAAGGAATAACAGTTCACTCACTCATACTTGCAGACACAACTCAGTCAAGACACAGGTGAAGACACGACACGATCCAATCACGATACACGAGAGAACCACTACAATATGAACTATAAGGCTAACCATGTACATAGACTATATCTATACTAGCAAGCACGATATACCAATTACAAGTAAATAACCAACTAGTAAAACTGTATACTAATAGAAATATGCATGTAAATAAACTGTAGAGGAAGGCAAGGTATACTTGTCTGGTGGCAGCGCGAAGAACCAATAAATACCGTCAACTGGTGTGGCATAACGTCCAAGTCATCACAACTGTCTCCGAAAGCTGAAACAAACATCGTCAACATTCTTAAAATAGTCAAATTAGCTAGGATTGTCTGTCCTTAAGTCCAATTCTGGATAGAGGGGCAAAACGATAATTTCGGACAAAAACGATGTCCGCCGTTGGACCCGTTTTGCACCGAAAAGTGTACCACGGTCAATGGTCTCTAAAGTCATCAAACTACATGTCTACGGATCCAGTTTTTCGATACGAACCCAACCGTATGTCCAAAGTTGGATTCCGGCGGACCGTGCACAAAATCGCCCGTTGAGTGGGACCGGGGCCCGCAAAACGGTGATTTTATCCACTATCTCAGAATCGGACCAAACTTGGCATGCAGGACCAGAAAAATGATACGGTCCTGATGGCGCAAGTTTCGTCTCGATCTGACGAGCGTGCACAAAGTAATTGGAAAATTTGCAAAGTGCACGATACGGGAAATTTTGACGGATACGCATCAAATTCGTCGCGCACACGCGACCAATTTGAATCCCGTCAAAGCCCACACGACCACGAAGCCGTTACGCAGCTTTCGATGCTTTCGGTTCGCGACTACGTCGTCCCGATTGGCGTGACGCACGTCGTGTGGAACAATTTTATTATTTTGAAAATAGGTTTTTCTTTGTTTTGGAAATCTGATTTCTCGAAGCCCGGTCGATGATATCAAAATCTACGAAAAGGGTTATGAAGCCCTATAGGTTGTCTTTAATCTAGTTCAATTGGTTTTTCAGTTCAATCGTTGATTCGACAGAAATCTGTCTTCCAACGTGGGGACTGTAACTATCCAACTGTTCAATCTCGAACAGATTTTTTGCTAAGTTTGGTTTTGATTCACGACGCGTATACCACAAACCGAATAAATATTTTTGAAGGAGGTTATAGGGGGTAGGGTTGTAGTCGTACCAGATCAAACGGTTCGAAAAACGGATCACCGTGTTCGACGAAACGTCTCGACGAAGTTGTGCTCACAACTTTGCCGCTGCTGTCATTTCCGCTTCTGCATTCAGGCCGCGCGCGCCTTCCCGCGGCTGACCGGCGGCGTTGGCCGCGCGTGCGGCGGCGCTGCAGACGCGGGGTGGCCGTCCAAGTGTAGGAGGTCGCGCTGGGGGTGGCGGTTTGTGTTAGGGTTTCTTCAATTCCCTCCCTTCGGCCTCTCGTTCCCTCTCGGTTTCGATTCACTTCGTATATAAACCTATTTGATCGGGTGTGGGGGGCTAAGCCTGGGATAGGCTTTGGGTTAGGCCTGTGCAAGCAACCACAGACCAAATGTGCAAAAGGAAGTTCGCTTGTGTGCAGGGTCGAAAATGGGAAACTGGCTTTGGTTAGCAGAGGATGCTCGGGTCCTAGCTTCTAAGGCCTGCTGTGATTTGGTTGTTCGGGTGTGAGCCTATGGGTCCGGGTGGTTTATCATTGTATTGGGGGATTTTAATACAAATGCTTTGCTGGACTTGGCTCTATTTGGCCAAGAGTCAGGACTTTGCGCTCGGCCTTGGGGCCGAGCTGCTACTGCTCCCCTTTTTTTTTTCTTTACATTACTATTTATACATTCATTCCTATATATATATATATATATATATATATATATATATATATATATATATATATATATACACTTATACGTATATATATACGTACACATCTATATATATTTATATATTTACGTGTACATACACATATACATATATATATACGTATTCATATATATATATATACATATATACGCACATTTATATAATCTATTTATATATACATTAAATACACACATATAATATATTTATATATATACACGTATTTACACACATATAATATATTTATATATATACACGTATCTACACACATATAATATATTTATATACATATATATATATACATACCAATAATACTTACTTAACCAATATATTAATATCTAATAATAATGATAATTATTTAATCAAGAAAAACACTTTAATAATAATAAATAATAAAAATCGCCTAGTGGTCATTTTTAGTGAACTTATACTTACACTCCTTATTCGGCCTATAAAATTGTACAAATATGGTCACACCTATCTAATAATATATTTATACCAATATTGTACAGTATAATAAATAATTAGAAAATACAATATCAAATTCTAAAAATAATTTAAGAATTATATGCACCCACATAAAATATGTCTACATGGTTGTCTTTGTTCCACTGCGTGCCTACGTGGGCTTGAAATTGGTTCAGGTCCGGTTCGGGCTGATTGGGTACAGTCGGGTCATCTAAGAATCAATATATTAAATAATAACTAATTAAATGATTTAAATGAGTCTTTTCACAACTTGGCCTGGTTTTTCTAGTTAGGACATCCCTATGGCTAGGTTTCCCCTGGCATGGCTAGTACACTAGTCAAGGCAAGCCACTGCACTATCCGTGCCATGATCCCTAGTCGTCTGGTGCTCCAAAACTCAACTATGGCTAAAGTCGCCTACCGTAATAATTAATTAAATAATTATTTATAAAATTCTAATTCACCATTTTAATCAATTAAAAAAAAATATTCCTAGTATTTTCGGGAAGGGAAGCTACACGAAGCGCTCTACGGGAGGAAGTATCGTTCGCCGATATGCTAGGATGAAGTCGGAGAGCGACAAGTGCTTGGACCGGAACTGGTGGAGCAGGCCGTCGAAACGGCCCGCTTGATTCGAAATAGACTCCGCATCGCATAAAGTCGACAAAAGAGCTACGCAGATCTTCGTTGACGACCGTTAGAGTTCTTGGTCGGGGACCATGTGTTTCTGAAAGTAACGCCCATGCGCGGTGTGATGCGGTTCGACGTTAAGAGCAAGTTAAGCCCGAGATTTGTAGGCCCTTTCGAGATCATCGAGCGAGTTGCAACGGTTGCTTATCGGATCGCACTACCTCCTGCCTTGGCTGATGTGCACGATGTCTTCCACGTTTCACAACTTCGAAAATACGTGCACGATCCAAGTCATGTGGTTAGCTTCGATCAGTTGGAGCTACGTACTGACTTGTCTTACTCGGAGGAGCCTATTCAAATTTTGGACCGCAAGGAGAAGGTGCTACAAAATCGATCGATGTTCTTGGTCCGCGCACTTTGGCGGAACCATTCAGTCGAGGAGTCGACGTGGGAGATGGAGACGGAGATGAAAGAGAAGTATCATGCGTTGTTTGTCTAAAGTAAGGTCAGACCCTTGTTCTTAAGTTTCGGAACGAAACTTTTTCTTAGTGGTATATTATGTAGCGCCCCGCTTTCGATAGGCGGCAGAACTTCATAATATGCTTGCGCCAAGTCAGAACGATCGGGAACTTAGATGGCCATCTGACTCGATCGCTAAGCTTGGTAAACGATAACGCCTTGCGGCATCGATTCAAATCGATTTGGACGGAAGATACGAGAATCGATCCAACTAATAGAATGACTTCTGTTAGAATAAGTCCTAGATGCAGCGGGCTGCGTCTCGGCGAGTGAGCTCTATATAAGAGTTCCTTCGACGGAACCGAACTGCTGTATGATTTTCTTGGAGCTTTGCCGCTGGGCTTGATGAAGTGCTTTCGCGTTGTTTTCATGGATGCAATTACAAATTTCGATGCAAGCAGAAAAGAAAGAATTCTAACAAAGCGTTGGTGCCATTGCAGGAGCTCGTGTAACTAAGGATTGACGTTGCGTAGCGCTTTGACGACCGGCACAAATCAAAGTAATCGGTGGGTGATTCAGCCTTCTTTTCTACTTCGTCCCACAAATTAATTCCTTGCCTCGAATTCATTCAAATCGAACGATGCCAAGTTAATTGCATGCCAATCCACTAAGTCAAGAACTTGGGAAAAGCGTATCGATTTAGAGTAATCTACTCTGAAAAATACAAGTTTATCACATAACTCAGAAAGTTTAAGGTTTTCAGAAAAAGATAGACTATTTCAAGTGTTGCAAAATAATACGAAACATCGATTATGAGTTAGGATGCCTCGGACAATTTGGTGCCTGCGGGACGCTAAATCGGGAGTACGGCTTGGGGAAAAATGAATCGTGCACGAGTTGAGGGAAAATGATAATGTCGTTCAATACTGTCCGTGCTATACAAAACTGTTGCATATGTTAAACTGTTCACGCATTGGCATGGTCATGGACAGCTTGTGCACAAGTTGATATTTTTTCTCGAATCGATATCCGGGGCATCGAAATCGAATCGACCTAGGGGGAATGAATAATCGTGCTTCGGCACTGATGCATTGCGGGACCATCAGTCAGGCTTGCAACCTAGACTGAGCGGGCCGAAATGCCGTTGAGATAGTCCCACGTGATGTGTAACATCAATGACCGCATATAAGATAGTAGCACGCTCACCTATTTTCTTATGCAGGGTAAATATTATCTCTGTTTTCATGCAGGGACGAGCATGGCCGTGGTAAGAAATATGAGAAACTGCTATGTTAAATTGTATGCTTTATTACTCAAAGATGGCTATCGAATATGAACTGAATTCATTTAGTTCTAATAGAAAGACAACTCTAAAGCATGCCTACCCTAACAATCAAAGTCGGTTTAGACGAGTGGGTTCGTCTCGTCCACTTAGCAAGTGTGTTAATCCTATTCCCCCAATTTTCTCAGGTGCGACGGGCGCTCCCAACTAAACGGAAGCTGAAGTGCGGAGAGGCATTTTGAAGCTCTTCCTATACTGAAGTATTGTGAAGCCAATTTAATCGACGGCTTATGTATAAAGGGGCGAATGTATGGGACGGCAAGTGTTAGTTTAGGCAGCTTGTCGAATGTATTTCCTTCTGTTTTCAATCAATCTAGCCGCAACGGCATCCAATGTAAATTACGACTTGCACTTCGTTGCAAGCTATGAATGAAAAGCATTTCTATCTTCCTATACTGCGTCTTATATTCTGATGTGATTTGTGAAGTTTCAACTTGGCTTATTAATATCAAAAAGTAACGTAACGTTCTTGCCTTGTACGAGTGCAATTCCAGACTTGTACGACATCACGCCTTAGCGAGGACGATCGAATCGGCAAAGTAACACCGAGGACGAACGGTTTGTCGACTCGGGGCGTGATAGTGGTAGTGGTAGTAATAGAAAGAATGGCGCAACTGTTCATCCAAATTACATCATTGCAGTGTTAGAAGGGGAACAATATGTTATTGTAACTACACTAGCTAAAAGGGATATGGATGACTATTCTAGAGCACAGAAAAAGAAAGATGAAGATGATTATTCTGGATCTGGTAATAAGGAAGGTGATGGAAGCCCCTTTTTGAGATGATGGTGGGTATTACTAAAGAATATGGATAAATTATCCTAATGGTGTTCCAACTATGACATCGGACGTTTTTGACTTCTTCTTTTTACTGTTCAATTTTTGGCACCCAAAATTTATAAATTATTTTTTGAAACACATTTTACCAATTTCGAACCACATCAAGACAATTTCAATATTATATCTTGCAGTAGAAAAACACAATTAAATACTTATGCTTCCATATACTTTTTTGAAGTGGTTCCAATGTGTTTAAAATTGACGAAATATGTTTCAAAAGAGTAATTTATAAAGTTGAGATGTCAAAATCAAATACTTTAAAGTTACAGAAACTCTTCCTAGACTGGAGGGAAGGACCGCGGCCACGTGCCCCGCTATTCGCTCAAGTCCAGCTCAACTGCTAACGTGGGCTCATAATTCCGACCAATGAGGGAGGGACACGTGGCACCGCGATTTAAACCGCAGTCCCCTCCCTCGATATGTGTAGACACATGCAACCTTTTAAAAAGGAAAGGGGAAAGGAAAATACTTAGAAAAACAACATAAGAGATGAGTAATGTCCACCGACAGAGCTTAAAGAAGACAAGGCTCTCCCAATTTTTTTATTCATTTTCTTAATAAATATTTCAGTTTTAGATATTAATCTCTTCCAAAATAAAATTTGACATATTTAAAAATATAATTTATTTCTCTAAAAATAAACAACTCAAAATTATTGAGACCGACCATAACGATTTCACAATATGGTTTGGGTTAGGTAAGGCTTTTTTTGGGGCCAAACTAAGAGTCTTGGCCAGCCCTAGCCTATTATCATCCCTAGGAGAACTGTAACGAGATCACAAATTTTCAACTTCTTCAAAGAAAATATACATATTTATGTACACCGAATTAAGAAATTGTTTGTAATATGATAGCACAGGAAATTGGACAGACCAACTTATTGCCAGAATACTACTATTGAATAGCTAAAAATAGAACATAAGCCTCTAATTTTACAAGTAAATTTCTTACAAATTCACACTTGTCACTAATAATTTTAGATTTTTTTTTTGGGAAAAACAAGTAACTTAATAAAAATACAAGACCAGCTGAGTATTATGTTTAATATATTATCAATCTTAATTCAAGATTTATTAATATTGCTAGGGTAAAAACAAATTGTATATAAGGTCATCTCCAATGGGGGTTTGCCTATAACAACAGTTATCAGGCTAGCATCGAGATGACCCCGCTTCCCAATTTCTATCGAGATGACCCCGCTTCTCGTTTAGTTACTGACTTGGTATATTTGTCACTAAATCGCTCAATTTTTAAAAAGTTGATTTGTGTAAATTAACTTATCAAATTTATTTTTTTAGTTTTTAATAATTAATCTCCCTTCCTGACCAATCTAAAAATAACCCCAAATGAGAAATTGTCAATTTTTTTGGTTAGAAAGAGCTAAATAACATTTCTTTTATGAAAATATCCAGCTCTCTGTAACCTTTTCTTTCTCTATTAAAAAAATCCAAGAACTTAATATTAACTTTAGTTAAGGATAGATTTAACAAACCAAACAAATTCCATAAGCGTTCTATTTTTTTCCCCTGAATAAACTCAACTGTTGTGTCATAGTGAGTGGATATATGTCTTCGATTTTTGATTGATTTGCTAGTATGAAGAATTAAATACTCATGTGAGGCAAATGGTCACGAAATATTTGCTATATTAACTATAGAGCTAATTAGCGTTTAGACCATGAATTTTATACCAGTTTAGAGTTTAAGCCCTCACATGTCTTGCTAATTATAGAGTTGAGACCATGGACTTGTATTTTGTTTTTGTTTTCCCATAATACCCTCTATAACCTGTATATGGAATTTTTTATTATCAAACATGAAGGGAGGATATAATAGGAAAAAATATATAATTAAAAAAAGAAAAATTCATGCACACTCTAGTATTCTTAAACAATTCCAAGAACAAGTTTTTCATTTGTTACTCCATATTATGCCACCTCTAAACTTCTAATATATCATTTTTTTAACTTAGTAAAGTAATGGATGAGAAACATAACAATCAAACTTGTTTGAAAATAAGAACAGTTTTTCATGCAAACCAAACTATAGGTATTTATCCCAAATAAGACCAAGTCGATACAATCATTTTTTGTTAGACATGTGGAAAGTATGACTTCATTATGTTCTTTCTATCATTCATTCTTAGTTTGAGTTTTTGTTACAAGAGGCTTCTTCATAGAGAAATATAAAGAACACCTTAATTATCACAGTAATAAATTTATGGTGACATATAAGAATCTCATGTACAGGGATAACAAAATTGAAACCTGATTTTATAAGAATGAAGTGATAGAATAATTTATGTCCATTCTTGTGTTTAGTTTTGTGGCTTTGTGTGTTAATTTATTAGGATTTATAAATTTGGGTGGCAAACATACCATTTTTCAAATAGGCTGACCACACCACTTAACTCTCACTCATTGACTCTCACTTTTCAACTAAACAAAGAAACTACCAAGTCACCCCATCCAAATCCACTTATCCTTTATAACCAAAAAAAAAAAAAAAAAAAAAACTAATTAAAAAATCACTTCAAGGACAGAAATTGACCAAAACAAACATCTTTTTGTAACTCGAAAAGTTTGTACACGCAATGCGAATGCATTTATGGATTTTTTTTTTTTTTTTTTACTTTCACACTTATACCACTTGTAAGCAACCAAACAGATCTTTATTGAAACCAACAGAAACTTTTCTATTTTTTGTCAGAATGAGAATGCGATGTTAATTTTTAATTACAATTGTAACTAAAATATTCAAGCCTAGGGCAATCCAGACATTCTAAACATTCAAATTGAATGTTTGATATCAAAACAGAAGGCAAGTAAAAAAAAAATATTTGACCACATGAACTCAAATAGGAATTTATAATATAGTTATGACACGTGGTACAAATTTTACATTTAGGTCCTTGACTTTTTTTATTTAAATCATTGAAAAAAAAATCAAGAAATAAGATGAATGTAATCCAATGACTATTAATTAGTGAACGGAGTTTTTAATACTAAGAACTCAAGAGTTCCTGATTTTTGAAAAATAACTTAGTTGGGAGGTAATCCATAATTTTTTTTCCGGACACTTTGGGAGGTTTAATGTGATTTATAGAAATGGCTAGTCCAATATTCATGTTGATATGGTTGGAAAATTCATGATTAGACATTTGACTTGAAATGATTTTTCTAAGTCTATATTATAAGTGATAAATAATCTGAATTCATATTTATAATTTAATATTGGGAAAAACATTACTGTTAAGGACGTAAAATAGTAATTTGCAAACAAAACAAAAACCTTCATAATAACCAATTTATTTTTAGTTACTATAGTATATGATATTAAATTTGCTAATTTTAATAATTTATGGTGACAATATGCAAATAGAAATAGTTTATGGTATTTAAATGCAAGGTTGCCAAATCATTTCTCCTTTCCTCCTCCGACCATCACGACCACTGCCGCCTCCAGGTCGACCTCAAACCCTAACCGTAACCGTTCCCATTCCTCCATCTTCCTCATGACATCATCGTCTTCGTCGCTTCCGCGTCCTCTCCCTCTCCCACCCGAAACCCTAACTCTAGCCTCTAGATCCGCAAGCCCTCTCCGCCGCTGGCTCTACGACACCTTCCACTTCGTTCCCCGGAGGAGAAGCTCCGCCTTCTCGTCGTCTCCCTCCTCCCGCAGGCGGCGATGGCGTAATGGAGCTTGATAAGGTTGGACGTCGCCGCCGGGGGGTGGTGGTGGACGTGGGATATGGAGCCTACGCTGCCGGGAGGGGTTGGCTTCGGGCCCGGTCGTGCCGAGCATTCCCAAGAGGTATGTGCGTGCTTCCAACATGGTCATGGCGAGCATTCCCTAGGGTGGCGTTTGGATGATGATTTTGTATTCTTGAGAATCTATTTTCCATTTTTTTTCCATGAGAAAGGAACTATGTTTGGTTACCATATCCATGTTTAGTTGGGATGAGAATATGTAGTCCTAACATTTTAACTTTTACATTGTATGTTTGGTTTAGATACTTATGAGAATATTAATTTGTTTAGTTTTTCATATATATACCCTTTCATAAATTTTATATTATTATTATCTAAATTCAGTGGGTGTCATTGAGGGCGCAGATCTGTTGTCACATTTCTTTCTGTCCAATCATGTTCCATTCCTATTACATGTGGGCCATGGGAGTAGTAGATGTGGATGGTGGCCCACATATAATAGGAAGGGGGACAGAATTGGACAGAAATAAATAGGACAACAGATCTGCTCCCTGTCATTGAGGGTATTATCGACCAAAAAAATTGTAGTTAATGCACCCAACCAACATTTCCATGAAAACAAAAATATTTCCAAGGGATACTTGGATTTTACTTTCCTGCATATGTCTAGATCTGAAGCCCCCATATTTTTTTTTCCAATTCTCAATTCCACACTAATTAAACATGGGTAAGGAATCCAAAACTCATCCCCAAGTCTCTAAAACTTGTACCCAAAAAACTCTGGATCAATTAAAACACTTCCACTTATGATACCAATACACGGCCGAGTAACAAATCTAGGAATGTATTTTTGTAAAGTAATCGACTTAAAATACTTTTCATGTACATCTTTCTAAGTTAAGAAGCATCGAGATAGAAGGTCAATTAAAAACTTAAAACATTTAAACCTATGGGTGCAATATGTCCATTACTAGGTTGCATAATCACGGACACGGATGCATAATATAATAGATATTCAAAACACAACATTATTTTGGAAAACTTGGGATAAATGTATGACATGATAGCTATTCAGAATACGGCTCTTGTTTAGAAAACTTAGTATACATGTACGACCTACATACATGCACATGAAAACACACACACACACACACACACACACATATATATATATATATATATATATATATATATATATATATATATATATATATATATATATATATATATATACTTATTTTATACATTAGACCCTAATAATATCTATATTTAAACATTTAAACCGTGACTAGGTTATAAAAGGTTCTAAGAAGGTTTCTCGTCAAAGATATGTTACTTTCTCATATCTCAATTATATTCGACACATTTATGACCATACAAAATCACTTTCAACTATGTTTGGAGTCCTTTAGCATCCTAGACGTTTAGTGACTACTTCCTACATAAGGGATGAGGAGGTATCATGTTGGATACGTGTCAAATACTATTACTGACACGGATACAATATTCTGGAGGTGTATCTATGCAGCATATGTTTACTATTAAGAAATATTTTTCAAGCAGATATTGGCCATGAACAATGGAGGGTGATCACTAATTACTTAGAGAGAGAAGCGCAAATGAATTGAATCATTCTTAGGTTCTTAGACAAACAAAGAAGGAAATACGATGATGTCTTCTCTCATCATATTGACTGTGGATACATAATAACATATGAAGTTGGTCGATAATTTATTATAGCTCTTTTACTGGTCATGCAAAAGGCACTTATTGATATTCTTGATCTTTATATATTCCAAAGGACAAAATTCTAATAATTGGACTTGATTTTGACATACTCATGAAAACTTTCTTAATTGATGAAGCATGTGTGGAGAACCTTTCATATGATCTTCCCATCTCTACTAATATTTTTGTTATTATAGATTTCAATATTGGGATCTATGCTTAACAACCTTATAACGTCATTAAGAATAACGATAGGAAATATGAGATAAGGTGTTTTAACATTTTATATTAAATGGTAATTTAGAA
Organism: Iris pallida; assembly: GCA_029216955.1. Classification (NCBI taxonomy): domain Eukaryota; kingdom Viridiplantae; phylum Streptophyta; class Magnoliopsida; order Asparagales; family Iridaceae; genus Iris; species Iris pallida. The sequence continues at coordinate 868,390 of JANAVB010027997.1, forward strand.
AATAAACAATTTTTAGTATGGAAGTCACATAAAATTATAAGCAAGGTTCAAATTCTTGGTTTAGGTATTGGTTCTGAATCCTTCATATCAGTTAAAAGTTTTGGCAGTTTCTCTGCTATGTGGTTTCAGATTTAAGGATCGTGGTATTGTACTTACAGGTTTGGGAGATCTAAAATGTAAAACAATGTAAAAGTCTAAACAAAATTAATTTATATTTGTTCAGGCATAAATATGTATGCTAATTATTGTAATGTCATGTAAGTTTCGTTTGAAATAATGGCAAACATCGTTGAATCACGTACAGACTATAACAATATTTCTGACTTGTTTTTAGAGCACATAAAAGTATTATTATTATTATTATTATTATTATTATTATTATTATTATTATGCAGGTGCAGTCGAAGCCTGAATCGCTATAGTGCTGCACCTAAAATTCTGGTGCAATCTGCTTGCAGAACACAAACGTCTAAATGTGGAGAGGTGGAATTGTGGAACTAACACGACGAATAAGGATTAAATAAGAATTCATGTAGACCCTTCCACAGGACGAAACTCTGGATAAAACCTCAGCAAGTATCCCATGACTGCTGCTACCAACTTATTAATTTGTGCATGATACATGTGGAACTCTTGTGCAGTGGTGAAGGAGTATATGGAAGAATAAAAATAACTTGTTGTAGCCAACCACTGGAGAATCTGACCATTTTTTTTAACTGGGGATTCGTTTTCTTGCTCTCACGAACTTGGGTTTATGGAGTGAAACTGTTAAAAACGGGTCATGTAATTTGCGTGTCCCTTTCATATTCACATTGCTGCTAAAATGGCTTTCTTATATTTTTTGGTAATCTTTGCGCCCGACAATATTCAAATAATTTTCCTTCAAGTAAAAAAGCATTTCTACTAAGAATCGATAATAGGGGTTTGTATTGTACTACTATCACTGCTTTTCTATCGTTCAACAATGAGACAATAATTTCGTCTGGCTTAGGAAATTAGAAACCTTTGGAAAGTCATAGATACTTGCACCACTATTAAGGATCCATCACCCATACGCAAACACACTTTTGAGGGGCATATGGGAAGACACGGAAAACATAGAATTGTGTTTTCAGAAGGTCCAGAGATTCTTATGTTGGCATAGGTGAGGTGAAGTTGACGGAACTTTGTAAGACCCATCCAACTTATAGTAACATCATGCTTACATAAATGATTCCAACGTGAAAAGCCAGAACACCAAACAAGAACTTATCAAAAGATCATGCATTCTACACGGAGATCGATCCACATATGTGTTCTTTTCCACAAATGTTCACTCAGGCTTCTGCTTTGCTGAAATGTTGGTCCTACATCTGATTTGAATTGGATTAATATTTTCTTCTTTTTGCCTATTTGGGAAGGTTGTCTGTTGAGTGGTTGGGCTCTATTATAGTTTTTGTCTAATACTAATACTAGTACATGTAATTCATTTTTTGGCTGATACTAGTACATCTATAGTGGCTGGGCTCGAGAACGTGGTGCGGGGACCGAGGAACCTGGCCGAAAAGGGATCCGCGGGGATTCGAATGCCGGAGGTCGGCTGGAACTCTCGGCGTCTAAAATGGACTTATTATGCAACAAAATGAAAAAACAATAGTTGTTCAGTAGTCCTAGGCAGAACCAAACAGCTCCTAGTACATTTAATACATGATTTCTTCTATTTAAATTATCTTTCAAAAAATAGTACTCTAACTTACAAAAGCATACATGGATGTTGATCCGAATGTGACTTCAAACGTTTATCAAATTACAACCAATTTGAATATCTATTTGTTATATTATTACAAAGAAACCATAGTAGAACGATGACTCTTGTTTGTGTCTTATTTGCTAAATTATGAGCCATAAACTTAGAACCTAAGTAGGAAGTATTACTTTGACAAAGTCGATTTCCTTGACATGAAAAATAACAAATTATAATGGAAATTAAAGGAAATGGTAAGGGATGGCTATTTGTAGAATGTTTTGTCAAAACAAAATTTTCTTAAATAATTTATTCCTTCTTTTTATTTTTATCTTTAACCATCATTATGAGATGTCATTTGAAATGAATGAGTCATATGAGTGATGTGGACTTTATTTCACAATTTTAATATCTTTGTATCAAGGATATGCAGGGTGGTAACACTGCTAAGGATCGGTTGGATCGGACAAATAATTGTGGCCATTAATTGTTTTTGTTTTTTAAAATCAACATGCGCTTCAATCTTCCCAATTTTTGATCTTTAATAATCCTGGTGGTCAGAGTCAGCTCCTCAAAATCGTCATTAATCTTTAATTTTCCATACAACTGAAATTATAAATTATGATTACATGTATATTATTTCTGGAAAAATATGTGTATAAATCCCTAAGTTATATAAGCAAAGTCTGTGTGAGCATTGATAATGATGGAAAGAAGTAATTTATAGTAATCTTGGTAGGGGGGGACCACTGTTATATAAGCAAGTTGTATGAGAATTGATAATGAAGGAGGGAAGTAATTTATAGTGATTTTGCTACCGTTAATCTCATGGTTACGTTAAACTTTGCCTGGTGGAATTGTGAATAGAGGGGACTCTAGTTCATAACTTTATTTAGTGATACTTTATGGCACTTTTAGTCAATTAAGAAGATTTTAAAAGACTTTTTTAAATATAATATATTTGATGGACTTGCATGCAGAAAACCTAAACGAAATGTTTAAAATATAGGTCCGGATATCAGTAGACATGACTAGTCAGCGACAAGTACTTCATGCATGTCAACAGTGGGTTTGGACCTCAGCCATACCAACTACATTCTGCCGATCGAAAGGTGCAGTCGTCAACGTAACTACTGGGGCAGCGAGGAGAATGTGCAGGCCGGGGGAAGGGCTCGTGCGCTATGCATGCATGCAGGGCCGGTCCGAAAGGTTGTGTTGTTCTATCCTAAAGCTAGTTTTGGTTGTCCTTTTACTCTTATTGTCAGCTGGTCATGATGGTCATCCGTGACCCTGATCTTTGGTGGGATTATGCTGAACTTGGAGGATTGTCCTAACAGAGGGAGATTACCCAAGCCCCAAGGCTTGTTCGGCTTATCCCAGGGCCAGCCCTGCATGCATGCAGCTCCGGTTCGTCGGCCAGTTTGGTTGGATGGTTCCGATGGGAGAGCGCGGTCGTGGATGGAGAGGAGCAGCCACATACGCTTGCATGAATGCATGCATAATTTCTAAACTCTACCAGGGTTAATATTTAGTAAGTTTATGTTAGACCACTTAACGGACTGTTAAGTTAAAGTACATTATTAATACTATAATGATGATGAGGGTGTACTTGAGTGCTAAAGTTACAATGCAAAACTCATGAGAATGGAGGAGAATGAAGTAAGGTGCATGACTCTACAAATATAAATATATTACAACACAATTTGATCTAACACTTTAGATAAAAAAAACAATCTGTAGGGTGACTGCGTTGAGTCCTCGGAGAACATCGGCTAGACAGTGATCAGGCGAACGCCAATCGACGACCTCGTGCGTTCCACCATCGGTGCGCTGTCTCCACCTCCGCAGGTCATCTTCGCTGTCGAGCTCTTCTGCCACCTAGGTACACTCCCTCCTCCATTACCCCCTTCTTCAATACTGTTAGAGAGAAGCTGCTCATTGCACCAGCTTAGGGAAACATAGCAGTATGCATTTATTAGTTTATGTTGTTTTTCACCTTCGAAATATGCTGGTAGTGCCATTAGGAGGTTTAGATGTTATGAATGTGTATGCTCCTACACATAAATAATAAGGATGCACAAGAGGAAGATATTGTAACAAAGAGCAGACATGGAAAGAGTCATATATGTGCATAAAGAAATTTGTGTCATGGTAGCGTGAGTGAGCTCTGTTTGTAATAAATAAAATACTAGCTTCGCACCGCGACCTCCCCCTCGTACCGAGCTCTTGGGGGCAGAGCTCGATGGCCTCCGCCGCCGTCGCCAATGATCGATCTACCTAATATGACGACCACTCCGACGAGGATGGAGGGACACGAATTGAGTGGACAGGGTACGACGACTCCGACTTCGTCCTCTTCCAAAAACTCGAATCCTAACCCTAGATTTGTCGACTCTGAAGAAGTCGCGACTCCTGTCCTCACAAACCACCACTTTGTTGGACACGAATTGAGTGGACATGATACAAATTGGACACGAAAAAATTTGTTGCGGGCATAATGGACGCATGAATATACATTTTTGGAACATAATTAATTACCAAACAAAAATTTAACATTTTTTCAAAAAAATTATTTTTTAGATGAAATGCAAACTCAGAATCTTTATATCGAGACAACTACTTTATAACATTTTCTCTGAAAAAATATTTTCAGAAAATATATTCAAACGGATTAGAGTTGCTCTTCCAAAACCCTTTCTGAGGATTGCTCTTCCAAAACTATTTTTATGAACTCTCAGAAAGTTTCTTAGTTGTTTTAGAGCATTAAAAATACCAAAAGTCACTGGATAAATTTTGCACTTTGTCGTCCTGATACACCATATTGTTCGAGCCCTGCAATGAATTATTTCCACTCCTTCCGGACTTCTCTGATTCCTCAAACGGCATCCGACGCACCCCAGAACACAAGCCATATTCAACATTCACTTTTTTTTCTTGTCAGTCAGACTTTAGATTACCATCTCACTTCATTGGCAAAATTGTTGAATACTCTTAAGACATGCTATATTAGCAGTAGAGAATTTGAAATACTAGGAAAAATATACTACACAACATGCAAAATCCAAGTCGAATTGATCTGTTAAGTTGTAACCGGAACAAAAAATATCCAACTGCCTTTGTTCACAACAAAAGATTACACATGGCTGCCAAATTTTAATAAGCAAACTATTACATGTATAATTATTGTAAACAACATAGCAAGAGTTTGCCTAGAGAATCTTGAAGATTCTTATTATCACTTGCTTCGCTATTCCTTGCCAACTTTTGTATGCATATCTTTTCATTTGGGAAAGGAAAACAAAGCTACACTCTGCTATAACCTTTTCACCTGGCTATTTGCACCCAAACAACATTGTTTTACATGGACTTAACTACTAGACCACGAAGCTACTAAAAAATCTCTAGAATGTAGGGCTGTAAAATGGACAAAACAGTCCGTTGTCCATACAAGTCCGGCTCGATAAATGGTTCGATCGCGGACCATCCGATTGAATTAACGAACATAACTTAGACAGTTTTAAAGGTCCGTTTAAAAATGGAGTAGACTATCCGTGATCGTCCGTCCGAACTCATTTTTATTTTCGGACCAAATACGGACAATGGACTATCCGTGTCCATCCGACTGGTTTACACCCCTACTAGAATGTAAGTCTTACGTACCATGTCATCAAGATCAGAATATTATCTTAAAAATCACACGGAGCAATATGGTATCGTAGTGGGGGAGTAAGTACTCTCAGCTAGGATTGAAAGTAAAGGTCACAGACTCACAACCAGAAATGTTTTAGTATGATACCATTAATCAATCCAACCTCTCTCTTTTAATCAGCTCGATATAAAATTGAAATTCAAGACTTCAAAGATATTGTATCTAACATTTAGGGAAAGGCTTTGAACAGTTCAAGCATGCATGGCGCGCGCTTTTCTCGTTTAGGTGGACCAAACTTGGATCGGACCTCTCAGGTCCATGTATTATGGCAGGCCAGACCTAAAGGTGAAATTTTAAGTCCAATCTGACATATGATCCATAGTACAGTAAATTTTGGGTCAGACCAGACCGACCGGACGCAGAGGTTGATCGGCACTCATGGTCACACTCATACATTCAACAAAAGAAACTACAGAAGACATACTTTCCACAAGTCTGTAATTGTCTACATTATGTGTGAAGAAAAACGAAGTCTAAATGAATGGATTGGTCACACTAGTTTGCTTCCATTTTGGTGGTATTGATGTAGTAGTGCCTCCATGGCTCCATGGCGTGTTTAGTGCTGTTGGCTGACCAGTGAGACATGGGGACTAAGCAAGCGCATAGAGCGTGACCACCCTCTGTGCATGTTGAATTATTATTATTTTTTTTTAATTTTTTTTTTTTTTTTTGCATAAGAGCATCTCCAACCCCATTGTTTTGCTTTGTGTTATATATAATTGCTAGATGGCATAAGATACAAAATGACACCATAAAGAAGTAGAAGCAAGGAATAGCGAGGTAATCCATAACTTAGTTATTTTTTACAAAATAAGAAGCGAAATTTTTTTTATGCATCCATAACATATGTTTTGGCATAAGAGCATCTTCGTTATTTTATTTTTTTTGTAAAAAATAACTTAGTTAGGAGGTAATTCATAATTTTTTTTTTACACTTTGGGAGGTTTAATGTGATTTATTGGAATGGCTAGTCCAATATTCATATTGAAGGTGGAAAAATTCATGATTAGACATTTGACTTTAAATGATTTTTGTAAGACTATATTATAAGTGAAAAATAATCTGAAGTTTTTCTTATTTATAATTTAATATTGGAAAATACATTACTGTTAAGGGCGTAAAATAGTAATTTGTAAACTAAAAAACTTCATGATAACAAAAAAAAGTTTTAGTTACTATGGTATATGAGATTAAATTTGATAATTTTAATAATTTGTGGTAACAATATGCAAACAGAAATAGTTTATGGTATTTAATTGCAAGATTGTCAAATCCTTTCTCCTTTTCTCCTCCGACCATCACGACCTCCGTCGCCGTCGCCGCCTCCACGCCGACTTCAAACCCTAACCCTAACCATTCCCATTCCTCCATCTTCCTTCCTCATGACACCATCGTCTTCGTCGGTTCATACCCTGTCATGCCAGATGAGGAGAGTTTGATGCAATAAATATACGTACCTTGACAACCTTTGGAGCCATTAACATAAGGATTCCCACCAAACCCTTGGATGCAATAGCACAGATACCCACCACCACCACTACTCCCCTTCGGATCAGACTCCACACACTGCGCGTTCTCTCCACATTCCAAGCACATACCACCGCCAACAACTTCCCACTCCAACCGCATTGCAACGTCCCTCCCCTTCTTAGTAACCCCCCCTCACTTCCTCCCCTTCTCCACCACATAGGCATAGCTACAGCTGTCGAGCCCGGCCGACACGTTCTTGTAGCCGAACATGTTCCCTACTCCGAAGCCGCCGAGCCTCCGCTGCCCCTCGGGCAGCGCGGCCTGAAGCCGAACATGTTCTCTTCACCTAGCTTTTATGAGTCCCCATCGTCTTCGTCGGTTCATACCCTGTTCATCCCATGGAAAGCCCATATGTTTAACTCGTGTACAGGCTAGGTGAGGAGAGTTTGATGATGCGGTCTTGTACTGCTTTCTTCCCTTGGAAATAATGTTTGTAAAGATCCATCTGGACATGGAAAGCCCATATGCTTAGCTTGAAAATGAACAGTTTTTGACCCAGCGATATGCTAGCAATATCTCGTTGGCATACCCTGGCATGCCAGGGTGAGCAATAAAAGGTTCCCTAAGACATGATATATTAGCAGTAGAGAATTTGAAATACTACGACAGAAACACTACACAACATGCAAAATCCAAGTCAAATTGATCTGTTAAGTTGTAACCGGAACAAGAAATATCCAACTGCCTTTGTTCACCACAAAAGATTCCAAATTTTGACAAGCAAACTATTACCTGTACACATGGCGCGCGCTTTTCTCGTTTAGTTACTGATTTGGTACTCTCGGCCGTCATTCTTAATCTACTGTCACAAAATCACTCAATTTTAAAAAAAAGTTGATTTGAACACTTTTTAAATTAACTCATCAAATTAATTTTTTAGTTTTTAACAATTAAGCCCCCTTCCTGACCAATCTAAAAATAACACCTAATATATGACATGACTGCTGACATAATAAAATTAAAATTAATATTAAAATTAAAATTAAAATTAAAATTAATATCAAATTAACATGAAGATTAATATTAAAATTGCATTAAAATTAACTTTAACATTAACATTAAAACTAATATTAAGATTAAATTAAAATTAGCATTAACATTAATATTAAAATTAATGTTAAAACTAATATTAACATTAATTTTAACATTAAATTAAAATTAGCGTTATCATTAACATTAACAATAAATTTTTGTGGGTAGTTAATATTTGGGGTTAAAATATGACATGTCAGCTGCCATGTCAGATACCATATAATGGAAGATTGTATCACCCAAAAATTTTGGGAGCCAAATAGCATAATTATTATAAAAATATCCAGCTCATTTTCTTTCTCTATCAAAAAAATCCAAGAACTTATATTAACTTTAGTTAATGCATGATAGATCTAACAAACAAAACAAATTCCATAAGGGTTCTATTTTTTTCCTGAATAAACTCAAAACGTTGTGTCATAGCGAGTGTGTATGTCTTCAATTTTTGATTGATCGGCTGGTATGAATGTAACTTTAAAGAATTAAATACTCATTATGAGGCAAATGGTCAGAAAATATTTGTTTTATTAATTATATAGATAATTAGCGTTTAGATTCTGAATTTTATACCAATTTAGAGTTTAAGCCCTTGTATGTCTAATTAGAGAGTTACACTCTGAAATGTTATTTTTCTTTTCTTTTTTCCGTTATACCCTCCATAACCTATATATGAAATTTTTATTATCAAACATGAAGAGAGGGTATAATAGAAAAAAAGAAAAAATATATAAAAATTCAGGGTCTAAAATTTTCAATTGGACATGTTATGACTTAAACTCTCAACTAGTATAAAATTCAGAGTCTAAACACTAATTAGCCCTTAATTATAACCCTGACATAATAACATACAAATTTGTCTTTTTGTTTCATCTTTTTCTACAAATTTTATTTTAGTTTCATCAAGAGATTTGGCTGGTACATGTGTGATGTGGCATTAGTTCCAATCTAATAGTCTTGATCTTGTACACAAAATAATAACTGAGATTTGGATCCTCTGATCAGAGCCGGTCCTGGCCAGGGCGACCGCTCAGGGCCCATAGAATATGAGAGCCAATTATGTATATATATATATATATATATATATATATATATATATATATATATATATATATATATATATATATATATATATATATATAATCTTGTAACTAAAATAGAACTAGTATGTAACATGACCACTTTTAGCATGAAACAATTATGGTATAGTGGTTATTATGTTATACTTACATGTAGTGGTCCTAGGTTCAATTCTTGGTTGTAATAAATTTTTAATTTTTTTTTATATACATGGGCTCCATTTTGAAAGTTTACCTAGGCTTCCATGAACCCAGGGCCGACCCTACCTCTGATTGTAATATCTCATGACGTACGTACCTTACTCCAGACTCCAGTACAATAAAAAAATATTGTATGAGATATCTGCAGAAGATATTGACCATAACCATAAAAAAAATGTCAATGTATCGCATTAATCTTCTCTATTTGCATTGCCATTAGGCAATTCCAATCCGTTGTGGATAATAGTTATATATAAGAAATATCATTAAAAAAAAATCATGCACACTATAGGATTCTTAAACAATTCTAAGAACAAGTTTTTCAAATTTGTTCCTCCATATTATGCCACCTCTAAACTTTAGTATATCATTTTGTTATTTGGTAAAGTAATGGATGAGAAATATAACAATCAAACTTGTTTGAAAATAAGAACATTTTTTCTTGCAAACCAATCTATAGGTATTTATCCCAAATAAGACCAAGTCCATACAATCATTTTTTGTTAGACATGTGGAAAGCATGACTTCATTATGTTCTTTCTATCATTCGTTCTTAGTTTTGAGTTTTTGTTACAAGAGGCTTCTCATGGAGAAATAAAATGAACACCTTAATTATCGCACTAATATATTTATGGTCACATATAATGTTGGTGTTTTTTGCCTTTGGACTAGAAAAGATAGTCCCACATCGGCTACACCAAATGGTGAGTATCTCAATATAATGCATTGCTTGTGTTGAGGTGTGCACATGAGGTGTAGTGGGGCACAAGTTTGTGCCATGTGGAAGTATTTTTCTAGAAGAAAAAAGGATTAAATCCAACAAGGATGAAAGTTAATTTTTGTTGTGCGGACTCGGACTCGGACACGGACTCCAGGATGTCTCGTGCATGCACGGGAGTGTTCGGGGGGTAGGCGTGGACTGGCACACTTCTATGCTGATTGTGGGATGATCTAAAATATCAAACTCTATTTTTGAGTATTGGTATTTTAGTCCCACATCGGATAGGAGAAGAGGTGAAGTCTCAACTCCACTCTATAAACAGAGCCCCTTGGCCTCCTTTGAAAGAAGCACCAAGAAGAGAGTTGAGGGAGTCTGTTAAGTCCGGGAAGCCCGTTCAAGTCTCAAATATTGACTTACGAGCGTTCCAGAAGTTCTCCTGAACTTGCTGGTTCCTGGGAGCTTATCAGTACTGCGGGTATAGCTTTGAGCGCCGGTGTTCTACACCCCAGCGAGATCCGTTCTTCTTCTTCCTCCCTCTTTCTGTTGCCTTCGAGAATCTGAGACTCAACTGTTGTTGATCATCTCTTGTTGCCTTCGAGAATACCGTCGCTTCTCTTTAGAAGTAATACGGTTCGGTTGCCTTCGAGAATACCGTCGCTTCTCTTTAGAAGTAATACGGTTCGATTGCCTTCGAGAATACCGTCGCTTCTCTTTAGAAGTTATACGGTTCTGTTGCCTTCGAGAAACATTACGAAATAATCTTTTTATATTCTCGTAATACAACTTCACCTTCTTTAGGGTGTTGTTGCCAGAAACATTGTCTTTACAATTGTTTCTGAACTCATGTTTTTCCATCGATTGTTCGTCAAGGGACTAACAATCTCAAAGCTATACGATTCGATGGAAAACACTCGTGCTTCGCTTGTCGATACCGGCTTTAACAAGTTGGAGAAATTCGACGGTGAACACTTCCAGATCTGGAAGCGAAAGGTGACTCTGAACCTTCAACTCGTGGATGTTGATCACGTGTTGGATGAGAAAGAACCAATCGTTCCAGCAACAGGATCTGCTGCTGTTCTGGTCGCTGCTACGAGCAAGCAGACGAAGTGGAAAAAGGATAACAGCATATGCAGGCTGCTGATCCTGAATTCCATGGAAGACTCTCTGGCCGAGTCCTACACAAAGAAGACTTCTGCCAAAGAGATCTGGGAGTCCGTGGGGAAGCTGTATGACGACGACGAGGCCCGGTCGAAGATGTTCATGGTTGAAAAATACCACAAATGGGTCTTTGAAGATGAGAAGACCATGCTGCCCCAAGTGAAAGAGTTCCTGAAGCTGCGCCAGAAACTGGAGGACGATAGCATGCCCCTCGTCGACAAGTTCGTCGTTGGAGGGATCGTGGCAAAACTTCCTCCAGGATGGAGCAACATCTATGCAAGGATGCATAGGAAGAAGATGGAGATTAGCCTGGATAATCTTCTCAGTGAGATTCATGTTGAGGACGAAATGCGCTCTCAACAGAAGTTGGACGCCCTATCCAAGCAACTAGCAACGGCAAATCTGGTTCAAGCCACCAGAGAGAACAAAGGGAAGCAGGCGGCTTCTCACCACAAGAAGAAGGACTTCTCGAATCTGAAAGTGAAGGGTCCAGGATTCAAGCAACAGAAGTCCAAGTCCCATGTGACTTGCTTCAACTGTGGCAAGAAGGGTCACTATAAAAGTGAATGCAAGTCCAAGCCCAAAGAGCAAGGTGAGCCTAACAAGGTTTCTTTGGTTACTAATCAGGTTGCCATGATAGCACAGGTTGCAACTGTGGGGGCAGACTTGGACTGGTGGATAGACACTGGCACGACATGTCATGTCTGTTCAGACAAGGACTGGTTCGTCTCCTATGAGCCTACTTCCGAGAAAGTCATGATGGCGAACCAGGCACAAGCTGAAGTACTGGAGATCGGGACGGTGGAGCTGAAGCTTACATCGGGGAACATTCTGACGCTTCAAGGTGTGAAGCATGTTCCTGCAATCGCAAAGAACCTGATCTCTGGGAGCCTGCTCTGCAATGCAGGCTTGAGGATGGACATCAATGCTGGCCAAATGGTGATGTCCAAGAAGGGTACTTTCTTCGGAAAAGCTTTTCAGACTGAAGGAATGTACAAAATTTAGCTTGTTGCAACCCAGCATAATAATGTTAATGCTATCACTAGTTTGAATTACTCTCTTGAATTGTGGCATAATAGACTAGGACATGTTCATTGTAAGCGAATAAACAAAATGTCTAGTCTAGGACTTATCTCCAAGTGTGGGAATAAGGTAGAGAAATGTGAGATATGTGCTCAGACGAAGATCACTAGGAAACCCTTTCACAGGGTCAATCGAAGCACAGATCTTCTGGAGTTGGTTCACTCAGATATCTGTGACTTCAAACAATTCTCTACAAAGGCCGGGATGAAGTATTTTATTACTTTCATAGACGACTTCTCCAAGTATGCCTTCGTCTATTTACTCAAATCTAAAGACGAAGCATTCGAGAAGTTCAAGGAGTTCAGGGCCGAGGCTGAACGGCAAACTGGACAACAACTCAAGAGGCTGAGGAGTGATCGAGGTGGAGAATATAGGTCTCATGAATTCTCATCATTCTGCAAAGAACATGGAATCATCAACGAGACGACGGCTCCGTATTCTCCACAATCCAACGGAGTAGCAGAAAGGAAGAACAGAACGTTGACAGAGATGATGAACTCTATGCTGTTGACTGCGGGTCTCCCAAAGTGCTATTGGGGAGAAGCTGCATTAACGGCCACTTTTATTCTGAACAGAGTGCCGTATGCAACTTCCGACATAACTCCTCATGAACTCTGGTTCAAAGTCAGACCCAACCTGAATGTCATTAGAGTGTGGGGGTGCCTGGCTTATGTAAAGCTCCCGGATCTAAAGATTCAGAAGCTGGGGACAAGGACTACTAAGGCGATCTTCCTGGGGTATGCCGAGAAGAGTGATGCTCGGAGATTCCTTGATATCGAGTCAAATCATATCATCGAATCTTGCGATGCTGAATATTTTGAAAAAAAGTTTGCAAGGCACAAGAACATTGTTCTCGCGGATATTCCGGAGAATAATGAAGGTGCGAAGCAGACATAGGTCTTTATCGAACCAGTAGTCCAAGATGGAGCTGTTGTCGAGGAGACATCAGCTGAACCAGAACTCGCTGAGCCGTCAACTAAGCGAGCGAGGAGGCCAAAAGACTTCGGAAATGACTTCGTCACCTATCATGTGGAAGCAGATCCGCTTACCTATGATGAGGCGATGAAGACCAGAGATGCTATATTCTGGAAGGAGACGATTGACAACGAGATTGACTCAATCACCTCCAATAACACATGGGTATTGGTCGACCTACCAGAAGGAGCAAGACCCATCGGATGCAAATGGATCTTCAAGAAGAAGATGAAAGCAGATGGAACCATTGACAAGTTCAAGGCCAGGCTAGTGGCCAAGGGGTTTGCTCAGAAGCAGGGGATCGACTACTTTGACACTTATGCTCCAGTAGCTCGGATGACAACTATCAGATTGTTAATTGCTTTAGCAGCAATACACAAGCTGGTGATACATCAGATGGATGTAAAAACGACATTCCTTAATGGCGAGCTGATCGAAGAGATCTACATGCAACAACCAGAAGGTTTTGTCGTCAGAGGTCTGGAAGACAAAGTCTGCAAGTTGATGAAGTCTCTGTATGGTTTGAAGCAAGCTCCCAAAATGTGGCATGAGAAGTTTGACAAGGTGATAAGGTCAAATGGCTACAGGGTCAGTGAAACAGACAAGTGTGTCTATACGAAGTTTACTGACGGAAGAGGAGTAATCGTTTGTCTATACGTGGACGACATGCTAATCCTAGGTACGGATTTAAGCTGCGTCACAGAGACAAAGAAATTCCTCTCGACCAAGTTCAGTATGAAGGACTTGGGGGATGCCGACGTAATCTTGGGGCTCAAGATCATCCGGACAGGCACTGGAATAGCGCTGTCACAGTCTCATTAGATTGAGAAGATGCTCACTCGCTACGGGTATCAAGATCTTCCTATTATTGATACACCGTACAGGAGTGATCTGAAACTGGAGCCAAATTCGAAGGAGAGCGTCAGGCAGTTGGAGTACGCTAGCGTCATCGGAAGTTTGATGTACGCTACTACTGCCACAAGGCCTGACATAGCCTTTGCAGTGGGAATGCTGAGTCGATTTACGAGCAATCCAGGCGTAAAGCATTGGAAAGCTGTGAAGCGTGTTATGAGATATCTCAAGAAGACTCAGACATATGCACTATACTACAACGGAGATCCGTCAGTAGTGGAAGGCTTCAGTGATGCTAGCTGGTGTTCAGAGGTGGAGAGCGAATATTCTACAGGTGGATATGTGTTCGCCATGGGTGGAGCTGCTATATCGTGGAAGTCGAAGAAGCAGACTATGTTATCTCGCTCCTCCATGGAATCTGAATTCTTTGCATTGGACGCTGCTGCAGATGAAGCAGAGTGGCTTCGGGAGCTCATGTATGACCTTCCAATGGTTGGGGCTCAGATACCGGCGATTCCGATATACTGTGACAACCAGGCGGCAGCAGCAGTGGCATCAAATGAACTCTTCAACGGGAAGAAGAGGACTGTACGGTTGAAGCACAGAGCAGTGAACTGCGGTTGAAGCACAGAGCAGTGAACGATCTCATCAAAAGGGGCGTCATTGCAGTGATCGATGTTCGGAGTCAGGAAAACCTGGCGGATCCGTTCACGAAGGGTCTCAAGCGTCAGCTGGTCGAGGACACAGCAAGGAAGATGGGCTTGAAGACTTTCTGATATTGTGTTATTGTAATCCTACCATAAAATTTTATGTTATTGGTTCAAAGAGAAATCTACTAGACATTTAATTTTTGGTTCAAAGGAGGATCATTGACTAGAATAATATCAGTTAACAGTGGGTACTTGTTCTGCGGAACATGGAAGGGTTACGGACCCATAATCACTGTTGTCTACTATGTATTTTCTGCGGAAAATTGATCCTGTGGGAAGGATGGCTTAAACGCCTTAATGAGTTCTCAGGCAGAGTGAATGCCTGGTGTGCTTTACAGGAAGCACGGTAGAGCAGCACTACAAGGAGTGAAACTCCATGCTACAGTGGGGTGACTCCACCATGAGGTTCCCAGGTAGGGATAATGCCTCGGCTTTGCAAGCTAAGTCACAGCGGAGTAGCACCGCAAATAGGCAGGTAGCCTAATGCTGTATGATAATCATAATAAAGAGAGGTAGACAGCACTACAAAGAGGATGATGTCCTCATGTTACAGTGGCATGACACCACGAAGAGGTACCGGGTAGGGTAAAGCCTCGGCTTCGCAAGCCATGTCATAGCGGCGTAACACCGCACGGAAGCGCAAGACTTCATGCTGGGTAGTTTGGCACTACAAAGGGGCTTGTGACCTCATGCTACAGTAGTATGACACTACGATGAGGTACCCAGGTGGGGTAAAGCCTCGGCTCTAAGCCATGTCATAGCGGCGTAGCACCGCAAAGAAGCGCAATGCTTCATGCCATGACTCTTTATAAAGAACTCACCTATAGTGTATGGAAAGAGATATCAGACCGTCTCTTGAGGGTAAGCTTGTAGACGCCCAAAATTATACACTGAAACCAGGCTGGCACAAGGCCTTCAATGTGCAGCCAGAAGCACAGTTGATGTCATTATGTGAGTAGGAAGAATTGCAGTTATGGTGCAGAATTCAAGGCTTAGTCCATTCTTGTATCATGCTGTTATTTAACCTATGCGGGAAGATTCAAGTCGTAGCGACATCTCTTCTAATGCATGATGGACAATCACTGTGGGGAACGCTCAACCCATATATTGAGATATGTGGGGGATTGTTGGTGTTTTTTGCCTTTGGACTAGAAAAGATAGTCCCACATCGGCTACACCAAATGGTGAGTATCTCAATATAATGCATTGCTTGTGTTGAGGTGTGCACATGAGGTGTAGTGGGGCACAAGTTTGTGCCATGTGGAAGTATTTTTCTAGAAGGAAAAAGGATTAAATCCAACAAGGATGAAAGTTAATTTTTGTTGTGCGGACTCGGACTCGGACACGGACTCCAGGATGTCTCGTGCATGCACGGGAGTGTTCGGGGGGTAGGCGTGGACTGGCACACTTCTATGCTGATTGTGGGATGATCTAAAATATCAAACTCTATTTTTGAGTATTGGTATTTTAGTCCCACATCGGATAGGAGAAGAGGTGAAGTCTCAACTCCACTCTATAAATAGAGCCCCTTGGCCTCCTTTGAAAGAAGCACCAAGAAGAGAGTTGAGGGAGTCTGTTAAGTCCAGGAAGCCCGTTCAAGTCTCAAATATTGACTTACGAGCGTTCCAGAAGTTCTCCTGAACTTGCTGGTTCCTGGGAGCTTATCCGTACTGCGGGTATAGCTTTGAGCGCCGGTGTTCTACACCCCAGCGAGATCCGTTCTTCTTCTTCTTCCTCCCTCTTTCTGTTGCCTTCGAGAATCTGAGACTCAACTGTTGTTGATCATCTCTTGTTGCCTTCGAGAATACCGTCGCTTCTCTTTAGAAGTAATACGGTTCGGTTGCCTTCGAGAATACCGTCGCTTTTCTTTAGAAGTAATACGGTTCGGTTGCCTTCGAGAATACCGTCGCTTCTCTTTAGAAGTAATACGGTTCGGTTGCCTTCGAGAATACCGTCGCTTCTCTTTAGAAGTAATACGGTTCGGTTGCCTTCGAGAATACCGTCGCTTCTCTTTAGAAGTTATACGGTTCTGTTGCCTTCGAGAAACATTACGAAATAATCTTTTTAGATTCTCGTAATACAACTTCACCTTCTTTAGGGTGTTGTTGCCAGAAACATTGTCTTTACAATTATTTCTGAACTCGTGTTTTTCCATCGATTGTTCGTCAAGGGACTAACATATAAGAATCTATGTACAGGGATGGTAAAATTTAAACCTGATTTTATAAGAATGAAGTGATAGAATAACTTATGTCCCATTCTTGTGTTTAATTTGTGGCTTTGTGTGTTGATTTATTAGGATTTGTAAATTTGGGTGGTAAACATACCATTTTTTTTTTCAAATAAGGTCACCGCACCTCATAACTCTCACTTTCAACCAAACGAAGAAACCACCATGTCACTCCCTTCCATGCCCACTTATCATTTATAACCAAACAAAAAAAAACTAATTTAAAGATCACTTCAAAGGAGCAAAATTGACCAAAACAAACATCTTTTTTAACTCGAAAAGCTTGTATATGTAATGCGGATGCATTTTATGGCTTTTTTTATTTTCACACTTATACCATTTGTAAGCAACCAAATACATCATTATTGGAACCACCACCAACTTTTCTATTTCTTGTCAGAATTAGAATGTGATGTTAATTTTTAATTGTAATTGTGATTAAAATATTCAAGCCCAGTGTAATTCAGATATTCTAGACATTCAAATTGAATGTTTGATACGAAAACAGAAGGCAAGAAAAAGTAAAAAAAAAAAAAGTTATACATGAACTCAAACAGGAACTTCCAATATAGTTACGACATGTGTTATGATTTTTGCATTTATGTCCTTGATTTTTTCTGTTTAAGTTATTTTTTAAAAAAAACCAAGAAATGAGATGCGTGCAATCCAATGACTATTAATTAATGATCGAGTTTTTTAAATTTAGAACAAACGAATTCCTAATTTTTGTAAAAAATAACTTAGTTGGGAGGTAATCCATAATTCTTTTTTTTACACTTTGGGAGGTTTAATGTGATTTATTGGAATGGCTAGTCCAATATTCATATTGAAGGTGGAAAAATTCATGATTAGACATTTGACTTTAAATGATTTTTCTAAGACTATATTATAAGTGATAAATAATTTGAAGTTTTTCATATTTATAATTTAGTAGTGGGAAATACATTACTGTTAAGGGCGTAAAATAGTAATTTGCAAACTAAAAAAACTTCATGATAACCAATTTTTTTTTAGTTACTATGGTATATGATATTAAATTTGCTAATTTTAATCATTTGTGGTAACAATATGCAAATAGAAATAGTTTATAGTATTTAATTGCAAGGTTGCCAAATCCTTTCCCCTTTCCTCCTCCGACCACCACGACTGCCGTCGTCGCCTCCACGCCGACTTCAAAACCTAACCCTAACCATTCCCATTCCTCCATCTTCCTCATGACACCATCGTCTTCGTCACCTCCACGTCCTCTCCCTCTCCCACCCGAAACCCAAATTCTGACCGCCGGGTCTTGCAAAATTTTATTCATGCAAAACTCATGGAGAGATGGGAGAGAGGAGAGTGAAGTAAGGTGTATAAATATCTAGCAACTCATCTATTATTTTGGATTGAAAAAAACAATTTGTAGAGGTGATATTTTGGTTCTCCATTTTTTTAAAGCATTTTTAGCTCAATGTTTTGTGGGTTCTGTCAATGTTAATTTATGTCGAAAATATATTTAAGTTTGTTTTTTCATACAGGTTCTTTTGCGTTCGTTCTTGTTTGGTAGTTTCTCAGGTGAGCGATTCTCTTCACACTGCATATATATGAAAAAAATCAATATATAATTTTAAAATAAAATATTAAATTAATATATAGAAAAATACATGAGATGGTTTGAATTGGTTTTATATAAGAGGAAATATGTTTAGAATATTTATTTTTTGGAACCTTGTTGTATAATAAGTAGAAGTTAATAGCGGTTGGAATAGTCACAAATAAAAATGTAGAAGCATACGTAGCAACTATAATGTTGATATTTTTAGTTGCTATGTATTCTTCTAATTTTTTTATTTTTTTATTTAAGTAGTGCAGATTTAATATAAATAAATTCTTTTAGCATCTCATATTCTCTTTTTGTTTTGGAAGATCATGTATTCCTAGGAGAATAACGCTGTGTTTGAGAACTTTTGTGGGAAGGAAAAGAAAATTTTGAGGGAAAAAAAATAGAGGAGCGTAAAATGAAAGTAAAGTAATTGTTTTTTCTTTATTTGTTTGGATGGACAAAAAGTAGGACAAAGATAAGTTTAAAAGTTTTTTTTTATTTGTTTATGGCTAGAGGTATAATTACTATTTAGTCCTTAATATTCTCAAATGATAATTAATTATCAGCTCTCTCCATTTTCGTCCCACTTTTGGGAGAAACTTTTTTTTTTTTATTGGGACACACCTACTTTTTTTGCTCAAATTTTCCTCCCCCATTTTCACTCCTCCTTTCCAAACATCGTTTTCAATTTTTCTCTTTTCTCTCAACTTTTTCTTTAATTCTATTTTCTCTCCCTTTCCAAACACTACCTAAGCAACGATTTCAATGAGATGAGATCGTCATTCTAGAAGTTTCCTCCTAACTTAACTGTTATAGAATTCAGCATTTTTATTCCAGATTTCAGACATTTTCAAACACACATGCACATAGAGGGGTGTTAATGTGTGAGGCTTTAAATTATTTTCAGAGGGGCTGGGAGATCCCTTTTCTCCTTCCTTTTGATGACTCCGATAATGGCCTCCTTAGGAAAACCTAAGAGCTCCTTTCTTCCTCTTAGCACACGCACACCAAAGCCTCAAGTAACATGCCAAGCTTTTGCCATGCCATCCCTAGGCTGATGGAGGTCCTTAAATAGAATCCCCAACCCTCGACCTAAGTGAGGAGCAATCAGAATTGTAGATCGAGCCCTTAGATCTGAACCTTTCTTGAAAATGAGCAGTTTTTGACCCAGCGATATGCTAGCAATATCTCGTTGGCATACCTTAGTATGCCAGGGTGAGCACTAGGCCTCATTTGGTTCGCGTAATGGAAAGGAAAGGAAACTGATTCCTTGGTATTTCCTTTCCTTTAGGAAATTATAATTCCTATAAATTTTTCTTTCCGGTGTTTGGAAAGATCGGGATTATAGCGGAATAGTGTTTGGTGTTTGTAAGAAAAGGAAACAAAATCAAGTCAATTTTTCAAAAATACCCTCATGCTAATAAAAAATTATTACTTAGAAATTTTTGTCTAAAAGATATTATGGATAAAAATGGTAAATAATATTATGAACATGGATATTTTGGTCAAAATTTTTTGTAATAAATGCGAGAAAGTTGGAGGGAAAGTGATTCCTTAGATAAATGGGAGGAACCACTTTCCCCCCTATTTTCCTTCCACTTGGGAATCATTTTTCCTTTCCAACAACTTTCCTTTGGCTCCCAAAGATAGGAAAGGAATCACTTTCCTTTTCCAAGCTCAAATTCCGGTAACCAAACGAGGCCTAAAAGTACCCAAAAGTCACTGGACAAATTTTGCACTAAAAGTATCCCGGACACACAATATTGTTTCGAGCCCTGCAACACATCATTTCGACTCCTTTCGAACTTCTCCGATTCCTCGAACAGCGTCAACCGCACCCGAAGATGAACACAAGCCATATTCAACATTCTCATTTTTACTTGTCAATCAGACTTTAGATTACCATCTCACGCCATCGCCAAAATTATTGAATACTCTTAAGACATGATATATTAGCAGTAGAGAATTTGAAATACTACGACAGATACACTACACAACATGCAAAATCCAAGTCAATTTGATCTGGTAAGTTGTAACCGGAACGAGAAATATCCAACTGCCTTTGTTCACAACAAAAAATTACAAATGGCTACCAAATTTTAATAAGCAAACTATTATCATGTACAATTATTGTAAACAACATAGCAAGAGTTTGTCCAGGAGAATGTTGAAGATTCTTATTGTCACTTGCTTTGCTATTTTTTGCCACTTTTGTATGCATGTCATTTCAATTGGGAAAGGGAAACAAAGCTGCACTCAGCTATAACCTTTTCACTTCGCCATTTACACCCAAACAACATTGTTATAAACACTGGACTTAAATAGTAGACCATGAAGCTACTAAAAAATCTCTAGAATGCAAGTCTTACAACCTAAGTACCATGTCATCAAGATCAGAATATTATCTTGAAAATCACAAGAAGGAGCAATATGGAAAAAAAATTGGAGGAGAGAGAAGTCTTTTGGGAGAGGGGATGAGTTGTGAAGAGAGAGAGAGAGAGAGAGAGAGAGA
Source organism: Iris pallida (assembly GCA_029216955.1). Classification (NCBI taxonomy): domain Eukaryota; kingdom Viridiplantae; phylum Streptophyta; class Magnoliopsida; order Asparagales; family Iridaceae; genus Iris; species Iris pallida. The sequence continues at coordinate 889,484 of JANAVB010027997.1, forward strand.
GAGACCGGTGTACGGGTGAGCGTTCGATTAATTCGGTTCAAATCGATCCGAAAATGGAATTAGACAGAAAACCGAATAAGCAAAATCGAAACCGTACCGAATTGACCCATAACCGAATCAAACAGAACCGAATTAAATCGGTTCCATTTTCGGTTTATTCGATTTTTTGGTTTATTTACAATTTTCTGTTAATATATATAGTATCTAAATATACCTAAATTTATTTAGTGTGTATATATATATATATATATATATATATATATATATATATATATATATATATATATAAACATTTTTTTATTTGGTTTTCGGTTTTGAACCGAAACCAAAATCGGAACAGAAACCGAATCAATTTTTTTAAATCGAACCGAATATCTTATTTGATTTGGTTTAATTCGAATTTCTATCCAAAATAGAATAATGCTCACACCACACCTAGACCTGTGCAACCGAGCCACTCGACGTGAGTGAGCTCTGTTTGGTTAGACGTTATAAAGTAGCAGTTCCAAAAAAAGCGTTAAATTTTTTTTCTTTTGGAAAACCGACGGCTCAAATGCGGTTCGGTTTTTGGAGAGTTATGAAAAAACTCTTTTCTGAGTTGTGTTTCTCTTTCTCCACACACGACCCAATTCCCAACGTCTCCTCCCCCTCTCTTCTCTATCAGGGGCTGTTTGGATAGATGTAACTCTTTGAAAGTGTGAAAGTGGCACTTACACCATGATGAGTTGCAGTTGAAAGTATGAAAGTGGCACTTTCCAAAATGTGTTTGGATGTAGTAGTTGAAAGTGGAAGAAAAAAAGATTTGGTGTTTGGATGGTAGTTGAAAGTGGAGAGAAAAGGAGATCGGTTGTTTGGATGGTGGTTGAAAGTGGATGTTGGAATTAGAAATATAATAACCAATAATTAAATTAATTACCATAATAATAATAATAATAATAATAATAATAATTATTATTACCACAAACTCTCCTCCACACATTATAATAATAAATTCCCAAATTTGATAAAAATTCAATTATAAATTTGATAAATTTCTCATGCACATTTCAAACACATTACCATAGTTAAACATACCATAACTATATTAATTATCATAACCCATAACTATAATTAAATATACTATAATTATATTAATTACCAAAACTATTAATTATATTAATTGGCATTTTAATTGGCATCCTCTAGAGAGTTCTCCTCTCTCTCTCTCCCTCTCTCATTCTCAAGAAAATGATTGAACAGCAGCAGCTGAGGGTTTGCTTTTGGCTCCGGCGGTGGAACCATGGCGGAAGCCCCTCCTCCTCGTCCTCCCATCTCCACCGCCGGAGTCCCTCTCCTCCTCCCCTCTCCACCGCAGGAGCCTCTCCTCCTCCTCCTCTTCCCATCTCCACCGCCGGAGTCCCTCCTCCTTTCCTCCTCCCATCTCCACCGCCGGAGCAAAAAAATCCCAAATGTTCCTCCCCCCAAGCTTCCACCTCCACCATGAAGTCCATCTCCTCCGCGAGCTCGGCCTCCATGGATGGTTCCGCAACCCGGACTTCCTCCTTGACAACACGTGGGTCGCTTCGCACGGCGACCTCTCCCTCGTACCGAGCTCTTGGGGGTGGAGCTCGATCGCCTCCGGGTGGTAAGAAAGTTGTAAGCATTTGGTTGTAGACTTACCATTTTCCCTTTCATGTATGCTCAAACTTCAGAAAATTATACCATAAAGCTAGCATACTTCATGATATAAAGAGTCTCCATTGGTTTACTCTTTTCTGACACTATAGTCGAGTTAAAAGTGCCACTTTATATTATATACGGTCAAGTCTAGAATGCAGCTAAAAATTTACAAAATTAAATACAACAATTTATTACAGCCAACCGTTCGCCCTACAGACTCGCAGGGAAGACAACACTGACCTGATGGCCACGATTGTCACTAATCTGCTTATAAGTACACTGCTTATAAGTACACTCTTGTTCCGGACTTATCCGATTCCTCGAACGGCGTCCGTCGCACCCCGTAGATGAACACAAGCCATATTCAACATTCACTTTTGTACTTGTCAATCAGACTTTGGATTACCATCTCACTCCATTGGCAAAATTGTTGAATACTCTTTAAGACATGATAATTCATGGTTTAAAGTATCGGCCGATACCGATCCGATACGGCCGATACCGATATGGTTTGGTATGTCCCGATCCGATACCTATCGATACCGACATTGAGAGTCTCTTTTCCGGTCAATTCGGCGAAGAAAAAATAAACGAAAAAGACAAATTAACAAGGGTTTAAAGCAAAATAAGGTTGTAAAATAATGTAAAAGAAGAAAATCAATCTATTGTATTGTATGTAAACCAATCGGTAAAGGTGACTAATATTTCATTTAATTTCAAAATTACTAAGAAATAACATTGAAAATACTTAAAATTATGCCTAAATGTATATAAAATATATATTTAAATGTAAATAATTTATTAATAATTATTTGTTTTCCGATACCAAAAAATCCGATACTCCGATCCGAAGCCGCCGATACTACCATGTCATCAAGATCAGAATATTATCTTGAAAATCACAGGAAGGAGCAATATGGGATCGTACTGGGGAGTAAGTACTTTCAGTCAGGATCGAAAGTAAAGGTCACAATCTCGAATGTTTTAGTTTGATACCATTAATCAATGCAACCTCTCTCATTTAATCAGCTCGATATAAAATTAAAATTCAAGAGTTCAAAGATATTGCATCTAAAAACTCTCTCTGGGCAACTTTATATCATGTCCGTCAATTTACTGTGTTGACCAAATGGCCATGGCTAACTATGTTCAGGTTAATTTACTTGCAGATAGGGGTAAATTCATGAGAAGTGAAGTTACCAAAGAGCAACCAGATAAAAGAAGCATGTTATGGCACAATTTACAAAACATAATTCAAGTATTGCAAAAAAAAAATCGATACAATTGATCTTTGATAGCCATAGATGTAGTATGACCATTTTAGATCCAAAATTTTGACCTAATCTACATTAACAACAAAATTCATTTATTAGAATTGACAAAATGCTTAATAAGAAAGCAAAATCATATAGCAGAGGAAATTTAAAATGGTCAAGGAGTAAACAAAATTAAAAGAATAACAGAGACAATTTCTTTGTTGACCCATGATACATAGTTCTCTAAGTACCTTTGGAGAATAATGTCTTCAATTCAATTCTTCTATGAAGAGAGGTAGGGGAATTACCTTGAGGAGGAATGATCTTTGAGGTAACGAGCAGCAAAATTAATATTTAATAGGTTTTCTGGGGTTATTTGGAGTGGAAGGGCTGAGAGCTCTCTTATGTGATCTCAACATTTAGGATTTGAGAAATTGCAAATTGGCCTCAACATTTAGGGTTTAAGAAATTGCAAACTGGCACCTAAATAAAATAAATTTAGACCGCCAAACTCTGGCGCCTAAATAAAAAAGAAAAAGAAAATTATTATCAAATCTAGTAAAATGTCCCAGAAATTCAAACATACATAAGAAGAGATGGATTTTGGGAAAACCGTCTCTGTTGTTTCACCTATACAAGCTATTTAATTTCCAACTAAAATTTAAATTTATATTAACTAAGACGCTGTTATCAAACTGCTTTCACTAAACCAACTCAACATCCCTAAATTCTTTGTAGTGAAATCGGCATTGGGATAGTGGCATATCAAATTTCTGCCATATCAACATTCGATGGTAGGATAGTGGCATACCATGGTGGTGACGGGTGACGGAGAATTAGGGTTCGATTCTGGAGAGAGAGCCTGAGAAACGGCTACCACATCCAAGTAAGGCAACATGCGCGCAAATTACCCAATCCTGACACGGGGAGGTAGTGATAATAAATAACAATACCGGGTTCATTGAGTCTGGTAATTGGAATGAGTACAATCTAAATCCCTTAACGAGGATCCATTGGAGGACAAGTCTGGTGCCAGCAGCCGCGGTAATTCCAGCTCCAATAGCATATATTTAAGTTGTTGCAGTTAAAAAGCTCGTAGTTGGACCTTGGGATGGGCCGGTCGGTCCGCCTCACGGTGAGTACCGGTCGTCCCGTCCCTTCTGCCGACGATGCGCTCCTGGTCTTAACTGGCCGGGTTGTGCCTCCGGCGCCGTTACTTTGAAGAAATTAGAGTGCTCAAAGCAAGCCTTCGCTTTGTATATATTAGCATAGGGTAACATCAAAGGATTTCGGTCCTATTGTGTTGGCCTTCGGGATCGGAGTAATGATTAAGAGGGACAGTCAGGGGCATTCGTATGTCATAGTAAGAGGTGAAATTTTTGGATTTATGAAAGACAAACAACTGCGAAAGCATTTGACAAGGATGTTTTCATTAATCAAGAACGAAAGTTGGAGGCTCGAAGACGATCAAAGCCCGTTTGTTTTATGGAAGAGTATGTTGGAGCATCTAGGTTATGATCGATACGTGTCCGAAACGACACGACTCATATTTTTGGAGTGTTCGGCTTGCTAGGCTATCAATATCACAACATTGACTATTTAGATTATTGAGAGTTTGAAATCGACCATGATATTTGATTTCTATATATAAATATGCCTTTGTATGCAATGGTATTGCATTAAATTTGTTTGTTCCCTTGCACATATTCAGTCGTGACAGTAGAAGAAGAAGATTGCTTCCAATATTGAGCATTAAACTTTATCACTTGTTTTATAGCAAAAAAATTATCACTCGTTTGTGTTACCCAAATAACCATATGTTCGAGTCTACTAGATTCAGCTCTCCCTTTACTTGATCAATTCATTTTGCTAGGCATTTGATGTTTTGCATTGACTAGATCCGAATTATTAATGCTGATTTTGCTTACCCACTCCAAATTTTTGGGTAGGGGCAGCTCCATGTCCTAATCGGCGAACACGTCCAGGACGTTCCAGAACAAAACCCTAAGCCATTGCATCATTCGGAGATGCAACCCTTGCAAGTTTGAACTCGTTGTTTGCCTACGTTGCACATATATGGATTCAACATGTCACGCTTCAGACACCGAGACACAGTTTTGGCACTAGTATTTGGTGTTTTCTAGTGTATTTCGGAGTGCCCGTGGTATGTCTGATATGTGTATCCAACACGATACAACATGAATTTTGGAATTTTCGTGCTTCTTAGCCGTCATCGTCATGCTTATCCATAGTTTTTCCCTAGAACTTAAATTCAATAGACTTAGATTGTTAATGTAGGTGCCAGTTGCATATCGAGAAAACTTACAAACTCATCATGTCTCTTTCAAGTTCCTACTAGAAATCTGTTATTCCCGAGGCTTAATTTTCGATGGAAAACAGAGAATTGAAACAAATGTTAAAATAGCAACAACGTTTCGTAGCAACACTTCAAAGAAGGTGCACTACAGAGATCCTTGGAGGATTCTGGGTAACGAAAATCTAAAAAGATTTCGTTACAACAGCAAACGAATGTAGAGCTTCTTTTAGAATGGTACAAATCGAGTTGCTAGCAGCAGCAGCGATGAAAGCCCACAAGATGTTTCTGATTAGATCAGAGAAGAAGAGAAATAAAGAAGAAAGAGAAAGACAGGTTTGCTGGGTTGATTAGATCACCGTTGCTCAAAACAAGATTCGCCTATATACGATCCGCTTCCAGGAACCAACAAGTTCTAGAAAACTTCTGGAACGCTCGTCAGTCAATATTTGAGACTTGAACGGGCTTCCTGGACTTTACGGACTCCTTTAACTCTCTTCTTGGTGCATCTTAGAAAGGAGGTCAGGGGGCTCTATTTATAGAGTGGACTTCACCATCTCTTCTATCCGATGTGGGACTAAAATACCAATACTCTAAAATAGAGTTTGATGTTTTACATCATCCCACAATCAACATAGTCGAGTGCTAGCCCACGCCTACCCCCCGAACACACGATCGTGCATGCACGAGGCATCCTGGAGTCCGAGTCCGATCAACAAAAATCAACTTTCATCATTGTTAGAATTAATCCTTTTTCCTTCTAGGAAAATACTGCCACATGGCACACACTTGTGTCCCATTACACCTCATGTGCACACCTTAACACAAGCAATGCATTATATTGAGATACTTATCATTTGCTGTAGCCGATGTGGGACTATCTTTCCTAGTCTAAAGGCAAAAATACCAACAATTCCCCACATATCTCAATATATGGGTTGAGTGTTCCCCACAGTGACTGCCCATCATGCATTAGAAGAGATGTCGCTACGACTTGAATCTTTCCGCATAGGTTAAATAACAACATGATACAAGAATAGACTAAGCCATGAATTCTGCACCATAACTGCAGTTTTTCCTACTCACATAATGATATCAACTGTGCTTCTGGCTGCACATTAAAGGCCTTGTGCCAGCCTGGTTTCGGTGTATGTATGTTGGGTGTCTACAAAGTTTCCCTCAAGAGACGGCCTACATCTTTATCCATACACTCTAGGTGAGTTCTTTTAAAGAGTCTTGGCATGAAGCCTTTCGTTTCCTTGCGGTGCTACGCCGCTATGACATGGCCTAAAGCCGAGACACTGTCTCATGTGGTGTCATACCACCTATAGCATGATGTCCAGCCTCTTTGTAGTGCCAAACTACCCAGCATGAAGCCTTTCGCTTCCTTGCGGTGTTACGCTGCCGTGACATGGCTTGCAAAGCCGAGACACTGCCTCATGTGGTGTCACACCATTGTAACATAAGGCTTATCCTCTTTGTAGTGCTGCCTACCACTCTTCATTCTACAGCATTAGGCCCACTTGCCTATGTGCGGTGCTACGCCGCTGTGACTTGGCCCGAAGCCGAGGCTTTACCCTCACTAGGTACCTCATTTGGTGTCACCCCACTGTAGCATGGAGTACTACGCTCCTTTGTAGTGATGTGCTACCCGTGCTAACTGTAAAGTACGCCAAACATCCCAAATGCCCGAGAACTCATTAAGGCTTCCAAGCTATCCTCTCACAGGACTTTGTTCTCTACAATGAACAAACAGTAGAAAACAGTGGTTCTTGGTTCACAATCCCGCAAGGTCCCAAAGGATTGCCTACTCACAATAATTTTGGGTCTGAAACCCCGCAATATCCCAAGGGATTGCCCACTAACAATGGTTCTGGGCACGTGACTGCGCAATATCCAGAGGACTGCCCACTAACAGTGGTTCTAGGTCCGTGACCCTGTAGTATACCAAAGGATTGTCCACTTCACCTGATATTCTTCCAGTCAATGGTCCTCCCTTGAACCAAAAGCTAGATGTCTAGTAGATTTCTATTTGAACTAATAGCATAAAACTTTATGGTAGGATTGCAAGACAATATCAGAACGTCTTAAGTCCATTTTTTTGCTAAGTCCTTGACCAGCTGACGCTTGAGACCTTTGGTGATCGGATCCGCCAGATTCTTCTGGCTTCGAACATCCACCACGGTAATGACTCCTTTTTAATAAAATCATTGACCGACCCATGCTTAATCGCACAGTCCTCTTCTTACCATTGAAGAGGTCATTTGATGCCACCGCTGCAGTCGTCTGGTTGTCGCAGTAAATTGGCACTGTCGGAATTTGCGTACCAACCATAGGAAGATCATACATGAGCTCCCGAAGCCATTCTATTTCATCTGCTGCAGCTGCTAGTGCATAAAACTCAGATTCCATAGACGAATGTGAGAGCATAGACTGCCTTCTTCGACTTCCACGATATAGCAGCTCCATCCATTTAGAATATGTATCCTCCTATGGACCTTTCACTCTCTACTTCTGAACACCAGCTTGCATCACTGAAGCCTTCTACTACTGTTAGGTCTCCGCAGTAGTGCATACTTCTGAGTTCTTTTGAGGTATCTCATAACCCTGTTAACAGCTTTTCAGTGCTCCACACCTGGATTACTCGTAAACCGACTCAGCATCCTCACGGCAAAAGCTATGTCAGGCCTTATGGCAGCAGTCGCATACATCAAACTCCTGATGACACGTGAATACTCCGACTGTCTGACGCTTTCTCTTGGATTTGGCTTCAGCTTTTTGTCACACCTATACGACATATCTATCCCTGGAAGATCCTGATACCCATGGCTTGTGAGCATCTTGTCAATGTAATGAGAATGCGACAATGCCACTTTAGTTTCCGTCCGGATGATCTTTATCCCTAGGATAACATCAGCTTTCCCTAAGTTCTTCATGCTGAACTTAGACTAGAGGAACTTCTTTGTCTCAGTGACACTTGCTAGATCTGTACCCAAGATCAGCATGTCGTCTACATACAGACAAACGACAACTCCTCTCCCGTCAGCGTACTTTGTGTATACACATTTGTCTGTCTCGCTGAGCCTGTAGCCATTTGATCCTGTGACTTTATCAAACTTCTCATGCCACATCTTGGGAGCTTGCTTCAGACCATACAGAGATTTCACCAGCTTACAGACTTTGTCTTTGAGGCCTTTGACGACGAATCCTTCTGGTTGTTACATGTAAATCTCTTCAGTCAACTCACCATTCAGGAAAGCAGTTTTAACATCCATCTGATGAATAACTAGCTTGTGAATTGCACTTAGAGCAATCAACATCCTGATCATGGTAGTCATCCGTGCTACTGGAGCATAAGTGTCAAATTAATCAATCTCCTGCTTCTGAGAAAATTCCTTCGCTATCAATCTAGCCTTGAACTTATCAACAGTTCCATCGGATTTCATCTTCTTCTTGAAGATCCATTTACATCCGATTGGTTTTGCTCCTTCAGGCAGATCGACCAACACCCACGTGCTGTTGGAGGTTATCGAGTCATACTTATCATTAATAGCCTCCTTCCAGAGGACAGCGTCTATGGTCTTCATAGCATTATCATAGGTAAGCGGATCTGCTTCCACATGATAGGTGACAAAATCCTCTCCGAAGTCCTTCTGTCTCCTCATTCGCTTAGATACAGGGTCTATGAGTTCTGGTTCAGTAGTTGTTCTTGCAACAACAACTTCTTGGACTACATCGCTACAAGGAGCTTCAGCCTCCTGTGCACTCACACTGTTCTCCGGAATATCCGCGAAGACAATGTTTTTGTGCCTTGCAAATTTAACTTCAAAGAATTCTGCATCACGAGACTCAATGATATGATTAGATTCAATATCAAGGAACCTCTGAGTATCACTCTTATTGGCATAACCCAGAAAGATTGTCACGCCCCGCTCCCGTATAAGAGCGATCGTCCTCGCTAAGGCGTGATGCCGTACGAGCCTAGATTGCGCTCGTGCAAGGCGAGTTCCATAACGGCCGATTTCAGTGGCTGCGACGGGGTCGTCGCACAGAAGTCCCATGCAGAGACATTGAATATTAGCAGCGGAAATTTTAAAGCAAGACACAAGTTATTCAAAGAAGTTCTTTATTGATATTGAAACAAAGATTACGAAGGGCGCAAGGCCAAGATTACAAGTCTTTCGAGCTCACTTTTCTCACATTACAAGTTTACTCTGCTCTCTCTCACCTCTCGATACAACGCTTGAGCCAGCGGAAGCTTCGGAAGGCGACATCCATGCATTATGTCCCGTATAAGTCTTGACTCCATGCGGCCGCATGCTTCGAATCGCCAAGGAACTCCGTGTCTCGATGCATCCAAGCGAGCTCCGCGCCACGAGCTTCTACCTGTGCCTGCACATGTAAACTATGTGGGTGTCAGTACTCAACTGTACTGGTGGAATGAGCTCCTCGTCCACCCATACAAAACCAACACGTTTGATTTACTTTGTGCAACTTAGTCCCCTTTATGATTGTCTTTCTACTCTTGTCTTAGAATCAGTTTTATGACGGACGCCTTGGCATATTTGTGTCTAAGGACCATCCCGTGCTTGCAACAACAACGTTAGCTCATACTTTACCTCTGGACCCTTCTTGTGCCAACAACGTTAACCTAACAAGTCGTGCTTGCCTTACGACCAAAATCAAAGACGCAACTACACGATAGACTCCATTTTTGTGTGATCGTGCTACAAACCCTTGCTGAGGCCGTGCCTCACAATTCAATAAGACTTAACCATGTCGCCGCCTCGCGGCCCTTGCTACTTTGATCACCAACTGACCCAATCAAGACTTGTGGGTTAAGTGTCACTCGACCGACTTTGCCTTGCGGCGTTTCCTGACTTAAACTCAAGACAACTTTAAACCAACTTATGCAACTTATATGCCAACTCAAGACTCGACGCCACATCTCGTGCCGAAGCACGTCGCCTGTGTTGAAGCCAAATCTTAGGCCCAAACATTGTCTTCTAACTGTAGACACATTCAACTCGACTCAATCCAAAGGCACACCTACGGATTGCCGTCATGCCGACCCATCTATATAAAAGGTCACTAACATCACAAGCTATCCTAGACGTATAGTTTTGTTAATCGGGGTCTTTTCAACGCAAGTAGCTAGCTCCGTTGCAAGTTCCCGCTTAACCTGTGCTGAAACCTTATGCACGACTATACCCTGTTTTCTCCTAGGCCGAGTCGGTCCCATGGCCCAGGGTTGCCGCTCGAGGATTCATCGCCCTTGTTGACAAGTTGTCCATGACCATGCAAGACTCGACTCAAACTGACGTCTCACACAGTCATCCTTCTTTCCGTGTTACCATCTTCTTTAAAACCAAGTTCAAGACTCCTATCCTTGAGACCCCTTGACGACCCACGGTCGCGAGCATTCTTTCCCTGTTACCCTATCCTTTTATTCAACTCAGAACGACCATTTAATAGCCCTTTTTTCTAAACTCGACTTGAAATCAACCGTACCTCGTGCCTTAAACACCAAGTCCGTGCATCGTGTCTCAAACACCAAGTCCGTGCATCGTGCCTTAAGCCAACTGAACTCTATGCGACACCACCGTCCAAGTCGAATCTATATGACGGGCCTTGAGACCGTAAGACTGTGTGGTTATACCCAGCCATAGAACTCGTAGAACCATGCTTCCAATTTCTCCGATAGCCTAATATAACTTTGCCTAACTTAATCGTGCCACAACTTGGCGAGCAAGGACTGCGTCAAGCCGTGCATCGTGGGAACGTGCCGTGCACGCGTTCGACTTTGGACAACCAAGTCATTTGGACACCTAGACATACGCCAGCAGCCATGTGACGCAACTTAACTCATAGGGCGGGTCAAGGCTATGCCAAGCCTTGGACGATGGGACCGTGTATGCTTTATAAAGCATTCATGCGGGCGACGCCTATGACTTAGGCTACGTTCATAACTTCGCCTACTTAACCAACTTTTCTTATCCCAAGCCACGGGACGAAGGACCGAGTGTCATTTTCAAAGCACGTCGTGCACCAATTCTAAACCAACCATTGGACCTTTCCATATTCTAACTCAAATCGACCCTTCGGGATTACTCCCTTTAGCTATGTGGATTCATCTTTTTTATTATCAAGCCTACTTGTGCAAGTTGAAAATATGCGATTTATTAAGTGAAGGCTAAGATGAGGCAAGTTCACCGAAACTACCCCACCTGAGCGATGTCTTCGAGTCGCCGTTGCAAGGCTACGTCCGGACGCCGTCGGCGTTTCGATTCCTCCGATTGACTGAGCGGGACGGGGCACTACAAAGATTGTCTTCGTAGTCCTTGTACCTAGCTTCTGAGTCTTCAAATCCGGAAGCTTCACATACGCCAGACACCCCCACACTCGAATAACATTCAACTTGAACCAGAGTTCATGAGGAGTGACATCGGAAGTTGCATACGGTACTCTGTACAGAATGAGAGTAGCAGTAAGCACTGCTCTGCCCCAAAAGCAATTTGGAAGACCTGCGGTCAACAACATTGAGTTCATCATCTCTGTTAACGTTATGTTCTTCCTTTCTGCAACACCATTTGATTGAGGGGAGTACGGAGCAGTCGTCTCATTAACAATTCCATGTTCTCTACAGAACGATGCGAATTCATGAGACCTGTACTCTCCACCTCGATCACTTCTGAGTAGTTGTAGATCGGTTTAACGTTCAACTTCAGCCTCGAAGTCTTTGAACTACTCAAATGCTGCATCCTTCTACTTGAGAAGTCATGCGAATGTGCACTTCGAGAAACACTTCGAACCGGCCTCTGTGGAGAATTGATAAAAGTCACAGATATCTGAGTGTACTAACTCCAGATGATCAATACTTTAGTTCAATCGTCTGAGCAGCTTCCTGACAGTCTTGTATCTGCATAGACCTTAAATCCCTCCACCTCCTTACCTCCACATTCTGAAGATAAGGTCCCGGTAGGACAACTTGAGTCTGCTTCTATCGTAGAATAACTCTCAGTCCATTCAATGAAGTAACTTCATCGCCATCAGCAGAAGTTCGAACATCCCTTCAGCACCGAACATCTTTTTAAAGCATGTTCCTCGTCAAGAAATTACCATTTGGCTAGTATGAATGTCCATCTTTTAAGTCTGTATCAGATAACAGACTTCCTGAGATCAGATCTTCGAAAATCTCTGGTACGTGTAACACGCATTCCAGTGTCCTTGTCGGTGGTTCATAACCACTGTCTCGATCTTCAGATATTCTGCTAGGTACATGTTCGCCATCGAGACCTTCGTCATAACACAGCTCGTCCTTGGTGAACAACTCCTTCGAGAGCACATGTGGTTAGATGCACTAGTGTCAGACCACTAGTCAGCTACCACGCTAGATAACTCAACCTGTGCAACAATAGCAAACAAGTTAAGTAATCAAAATAACCAAGTTTAGCCATACATGTTATTTTGGTTTGGGCTTGGCCCTGCAATCCTTCTTGAAGTGACCCTTCTTGCCACAGTTGAAGCAAGCACCATCGCCTTAGGTCTTTGGCTTGAATTGAGCTGACTTCACCAACAGCTGGTGAGAGTCCTTAGCTCGTCTTCAACATGAATCCAGTGCAAGAGGCGTTCAAGATCCACCTCCATCTTCTTGCGGTGCAAGTCCGCAATAAAATTGCTACACCTAGGTGGGAGCTTAGCAACAATGCCCCCAACGACAAATGCATCGACAAATGTATGCCGTCATCCTCAAGTTTCTGACGTAACTTGAGAAACTCTTTGACTTGAGGCAACATCGTCTTGTCGTCCTCAAATCGCATCTTCCAGACCTTTTCGGTCATGTGGATCTTGTTCCTGTTTTTATCTGCCTTGTAGAGATTCTCTACAAACTCCCAGACGTCCTTACCATGGACCGTCTTGCTGTATGACTCTGCCAGAGAGTCTTCCATAGAGTTTAAGATAAACAACTTGCAAAAGTTGTTATCTCTCCTCCACTTGGATTGCAGAGCAGTGGCTTCAGCGACCCTTCGAGCATTTTCACCTTCTCGACTTAAAGGCTCAGGATCTGTCAACACGTAGTCAACGCTCACGAGTTGAAGATTAAGACTGACATTTCTCTTCCAGACGTTGTAATGCTCCACGTCAAACTTCCCAAGTTTGTTAAAACTTGTGTCGAGAAGGTTTGCACGGTTGTTATCCATCGAATATAAATCTTGCTTTGAGATTGTTATTCCCGAGGCGTAATTTTCGATGGAAAACAGAGAATCAAAGCAGATGTCAAAATAGCAACAACGTTTCGTAGCAACACTTCAAAGAAGGTGTACTACAGAGATCCTTGGAGGATTATGGGTAACGAAAATCTAAAAAGATTTCGTTACAACAGCAAAAGAATGTAGAGCTTCTTTTAGGAATGTACAAATCGAGTTGCTAGCAGCAGCGACGAAAGTCCACAAGAGGTTTCTGATTAGATCAAAGAAGAAGAGAAAGAAAGAAGAAAGAGAAAGGCAGCTTTGCTGGAGTGATTAGATCACCGTTGCTCAAAGCATGATAATTTGTTACAGCCAACCGTTCGCCCTACAGACTCGTAGGGAAGACAACACTGACCTGATGGCCACGATTGTCACTTATCTGCTTATAATAAGTACACTCTTGTTACGGACTTATCCGATTCCTCGAACGGCGTCCGTTGCACCCCGTAGATGAACACAAGCCATATTCAACATTCACTTTTTTACTTGTCAATCAGACTTTGGATTACCATCTCACTCCATTGGCAAAATTGTTGAATACTCTTTAAGACATGATAATTCATGGTTTAAAGTATCGGCTGATACCGATCTGATACGGTCGATACCGATATGGTTTGGTATGTCCCGATCCGATACCGATCGATACCGACATTGCGAGTCTCTTTTCCGGTCAATTCGACAAAGAAAAATAAACGAAAAAGGCCAATTAACAAGGGTTTAAAGCATAATAAGGTTGTAAAATAATGTAAAAGAAGAAAATCAATCTATTGTATGTAAACCGATCAGTAAGGGTGAATAATATTTCATTTAATTTCAAAATTACTAAGAAATAACATTGAAAATACTTAAAATTATGCCTAAATGTATAAAATATATATTTTTAAATGTAAATAATTTATTAATAATTATTTGTTTTTCGATACCAAAAAAAATCCGATACTCCAATCCGAAACCGCTGATGCTACCGACATCGCCGATACCGATACTCATAGGAATAGTCTGATACCAATTCTGATACCGATATTGTGAACCTTGCATGATATATTAGCAGTAGAGAATTTGAAATACTACGACAGATACACTACACAACATGCAAAATCCAAGTCAAATTGATCTGTTAAGTTGTAACCGGAACAAGGTATATCCAACTGCCTTTGTTCACCACAAAAGATTACACATGGCTGCCAAATTTTAATAAGCAAACTATTACCTGTACAATTATTGTAAAAAAACATAGCAAGAGTTTGCCCAGGAGAATGTTGAAGATTCTTATTGTCACTTGCTTTGCTATTCTTTGCCCATTTTTGTATGCATATTGTTTCATTTGGGAAAGGAAAACAAAGCTGCACTTTGCTATAACCTTTTCACCTGACCATTTGCACCCAAACAACATTGTTGTAAACAGTGGACTTAGCTACTAGACCATGAAGCTACTAAAAAATCTCTAGAATATAGGACTGTAAAATGGACAAAGTTGTCTGTTGTCCGTACGAGTCCACTCGATAAATGGTTCGACTGCGGGCCGTCCGATTGAATTAACGATAATAACTTGGACAGTTTTAAAGGTCCGTTTAAAAATGGGACCCGGACAGGGTCATATCCATGTCCGATCCGACTTTGTCCGCGAACCGTCCGATAGTGAAGACTCCTTTTGGTTTTGCATCAATTATGTCATATCATTTTGGTTTTGCGTCAATTTTTGGTTGTCCAGTCTGAATTTTTGTTAACCATTTACCGTTGTTTATTGTATTTTATAACCTTCAATTGTATTACCTTTCAACTTGATTTTTGTACCAACTATCAAGATATCTTGATAAAATAACAGCTTTTGGTAATATATTTAATTTGTCCGCAAACCGTCCGATTGAGTTAACGAACAGTGGTTGTCCGTGTTCGTCCGATCCGAACTTGAAGAGTGGACTGTCCGTGTCCGTCCGTCCGAACTCATTTTTATTTTTGGACCGAACACGGACAATTGACTGACCGTGTCCATCCGACTCGTTTACACCCCTACTAGAATGTAAGTCTTACAACCTAAGTACCATGTCATCAAGATCAGAATATTATCTTGAAATTCACAGGAAGGAGCAATATGGGATCGTACTGGGGGAGTAAGTACTCTCAGTTAGGATCGAAAGTAAAGGTCACAACCTGAAATGTTTTAGTATGATACCATTAATCAATCCAACCTCTCTCTTTTAATCAGCTCGATATAAAATTGAAATTCAAGAGTTCAAAGATATTGCATCCAAAAACTCTCTCTGGGCAACTTTATATCATGTCCGTCAATTTATTGTGTTGACCAAATGGCCATGGCTAACTATGTTCAGGTTAATTTACTTGCAGATAGGGGTAAATTCATGAGAAGTGAAGTTACCAAAGAGCAACCAGATAAAAGAAGCATGTTATGGCACAATTGACAAAACATAATTCAAGTATTACAAAAAAACTCAAGTAGGATACAATTGATCTTTGATAGCCATAGATGTAGTCTGACCATTTTAGATCCAAAATTTTGACCTAATCTACATTAACAACAAAATTCATTTATGAGAATTGACAAAATTCTTAATAAGAAAGCAAAATCATATAGCAGAGGAACTTTAAGATGGTCAAGGAGTAAACAAAATTAAAAGAATAACATAGAGAATTTCGTTGTTGACCTATGACACATAGTACCCTAGGTATCTTTGGAGAATAAGTTCTTCAATTCAATTCTTCTATGAAGAGAGATAAGGGAATTACCTTGAGGAGAAATGATCTTTGAGGTAACGCGCAGCAAAATTAATATTTAATAGGTTTTCTGGGGTTATTTGGAGTGGAAGGGCCGAGAGCTCTCTTATGTGATCTCAACATTTAGGATTTGAGAAATTGCAAATTGGCCTCAACATTTAGGTTTAAGAAATTGCAAACTAGCACCTAAGTAAAATAAATTTAGACCGCCAAACTCTGGCGCCTAAATAAAAACGAAATACAAAGTTATTATCAAATCTAGTAAAATGTCCCAGAAATTCAAGCATACATAAGAAGAGATGGATTTTGGGAAAACCGTCTCTGTTGTTTCACCTATACAAGTTTTTAATTTCCGACTAAAATTTAAATTTATATTAACTAAGATGCTATTATCAAAACTGCTTTCACTAAACCAACTCAACATCTCTAACTTCTTTGTAGTGAAATCGACATTGGGATAGTGGCATATCAAATTTCTGCGATATCAACTTTTGATGGTAGGATAGTGGCATACCATGGTGGTGACGAGTGACAGAGAATTAGGGTTCGATTCCGGAGAGGGAGCCTGAGAAAAGGCTACCACAACCAAGGAAGGCAACATGCGTGCAAATTACCCAATCCTGACCCGGGGAGGTAGTGATAATAAATAACAATATCGGGCTCATTTAGTCTGGTAATTGGAATGAGTACAATCTAAATCCCTTAACGAGGATCCATTGGAGGGCAAGTCTGGTGCCAGCAGCCGCGGTAATTCCAGCTCCAATAGCGTATATTTAAGTTGTTGCAGCTAAAAAGCTCGTAGTTGGACCTTGGGATGGGCCGGTCGGTCCGCCTCACGGTGAGTACCGGTCTTAACTGGCCGGATTTTGCCTCCGGCGCCGTTACTTTGAAGAAATTAGAGTGCTCAAAACAAGCCTTCGCTCTGTATATATTAGCATAGGGTAACATCACAGGATTTCGGTCCTATTGTGTTGGCCTTCGGGATCGGAGTAATGATTAAGAGGGACAGTCGGGGGCATTCGTATGTCATAGTAAGAGGTGAAATTCTTGGATTTATGAAAGACGAACAACTTTGAAAGCATTTGACAAGGATGTTTTCATTAATCAAGAACGAAAGTTGGAGGCTCGAAGGCGATCAAATACCGTCCTAGTCTCAACCATAAACGATGCCGACCAGGGATCGACGGATGTTGCTTCTGTCGGCACCTTATGATTAATCAGTGTTTTTGGGTTCGGGGGGGGGGGGGGGGGTATGGTCGCAAGGCTGAAACTTAAAGGAATTGACGAAGGGCACCACCAAGAGTGGAGCCTGCAACTTAATTTGACTCAACACGGGAAAACTTACCATGTCCAGACATAGTAAGGATGAACAGACTGAGAGCTCTTTCTTGATTCTATGGGTGGGGGTACATGGCCCTTCTTAGTTGGTGGAGCGATTTGTCTGGTTAATTCATTTAACGAACGAGACCTCAGCCTGCTAACTAGCTATGCAGAGGCATCCTCCGTGGTCAGCTTCTTAGAGGGACTATGGCCGCTTAGGCCACAGAAGTTTGAGGCAATAACATGTCTGTGATGCCCTCGGATGTTTTGGGTTGCACGCGCTCTATCCTGATGTATTCAACGAGTCTATAGCCTTGGTCGACAAGCCCGGATAATCTTTGAAAATTTCATCGTGATGGGGATAGATCATTGCAATTGTTGGCCTTCAACGAGGAATTCCTAGTAAGTGCGAGTCATCCGCTCGAGTTGACTACGTCCCCGTCCTTTGTACACACCGCCCGTCGCTCCTACCGATTGAATGGTCCAATGAAATGTTCGGATCACGCTGACGGGGGTGGTTCACCGCTCACGACGTCGCGAGAAATCCATTGAACCTTATCATTTAGAAGAAGGAGAAGTCGTAACAAGATTTCCGTAAGTGAACCTGCGGAAGGATCATTATCGATAACCGAACCATCGGACGACCGAGAACGTGTCAAGACTGTAGTGTCCCGTCCGCGGGCGGGGCACCCCCGTGTGGCCCGTCGGCCACGGACACTGCAACGTCCCGGCGACGTGCATGCCCGGGCCGACACGACGGCATAACGAACCCCCGGCGCGGTGGGCGTCAAGGAACACTGTAACATTAGGGAGTCCGGAGACGCGGCGGCTGACGGCAACGTTAGGGAATCCGGATGCGCCGGCGGGTCCTCAGGAAGACTTATCTTTTCTGCTTAACAGCCCGCACACTCTGGAAACGGCTTAGCCAGAGGTAGGGTCCAACGGCTGGAAGAGCACCGCACGTCGCGCGGTGTCCGGTGCGCCCCCGCCGGCCCTTAAAAATCCGGAGGACCGAGGGTCGTCCACGTCCGGTCGTACTCATAACCGCATCAGGTCTCCAAGGTGAACAGCCTCTGGCCAATGGAACAATGTAGGCAAGGGAAGTCGGCAAAACGGATCTGTAACTTCAGGAAAAAGGATTGGCTCTTAGGACTGGGCACGGGGGTTCCAGCCCCGAACCCGTCGGTTTTCGGCGGACTGCTCGAGCTGCTCCCGCGGCGAGAGCGGGTCGCCGCGTGACGTCCGAGGGAAGGACTGGAAACGGCCCCCCTCGCGGGGGGCCTTCCTTGAGCTTCGAATAATCGACTTAGAACTGGTACGGACAAGGGGAATTCGACTCTTTAATTAAAACAAAGCATTGTGATGGTCCCTACGGATGCTTACGCAATGCGATTTCTGTCTAGTGCTTTGAATGTTAAAGTGAAGAAATTCAACCAAGCGCGGGTAAACATCGGGAGTAACTATGACTCTCTTAAGCTCGCCAAATGCCTCGTCATCTAATTATTGACGCACATGAATAGATTAACGAGATTCCCATTGTCCCTGTCTACTATCCAGCGAAACCACAACCAACGGAACGGGCTTGGCAAAATCAGTGGGGAAAGAAGAGTTGAGCTTGACTCTAGTCCGATTCTGTGAAATGACTTGAGAGGTGTAGGATAAGTGGGAGCCGGCTCGCCGCGGAAGTGAAATACCACGACTTTAACGTTATTTTAGTTATTCCATGACACGGAGGCGGAGCTACGCCCTTCCTTTTGGCTTCAAGGCCCGCCCTAGGCGTGTCTTTACTTTTGTTTATTTCAATCTATGTATAGTATAAATACATTCCTCTAACGTGAAACTTCCATCTTCATCTTTGTATAGCAATAAAGGGATATTTTGAAAGATAAAAAACCATAGCCTTGAAAGAAAAAGAAAATTGACAATATATGATAGCTCACTGAAAAAAAAAACATGTTTACCATATCCCAATATCGAAACCTAACTATTGACCGAGCTAGATGACCAAGACTACAAAATCCAACAATTTATAATCATTTAATTGACAAGAAGAACTAAATCAACCATTTCTAACTCAATTGTATATTAATCAGAAAAAAAAATCATTACTTTGTACTAAAATTTAGTAAGTTGTCCCGAGTACGTGATCACAAATGGCTTCACCGTCGCTATTAGCTCTCATTAAGGCGATCAAAGCCCGTTTGTTTTATGGAAGAGTATGTTGGAGCATCTAGGTTATGATCGATACGTGTCCGAAACAACACGACTCATATTTTTGGAGTGTTCGGCTTGCTAGGCTATCAATATCACATCATTGACTATTTAGATTATTGAGAGTTTGAAATCGACCATGATACTTGATTTCTGTATATAAATATGCCTTTGTATGCATTAATAAATTTGTTTGTTCCCTTGCACATATTCAGTCGTGACAGTAGAAGAAGATTGCTTCCAATATTGAGCATTAAACTTTATCACTTGTTTTATAGCAAAAAAATTATCACTCGTTTGTGTTAGCCAAATAACCATGTGTTTGAGTCTACTAGATTCAGCTCTCCCTTTACTTGATCAATTCATTTTGCTAAGAAGGCATTTGATGTTTTGCATTGACTAGATCCGAATTATTAATGCTGGTTTTGCTTGCCCACTCCAAATTTTTGGGTAGGGGCAGCTCCATGTCCTAATCGGCGAACACGTCCAGGACGTTCCAGAACAAAACCCTAAGCCATTGCATCATTCGGAGATGCAACCCTTGCAAGTTTGAACTCGCTGATAGCCTACGCTGCACATATATGGATTCAATGTGTCACGCTTCAGACACCGAGACACAGTTTTGGCACTAGTATTTGGTGTTTTCTAGTGTATTTCGGAGTGTTCGTGGTATGTCTGATACGTGTATCCAATACGATACAACATGAATTTTGGAATTTTTGTGCTTCTTAGCCGTCATCGTCATGCTTATCCATAGTTTTTCCCTAGACCTTAAATTCAGTAGACTTAGATTGTTAATGTAGGTGCATATCGTGAAAACTTACAAATCTCATCATGTGTCTTTCAAGTTCCTACTAGAAATCTGTTATTCCCGAGGCTTAATTTTCGATGGAAAACAGAGAATCAAAACAAATGTTAAAATAGCAACAACGTTTCGTAGCAACACTTCAAAGAAGGTGCACTACAGAGATCCTTGGAGGATTCTGGGTAACAAAAATCTAAAAAGATTTCGTTACAACAACAAACGAATGTAGAGCTTCTTTTAGGAAGGTACAAATTGAGTTGCTAGCAGCAGCAGCGATGAAAGCCGACAAGAGGTTTCTGATTAGATCAGAGAAGAAGAGAAATAAAGAAGAAAGAGAAAGGTAGCTTTGCTGGGTTGATTACATCACCGTTGCTCAAATCAAGATTCGCCTATATACGATCCGCTTCCAGGAACCAGCAAGTTCTAGAAAACTTCTGGAACGCTCGTCAGTCAATATTTGAGACTTGAACGGGCTTCCTGGACTTTACGGACTTCTTTAACTCTCTTCTTGGTGCATCTTAGAAAGGAGATCAGGGAGCTTTATTTATAGAGTGGAGTGAGACTTCACCATCTCTCCTATCCGATGTGGGACTAAAATACCAATACTCTAAAATAGAGTTTGATATTTTACATCATCCCACAATCAACATAGTCGAGTGCTAGCCCACGCCTACCCCCCGAACACACGATCGTGCATGCACGAGGCATCCTGGAGTCCGAGTCCGAGTCTGAGTCCGATCAACAAAAATCAACTTTCATCATTGTTAGAATTAATCCTTTTTCCTTCTAGGAAAATACTCCCATGTGGCACACACTTGTGCCCCATTACACCCCATGTGCACACCTCAACACAAGCAATGCATTATATTGAGATACTTATCATTTGCTGTAGCCGATGTGGGACTATCTTTCCTAGTCTAAAGGAAAAAACACCAACAATCCCCTACATATCTCAATATATGGGTTGAGTGTTCCCCACAGTGACTGCCCATCATGCATTAGGAGAGATGTCGCTACGACTTGAATCTTTTCGCATGTCACGCCCCGACTCGCCGAATCGGTCGCCATCGCCTTGACTCGATATAAATCGATCCCCACGGGTCGGGACGTGATGCCGTGCAAGTCTTTATTAGACTTGCACAAGGCAAGGATGTGCGCTTGGAAATTCCTTTTTGACTCGACGCGTTGAAATTAAACATTTGCAGAGAGTTGAAAACATAGCATAGGAAGAAACTTAGCTTTTCATTCATAAACTTGCAAAATATGTGCAAGGTCATATTTACATTACATATGCCGTTGCGGCTACATCTTTGAAACACAAAAGAAAGCTATCGACAAGCTCGCCTTGAAATAATCCTCGGCGTTCCATACATTTCATGCCCCTTTATACATTTGAACAAAAGCCTTCGGTCTGAATTGGGCATCAAAATACTTCAAAATAGGAGAGCTTCGTGCCGCCTCCCGTTCTTCAGCTCCAGCTTAGTCTCGAGCTCCCGCAGCACGCTCGTTACCTGGGGAGTTGGGGGTTAGCACACTTGCTAGTGGATGGGACGAACCCACTCGTCTAAACCGACACTGCTTATTAAGGATTCAGGCATACGAAGTGATCTTTCTATTTAGAACTATATGAGTTGCAGTTCATATCGAAGGCACATTTTAAACGATAACAACATAACCCATTTAAAGGCATTCTTACCACGGCCGTGCTCCTTTCCTGCACAAAATATACATGATACTTACCACCTGCACAAGACAATAGGTGAGCATGCAATCTATCCTATATGCGGTCATTGGTGATATCGACACCAAGAAGGACGATTACGTAGCCTTGCGACGCGCCCTCCAGTCCAGGTAGCGAGCCTAACTGGAGGTCTCGCAATGCCTCGCGCCGAAGCACGATTTCCATAATTTCCTCCTAGGCCGATCCGGTCCCAGGGCCCCAGGTACCGTCTCGAGGAAAGCTCACCTTGTGCACAAGTCGTCCTTGACCATGCGAATGTATGAACAGTTATATATGTATGAAGTAAATTGTATAGCGTAACCATTATCAAATCACATAATCATTTCCACTCGCGCAAGGGTCCTTTCCCCCGAAACCGTACGTTCTGATTTAGCATCCCGTAGGCACCAAATTCTCCGAGGCAATGGTGTACCGCCACCAAGGTTTTCATAGTTGTGTTTTGCATGGCATGGAATATAGTCTATCTCTTTCTTAGTGTGAACCTATCGATTCAGAGTTAACTTTTCTAGGTTGATATATTATCCCGAGCTCTTGATCTTAGTGGCAAGCATACATCCCGTTAGCATCATCGATTTGAACGTTGAACTATAAGAATTTAGTTGGCGGGAAGGAGTAGAAAAGAAGGGGCCGAAGAACCACCCACCTAAGGAGATTCCGCCGAGAGTAGGAGAACGCTTCACGACGGTCAAGCGTCAGTTACACGAACTCCTGCAATGGCACGAGCATCGAATTAGAACCCTTCCTTCAATCCTTCCTTCGAAATTCTTAAGGACGCATTCAGAAATCGACGCGAAAGCACACTATCAAATCCACGCAACAATTCGTTCAGAAAGCCAAGAAAACCAATAAAACCAACGGCAGACGGGTTGCGTCGCTCCCTTTAGAGTTCCTTCGCCAAGACGCCGCCTACCGCATCTAGGACTTATTCCAACAGTAGTCGATCCATTAGTTGGAACGGTACTCATATCACTCGTCCAAATCAATTTTATTGATGCCATGGTTTTTGTATACAAACTCGTCGCCGAGTCAGACTAGCCATCTATGTTCCCGACCACGTCTGACTTGGCACGAGCCTATTACATAGTGCTTCGCCCCAACGGGAGCGGGGCACTACATAATATACCACTAAGAAAAAGTTTCGTCCCGAAACTTAAGAACAAGGGTCTGACCTTCGTCGGCGAAAAGTGAAGGGTACTTCTCCCTCATCTCCGCCTCTAGCTCCCACGTCGATTCCTCGACGGAATGGTTGCGCCAGAGTACGCGAACCAAGGACATCGATCGGCTCCGCAGGATCTTTTCTTTACGGTCCAAAATTTGCACGGGCTCCTCCGAGTATGATAGATCGGCGCGTAGCTCCAACTGATCGAAACTAACCACATGACTTGGGTCATGCACGTACTTCCGAAGTTGGGAGACATGGAAGACGTCGTGCACTCCGGCCAGGGCAGGAGGTAGCACGATCCGGTAAGCAACGGTCGCCACTCTTTCGAGGATCTCGAAGGGCCCTACGAATCTTGGACTCAGCTTGCCCTTTACCCCGAATCGCATGACGCCCCGCATCGGCGTCACCTTCAGAAACACATGGTCCCCAGCCGAGAATTCTAACGGTCGTCGACGAGTATCTGCGTAACTCTTTTGTCGACTCTGAGCAATGCGGAGCCTATCTCGAATCATGCGGACCTTCTCGACGGCCTGTTCGACTAGTTCTGGCCCGAGCACCTGTCGCTCCCCGACTTCGTCCCAGCAAATCGGAGATCGACATTTCCTCCCGTAAAGCGCCTCGTAGGGAGCCATTTGGATGCTCGATTGGTAACTGTTATTGTATGCGAACTCCGCGAGCGGCAAGTGCGTGTCCCAGCTAGTCTTCAAATCTATCGCGCACAGACGTAGCATATCCTCCAGGATCTGATTCACTCTTTCAGTCTGGCCATCGGTTTGCGGGTGGTACGCGGAGCTAAGGTTCAACTTAGTGCCCAGCGCCGCCTGTAGACTCGTCCAAAAACGTGATAAGAATCGCCCGTCTCTGTCCGAAATAATTGTGGCCGGTACCCCGTGCAGTCTGACGATCTCGTCGAGATAAATCTGAGCTAACCGATCGACGCTCCAAGATGCTTTAATAGCGAGGAAATGAGCGGATTTGGTCAAACGATCGACAATGACCCAAATCGCATCATTTTCCCGCGACGTCTTCGGAAGGCCCATGATGAAATCCATTGAGATGTCGTTCCACTTCCATACTGGAATGTCGAGGTTCTGTAGCTCCCCGCCTGGTCTTTGATGCTCGGCCTTCACCCGTTGACAGGCCATACACTGTGACACAAACGTCGCCACGTCTTTCTTCATGCCGTGCCACCAAAAGGTCGTGCGCAGGTCCTTATACATTTTGGTACTCCCGGGGTGCAACGAGTACTTTGCATAATGGGCCTCCGTCAGAATCTCCTTTCTAAGTTCAGCATGGTCCGGCACGCATATCCTCCCCTTCATCCGCGTCGTTCCGCCCTCGTCCACCACAAAGTCGGTCGCCTTTCCCGTCGAAATCAGCTCGCGCATCTTCTTCAGGAATGGGTCGTCCTCCTGTGCGGTCTTTATTTTGTTGTGCAAGCTCGACTCAAGGTGCAATTGGGCCAATCGTGCCCCACGGTAACGAGTTCGGAGTTCGATGCCCATCTCCGCCAAGTCTCGCTGTAAGTTACGGTTGATAGACAAGCACCCTGCAAACATTCTACTCAGCGCGTCTGCCACAACGTTCCCCGTACCTGGCGTGTACTCGATAGTCAGATCGTAGTCCTTGATGAGTTCGAGCCAACGCCGCTGTCGTAAGTTCAGGTCCCGTTGAGTGAAGATGTATTTGAGGCTCTTGTGGTCCGTATAGATGCGACAAGCTACACCATAAAGATAGTGCCGCCATAGCTTCAATGCGAACACAATAGCCGCTAACTCAAGATCATGCGTAGGATAATTTTTCTCGTGTTGCTTCAATTGTCTCGAAGCAAACGAAATCACCTTATCCCTTTGCATAAGCACGCATCCCAAACCCGTCCGCGATGCATCGCTAAATATCTGAAACCCTTCTGGCCCGTCCGGAAGTGCAAGGATCGGCGCTGAGACGAGCCGTTTCTTCAACTCTTGGAAGCTCGATTCGCAGGCGTCGTTCCACTCGAATGCGACTCCTTTCTGGGTTAGGCGAGTCAGAGGCGACACAATTTTAGCAAAATCCTTCACGAATCTACGGTAGTAGCCCGCCAAGCCGAGGAAACTTCGGATGTCGCCTGCTGAGGTAGGCCGCTTCCATTCAACTATTGCTTCGATCTTCTTTGGGTCCACCGTGACGCCTTCAGCGGAGACAACGTGCCCAAGGAACGTCACACTATTCATCCAGAACTCGCACTTGCTTAGCTTGGCGTAGAGTTGATGTTCACGCAGAGTCTGTAGCACCGTCTTCAAGTGTTCCACGTGCTCGTCCTTGCTCTTCGAATATATGAGAATGTCGTCGATGAATACAACGACAAATTTGTCTATGAACGGTCGGAATACCCGGTTCATTAGGTCCATGAACGCGGCAGGAGCATTGGTCAAGCCGAAAGGCATGACTAGAAATTCGTAGTGACCATATCGGGTTCGGAAGGCGGACTTCGGCACGTCTTCGGACTTGATCTTCAATTGATGGTAGCCTGAGCGAAGATCAATCTTGGAAAACACCGTCGCCCCTTGCAGCTGGTCAAACAGATCATCTATTCTCGGTAACGGGTACTTGTTTCGTACCGTGGCTTTGTTGAGTTCCCGATAATCGATGCACAGCCGCATCGATCCATTCTTCTTCCTCACAAACAACACTGGGGCACCCCACGGGGAGACACTAGGGCGAATGTATCCGCGATCCAGTAACTCTTGTAGTTGTGCCTTCAGTTCCTTCAGCTCTGCCGGCGCCATTCGATAGGGTGCTTTGGATATCGGTCGGGTGTCCGGGAAGGTGTCGATGCTGAATTCTCTCTCTCGGTCCGGCGGCATCCCTGGCAACTCGTCTGGGAACACATCAGGAAATTCTGCTACGACTTCTGTCTGGGCTGTGCTTGCAATCTCCGTTCTTGTGTCTCGAACTGATGCTAGGTATCCGCTGCACCCGGAATACAACATACGCCTTGCCGAAATCGCCGATATCACCATTGCCGACTTTGATGCTGCTCCGCACGAATAGGAGAACTCGGTTTCGTCCGGAAGACGGAACACCACTCTCTTCTCCGCGCACTCGATTGTTGCGTGGCATGCACCCAACCAATCCATGCCGAGGATTATATCGTACTCCTTGACGTCGAGGACGATAACTTCCAAGGATAGATTCCTTCCCCCGATGCATATGTAACCGTCCCTACAAATATGAGTGGCAGGCATGTCTACTCCCGATGGAGTGCTAACGCTAAGATTCATATCTAAAAGTTGCATAGGTAATTCATTTTCTTTTACAAAGTCGGCCGATATGAAACTATGCGTTGCACCCGAATCGAACAATACTCTAGCAGGCAAATTTTTATAGAGTAGTATACCTGTCACGACAGTGTCGGACGCATAGGCTTCGTCCCGCGTTAGTGCATAGACTCGGCCGTGCACCCCTTGGCGATTTTGTGGATTCACGGGCACCGCATTTGCGCCATGGGCGGGAGGCGCCCTGTTCTGGTTCTGGACGTCCCTTGGTGGATGTTGGTTCGCCCTCCCCATTCGACAATCTACCGCCTTGTGACCTAGCTGGCCACACTTGAAGCATCCCCCTCGGCAGTCGACCGCCAGATGTCCCATCTTGTCGCAGCGATGGCAACGTACGCCTGGGTGAGGCCCCCGATACTCGGTCGTGTTCTGGCGCTTTGGCGCACCAGATCCTCCCGCGTCGTTAGGACGCTTGTTGAAGTTGTTGCGGATGCTTGATCCGCCCTTCTGCGACGTTCGACCGAAGACCCTCTCCATCTCAAGAGCGGCGTTATATGATTCCCTGTACGTCTGGCATCTCTGGTTCATGACGTCCCGACGCAAATCTTCATTCAGGCCTTGCTGGAAGCGCTCGCACCACGCCTCTGCGTTCGGCAGAAAAGCCCCGGCAAACTTCGCTAGCTTCGCGAACTTCGCATCGTAGTCTTCAACAGACAAGTTTCCTTGCTTCAAGGACATGAACTCCTCTTCCTTCTGTCGACGAAGGGCACGAGGGATGTATTGCTCGAGGAAGGCCCGTTTGAATGTCTCCCACGAGATCTTGGCACTTGGGTTGGACCCTTGGAGTTCCTGTTTCTTCGCCTCCCACCAGTCGTAGGCCCTCAAGTTGAGCTGCAATGCTGCGCACCCGACTTTCTTGGACCCCTTGATGCTGAGGAGAGTGAACAGGCTCTCAATCTTCACTAGCCACCCCATGACTTCGTCAGGCTCTGCTCGACCGTTGAAGTCCGGCGGGTTCATTTTCTTAAACTTGGTCATCTTGAGCGTGGAGGAGGAAGACACATGTTTTGTCTTTTCGACTTGCACTTCTTCCTCGGACATGACGGTCGTCGAGTTCTGTTGCGTCGCTATGGTGCCCACGATCCTGGTCAGAGCGTCCATTTGCTTTTGTTGGGCGCTGACTTGGGCCTGGATCTGTTCCTGCAGCTGTCGTTGCTGCATCTCTGACTGACGTTGTTGGAGTTCCATGAGGCGTAGTAGTCGCTCCATGGCAGGTTCGCTAGGCGTCGCACCTTCGGTGCTATCCGTGCTAATCAATGTGGGGACACCCAGTCTTTCCGTCATTCCTACAAAATTGAGCAAACCCGTTAGTATTCTCAAAATATCTACGGGCTTATATGTATGGAACGATTATTTCAGGCTGCATATGTCGAAAAGCATAGTTTTTGAAAAATCGCAACGGCATCATCTAAAGAAAGTATTTTGGAAGGTCCGAGGTGTGAACCGAGCTTTGATACCAACTTGTCACGCCCCGACTCGCCGAATCGGTCGCCATCGCCTTGACTCGATATAAATCGATCCCCACGGGTCGGGACGTGATGCCGTGCAAGTCTTTATTAGACTTGCACAAGGCAAGGATGTGCGCTTGGAAATTCTTTTTTGACTCGACGCGTTGAAATTAAACATTTGCAGAGAGTTGAAAACATAGCATAGGAAGAAACTTAGCTTTTCATTCATAAACTTGCAAAATATGTGCAAGGTCATATTTACATTACATATGCCGTTGCGGCTACATCTTTGAAACACAAAAGAAAGCTATCGACAAGCTCGCCTTGAAATAATCCTCGGCGTTCCATACATTTCATGCCCCTTTATACATTTGAACAAAAGCCTTCGGTCTGAATTGGGCATCAAAATACTTCAAAATAGGAGAGCTTCGTGCCGCCTCTCGTTCTTCAGCTCCAGCTTAGTCTCGAGCTCCCGCAGCACGCTCGTTACCTGGGGAGTTGGGGGTTAGCACACTTGCTAGTGGATGGGACGAACCCACTCGTCTAAACCGACACTGCTTATTAAGGATTCAGGCATACGAAGTGATCTTTCTATTTAGAACTATATGAGTTGCAGTTCATATCGAAGGCACATTTTAAACGATAACAACATAACCCATTTAAAGGCATTCTTACCACGGCCGTGCTCCTTTCCTGCACAAAATATACATGATACTTACCACCTGCACAAGACAATAGGTGAGCATGCAATCTATCCTATATGCGGTCATTGGTGATATCGACACCAAGAAGGACGATTACGTAGCCTTGCGACGCGCCCTCCAGTCCAGGTAGCGAGCCTAACTGGAGGTCTCGCAATGCCTCGCGCCGAAGCACGATTTCCATAATTTCCTCCTAGGCCGATCCGGTCCCAGGGCCCCAGGTACCGTCTCGAGGAAAGCTCACCTTGTGCACAAGTCGTCATTGACCATGCGAATGTATGAACAGTTATATATGTATGAAGTAAATTGCATAGCGTAACCATTATCAAATCACATAATCATTCCCACTCGCGCAAGGGTCATTTCCCCCGAAACCGTACGTTCTGATTTAGCATCCCGTAGGCACCAAATTCTCCGAGACAATGGTGTACCGCCACCAAGGTTTTCATAGTTGTGTTTTGCATGGCATGAAATATAGTCTATCTCTTTCTTAGTGTGAACCTATCGATTCAGAGTTAACTTTTCTAGGTTGATATATTATCCCGAGCTCTTGATCTTAGTGGCAAGCATACATCCCGTTAGCATCATCGATTTCAACGTTGAACTATAAGAATTTAGTTGGCGGGAAGGAGTAGAAAAGAAGGGGCCGAAGAACCACCCACCTAAGGAGATTGCGCCGAGAGTAGGAGAACGCTTCACGACGGTCAAGCGTCAGTTACACGAACTCCTGCAATGGCACGAGTATCGAATTAGAACCCTTCCTTCAATCCTTCCTTCGAAATTCTTAAGGACGCATTCAGAAATCGACGCGAAAGCACACTATCAAATCCACGCAACAATTCGTTCAGAAAGCCAAGAAAACCAATAAAACCAATGGCAGACGGGTTGCGTCGCTCCCTTTAGAGTTCCTTCTCCAAGACGCCGCCTACCGCATCTAGGACTTATTCCAACAATAGTCGATCCATTAGTTGGAACGGTACTCATATCACTCGTCTAAATCGATTTTATTGATGCCATGGTTTTTGTATACAAACTCGTCGTCGAGTCAGACTAGCCATCTATGTTCCCGACCACGTCTGACTTGGCACGAGCCTATTACATAGTGCTTCGCCCCAACGGGAGCGGGGCACTACATCGCATAGGTTAAATAACAGCATTATACAAGAATAGACTAAGTCTTGAATTCTGCACCATAACTGCAATTCTTCCTACTCACATAATGACATCAACTGTTCTTCTGGCTGCACATTAAAGGCCTTGTGCCAGCCTGGTTTCGGTGTATGTATGTTGGGTGTCTACAAAGTTTCCCTCAAGAGACGGCCTACATCTCTATCCATACACTCTAGGTGAGTTCTTTTAAAGAGTCTTGTCATGAAGCCTTTCGCTTCCTTGCGGTGCTACACCGCTATGACATGGCCCAAAGCCGAGACACTGCCTCATGTGGTGTCATACCACCTGTAGCATGATGTCCAGCCTCTTTGTAGTGCCAAACTACCCAGCATGATGCCTTTCGCTTCCTTGCGGTGTTACGCCACCGTGACATGGCTTGCAAAGCCGAGACACTGCCTCATGTGGTGTCACACTACTGTAACATGAGGCTCATCCTCTTTGTAGTGCTACCTACCACTCTTCATTCTACAGCATTAGGCCCACTTACCTATGTGCGGTGCTACACTGCTGTGACTTGGCCCGAAGCCAAGGCTTTACCCTCACTAGGTACCTCATGTGGTGTCACCCCACTGTAGCATGTAGTACTACGCTCCTTTGTAGTGCTGTGCTACCCGTGCTTCCTGTAAAGCACTCCAGACATTCCAAATGTCCGAGAACTCGTTAAGGCTTCCAAGCCATCCTCTCACATGACTTTGTTCTCTACAATGAACAAACAGTAGACAACAGTGGTTCTGGGTTCACAATCCCGCAAGGTCCCAAAGGATTGCCTACTCACAATAGTTCTGGGTCTGAAATCCCGTAATATCCCAAGGGATTGCCCACTAACAGTGGTTCTGGGTACGTGACCGCACAATATTCAGAGGACTGTCCACTAACAGTGGTTCTAGTCCGTGACCCCGCAGTATACCAAAGGATTGTCCACTGCACCTGATATTCTTCCAGTCAATGGTCCTCCCTTGAACCAAAAGCTAGATGCCTAGTAGATTTCTCTTGAACTAATAGCATAAAACTTTATAGTAGGATTGCGGAGACACAATATCAGAACGTCTTCAAGTCCATTTTTTTGCTGTTCTCGACCAGCTGATGCTTGAGACCTTTGGCGATTGGATCCACCAGATTCTCCTGGCTCCGAACATCCACCACGGCAATGACTCCTTTTTAAAAATATCATTGACCGACCTGTGCCTTAATCGCACAGTCCTCTTCTTACCATTGAAGAGGTCATTTGATGCCACCGCTGCAGTCGTCTGGTTGTCACAGTAAATTGGCACTGCCGGAATATGCATACCAACCATAGGAAGATCATACATGAGCTCCCGAAGCCATTCTGCTTCATATGTTGCAGCTGCTAGTGCATAAAACTCAGATTCCATAGACGAGTGTGAGAGCATAGACTGCCTTCTTCGACTTCCACGATATAGCAGCTCCACCTATTTAGAATATGTATCCTCCTATGGACCTTTCACTCTCTACTTCTGAACACTAGCTTGCATCACTGAAGCCTTCTACTACTGTTGGATCTCCGTAGTAGTGCATACTTCTGAGTCCTTTTGAGGTATCTCATAACCCTGTTAACAGCTTTCCAGTGCTCCACACCTGGATTGCTGGTAAACCGACTCAGCATCCTCACGACAAAAGTTATGTCAGGCCTTGTGGCAGCAGTCGCATACATCAAACTCCCGATGACGCGTGAATACTCCAACCGTCTGACGCTTTCTCTTGGATTTGCCTTCAGCTTTTTGTCACACCTATACGGCATATCTATCCCTGGAAGATCCTGATACCCATAGCGTGTGAGCATCCTCTCAATTTAATGAGAATACGACAATGCCACTTCAGTTTCCGTCCGGATGATCTTTATCCCTAGGATAACATCAGCTTCCCCTAAGTCCTTCATGCTGAACTTAGACGAGAGGAACTTCTTTGTCTCAGTGACACTTGCTAGATCTATATCCAAGACAAGGTTATAAACGACGGTAGGCGGGTGTGCGGCGGAGAGAGTCCGCCTACCGCCTAGGCCGCCTAGGCGATGCCTAGGCGCCGCCTAGGCGGTCGATACATTTTGAATACTTTTTACTATTTTGCCACTTTTTTTTTGCATAATATGCATATTTTAAGGGTGTTCCATACATAACTAAGTTGTAGAACGAAGATTTATAAAGTTTTAGTTTTGTAAAAGTGAACCATAGGCCCATAATACTTAAAAAAAAACTTTTTGGCCAAAATATTTTGTTAAGTATTGCTCCATCTAGGCGCCGCCTACGCCGCGTCACCTCCGCCTATGCCGCCAACCTCCGTTGGCCGCCTACTCTACCGCCTACCGAAAAGCGGTGCTGAGAGGAACCGCCTACCGCCTAGGCGGCCTAGGCGGACGCCATTTAGAACACTGATCCAAGATCAACATGTCATCTACATACAGAGAAACGACAACTTCTCTCCCGTTAGCAAACTTTGTGTATACACATTTGTCTGTCTCGCTGAGCCTGTAGCCGTTTGATCTTGTAACTTTATCAAACTTCTCATGCCACATCTTGGGAGCTTGTTTCAGACCATACAGAGATTTCACCAACTTACAGACTTTGTCTTCGAGGCCCTTGACGACGAATCCTTCTGGTTGTTGCACGTAAATCTCTTCAGTCAACTCAACATTCAGGAAAGCAGTTTTAACATCTATCTGATGAATAACTAGCTTGTGAATTGCACTTAGAGCAATCAACATCCTGATCATGGTAGTTATCCGTGCTACTGGAGCATAAGTGTCAAATTAATCAATCCCCTGCTTCTGAGAAAATCTCTTGGCTACCAACCTAGCCTTGAACTTATCAACAGTTCCATCGGATTTCTTCTTCTTCTTGAAGATCCATTTACATCCGATTGGTTTTGCTCCTTCAGGTAGATCGACCAACACCCACGTGTTGTTGGAGGCTATCGAGTCATACTTATCATTAATAGCCTCCTTCCAGACGACAGCGTCTCTGGTCTTCATAGCATTATCATAGGTAAGCGGATCTGCTTCCACATGATATGTGACAAAATCCTCTCCGAAGTCCTTCTGTCTCCACATTCGCTTAGACACAGGGTCTATGAGGGTTCAATAGTTGTTCTTGCAACAACAACTTCTTGGACTACATCGCTACAAGGAGCTTCAGCCTCCTGTGCACTTACACTGTTCTCCGGAATATCCGCGAAAATAGTGTTCTTGTGCCTTGCAAATTTAACTTCAAAGAATTATGCATCGCGAGACTCAATGATATGATTAGATTCAATATCAAGGAACCTCCGAGCATCACTCTTATTGGCATAACCCAGAAAGATTGTCTTCGTAGTCCTTGTACCTAGCTTCTGAATCTTCAAATCCGGAAGCTTCACATACGCCAGACACCCCCACACTCGAATAACATTTAAGTTGGGTCTGACCTTGAATCAGAGTCCATGAGGAGTGACATCGGAAGTTGCATACGGTACTCTATACAAAATGAGAGTAGCAGTAAGCACTGCTTCGCCCCAAAAGCAATTTGGAAGACCTGCAGTCAACAGCATTGAATTCATCATCTCTGTTAACGTTCTGTTCTTCCTTTCTGCAACACCATTTGATTGAGAGAAGTACGGAGCAGTCGTCTCATTAACAATTCCATGTTCTCTGCAGAACGATGCGAATTCATGAGAACTATACTCTCTACCTCGATCACTTTTGAGTAGTTGTAGATCGGTTTAACGTTCAGCTTCAGCCCCGAAGTCTCTGAACTACTCGAATGCTGCATCCTTCTACTTGAGAAGTCACGCGAACGTGCACATCGAGAAACACTTCGAACCAGCCTCTGTGGAGAATTGATAAAAGTCACAGATATCTGAGTATACTAACTCCAGATGATCAGTACTTTAGTTCAATCGTCTGAGCAGCTTCCTGACAGCCTTGTATCTGTACAAACCTTAAATCCCTCCACCTCCTTACCTCCACATTCTGAAGATAAGGTCCCGGTAGGACAACTTGAGTCTGCTTCTATCATAGAACAACTCTCAGTCCATTCAATGAAGTAACTTCATCGCCATCAGCAGAAGTTCGAACATCCCTTCAGCACCGAACATCTTTTCGAAGCATGTTTTTCGCCAAGAAATTACCATCTGGCTAGTACGAATGTCCATCTATCAAGTCTGTATCAGATAACATACTTCCTGAGATCAGATCTTCGAAAATCTCTGGTACGTGTAACACGCATTCCAGTGTCCTTGTCGGTGGTTCATAACCACTGTCTCGATCTTCAGATATTCTGCTAGGTACATGTTCGCCATCGAGACCTTCGCCATAACACGGCTCATCCTTGGTGAACAGCTCCTTCGAGAGCACATGTGGTTAGATGCACTAGTGTCAGACCACTAGTCAGCTACCACGCTAGATAACTCAACCTGTGCAACAATAGCAACCAAGTTAAGTAATCAAAATAACCAAGTTTAGCCATACCTGCTATTTTGGTTTGGGCTTGGCCCTGCAATCCTTCTTGAAGTGACCTTTCTTGTCACAGTTGAAGCAAGCACCATCGCCCTTAGGTCTTTGGCTTGAATTGAGCTGACTTCACCTACAGCTGGTGAGAGTCCTTATCTCGTCTTCAACATGAATCCAGTGCAAGAGGCGTTCAAGATCCACCTCCATCTTCTTGCGGTGCAAGTCCGCAATGAAATTGCTCCACCTAGGTGGGAGCTTAGCGACAATGCCCCCAACGACAAATGCATCGACAAAGGTATGCCGTCATCCTCAAGTTTCTGACGTAACTTGAGAAACTCTTTGACTTGAGGCAACATCGTCTTGTCGTCCTCAAATCGCATCTTCCAGACCTTTTCGGTCATGTGGATCTTGTTCCTGTTTTTATCTGCCTTGTAGAGATTCTCTACAGACTCCCAGACGTCCTTAGCATGGACTGTCTTGCTGTATGACTCTGCCAGAGAGTCTTCCATAGAGTTTAAGATAAGCAACTTGCAAATGTTGTTATCTCTCCTCCACTTGGATTGCAGAGCAGTGGCCTCAGCGACCCTTCGAGCATTTTCACCTTCTGGACTTAAAGGCTCAGGATCTGTCAACACGTATTACGAGTTGAAGATTAAGACTGACATCTCTCTTCCAGACGTTGTAATGTTTCCCGTCAAACTTCTCAAGTTTGTTAAAACTTGTGTCGAGAAGGTTTGCACGGTTGTTATCCATCAAATATAAATCTTGCTTTGAGATTGTTATTTTCGAGGCTTAATTTTCGATGAAAAACATAGAATCAAAACAGACGTTAAAATAGCAACAACGTTTCGTAGCAACACTTCAAAGAAGGTGCACTACAGAGATCTTTGGAGGATCCTGGGTAACGAAAATCTAAAAAGATTTCGTTACAACAACAAACGAATGTAGAGCTTCTTTTAGGAAGGTACAGATCGAGTTGCTAGCAGCAGCAGCGACGAAAGCCTACAAGAGGTTTCTGATTAGATCAAAGAAGAAGAGAAAGAAAGAAGAAAGAGAAAGGCAGCTTTGGTGGAGTGATTAGATCACTGTTGCTCAAAGCAAGATTCGTCTATATACGATCTGCTTCCAGGAACCAACAAGTTCTAGAAAATTTCTGGAACACTCGTCAGTCAATATTTGAGACTTGAACGGACTTCCTGGACTTTACGAACTCCTTTAACTCTCTTCTTGGTTCATCTTAGAAAGGAGGTCAGGGAGCTCTATTTATAGAGTGGAGTGAGACTTCCCCATCTCTCCTATCCGATGTGGGACTAAAATACCAATACTCTAAAATAGAGTTTGATGTTTTACATCGTCCCACAATCAACATTGTCGAGTGCTAGCCCACGCCTACCCCCCGAACACACGATCGTGCATGCACGAGGCATCCTGGAGTCCGAGTTCGAGTCCGATCAACAAAAATCAACTTACATCATTGTTAGAATTAATCCTTTTTCCTTCTAGAAAATACTTCCACATGGCACACACTTGTGCCCCATTACACCTCATGTGCACGCCTCAACACAAGCAATGCATTATATTGAGATACTTATCATTTGGTGTGGCCGATGTGGGACTATCTTTCCTAGTCTAAAGGCAAAAACACCAACAAAATCTATTCAGTAGGAGAACTATGATTACCATTAGTCAAGTTTGGTGAGAGAGATTCTTTTCAAATATTAAAACCTGTGTCACTGTTACAATGCAAATGCATACTCATAACAGTCTTAGTAAGTCGTCACCATTACATAATTTGATAACAAAGGCTTCAGTCATAGTGGGTGAGGATCCATAGATTTATATGATGATTGTTAAGGCTAATTAATGTTAGAGTTTATTTAAACTTGTTTTTAGGTGATATTGTTTTTTAGGTGATATTGTTTTTTAGGTGGTAGACTTAATTAGTTATCCAACATTGAAGGGGAAAGATGGTTGTTAATCCTATATGCGTCAAGAATATAAAAGAAGAGTCAATAAGGAATTGTACACTGGAGTGACTAAATCATAAACAAAAATCCTACAACATGTGCCTGGAAATTAATCTTTATTAAATGATGTATTAGAGGCTTTCTCCATTTCTCCGGTGTCAATTCTTCTCACATTCTATCAAACCAAGTGCATCTAAAGGAGTCAAAATCTTACTACTATTGTGACAACAAGTACTACTAGTCTGTAGACCAAAGTTTTTCGTTGTTCAATACCGCAATCTGAATGCGCAAGCGGAAGCGACATGGAACAATAATATCTTAAGACGACAAGCAAAATAGCAAGGCAAAAATAATCAGACTTGCTAATAGTACACAAGAA
Organism: Iris pallida; assembly: GCA_029216955.1. Taxonomy (NCBI): domain Eukaryota; kingdom Viridiplantae; phylum Streptophyta; class Magnoliopsida; order Asparagales; family Iridaceae; genus Iris; species Iris pallida. Next base: position 926,357 of record JANAVB010027997.1, read on the forward strand.
CACACAATATTTAATGTGTTTCGGTCAAATCCGACCTACCCCACGGGACAAGGGAAGAAATAATTTTATTGAGTCAACAAAAGAAACCTTATAAGGATTACCCGTAGAGAGTAACCCTCTCTACGAGCTCTTTTCTCCTTCCTCTTGACGACGCCGATAATTGCCTACTTAGGATAACCTAATAGCTCCTTTCTTGCTCTTACTCTTAGCACACCAAAAGCCTCAAGCAACAAGCCAAGCGTTCGCCAAGTTAGGAGCAATCCGAATTGTAGACCCAGCCCTTACATCTGGACCTTTCATGAAAATTAGTTTCTGACCCAACAATATGCTAGCAATATGCCGTTGACATACCCTGGTATGCCAGGGTGAGCACTAAAAGCACCCAAAAGTTACTGGACAAATTTTGCACTTTGTCGCCCTGATACACCATATTGTTTCGAGCCCTGCAACACATCATTTCGACTCCTTCCGGGCTTCTCCGATTCCTCGAACGACGTCCGTCGCACCTCATAGATGAACACAAGCCATATTCAACATTCACTTTTTTACTTGTCAATCAGACTTTAGATTTCCATCTCACTCCATTGGCAAAATTGTTTAATACTCTTTAAGACATGATATATTAGCAGTAGAGAATTTGAAATACTACGACAGAAATACTACCAGACCATGAAGCTACTAAAAAATCTCTAGAATGTAAGTCTTACAACCTAAGTACCATGTCATCAAGATCAGAATATTATCTTGAAAATCACATAAAGGAGCGATATGGGATCGTATTGGGGGAGTAAGTACTCTCAGTAGGATCGAAAGTAAAGGTCACAACCTGGAATGTTTTAGTATGATACCATTAATCAACCCAACCTCTCTCATTTAATCAGCTCGATATAAAATTGAAATTCAAGACTTCAAAGATATTGCCCTAAAAACTCTCTCTAGGCAACTTTATATCATGTCCGTCAATTTATTGTGTTGACCAAAAGCCATGGCTAACTATGTTCAGGTTAATTTACTTGCAGATAGAGGCAAATTCATGAGAAGTGAAGTTACCAAAGAATCAATTTGTTGCAACCAGATAAAAGAAGCATGTTATGGCACTATTGACAAAACTTAAATCAAGTATTACAAAAAAAAACTCAAGTAGGATACAATTGATCTTTAATAGCCATAAATGGTATGACCATTTTAGATCCAAAATTTTGGCCTAATCTACATTAGCAACAAAATTCATTCATTAGAATTGACAAAATTCTTAATAAGAAAGAAAAAGTCATATAGCAGAGGAATTTAACATAATCAAGGTGTAAACAAAATTAAAAGAATAACAGAGAGAATTTCGTTGTTGACCCATGATACATAGTTTGCTAAGTATCTTTGGAGAATAATGTCTTCAATTCAATTCGTCTATGAAGATAGATAGGGGAATTACCTTGAGGAGGAATGATATTTGAGGTTTGAGGACAACGAGCAGTAAAATTAATATTTAATAGGTTTTCTGGGGTTATTTGGAGTGGAAGGGCTGAGAGCTCTCTTATGTAATCTCAACGTTTAGGATTTGAGAAATTGCAAATTGGCCTCAACATTTAGGGTTTAAGAAATTGCAAACTGGCACCTAAGTAAAATAAATTTAGACCGCCAAACTCTGGCACCTAAATAAAAATGAAAAACAAAGTTATTATCAAATCTAGTAAAATGTCCCAGAAATTCAAACATACATAAGAAGAGATGGATTTTGAGAAAACCGTCTCTGTTGTTTCACCTATACAAGCTGTTTAATTTCCGACTAAAATTTAAATTTATATTAACTAAGACGCTGTTATCAAAACTGCTTTCACTAAACCAACTCAACATCCCTAAATTCTTTGTAGTGAAATCGGCATTGGGATAGTGGCATATCAACTTTTTGCCATATCAACTTTCAATGGTAGAGGATAGTGGCATACCATGGTGGTGACGGGTAACAGAAAATTAGGGTTCGATTCCGGAGAGAGAGCCTGAGAAACGGCTACCACATCCAAGGAAGGCAACATGCGCGCAAATTACCCAATCCTGACACGGGAAGATAGTGATAATAAATAACAATACCGGACTCATTGAGTCTGGTAATTGGAATGAGTACAATCTAAATCCCTTAACGAGGATCCATTGGAGGACAAGTCTGGTGCCAACAGTCGTGGTAATTCAAGCTCCAATAGCGTATATTTAAGTTGTTGCAGTTAAAAAGCTCGTAGTTGGACCTTGGGATGGGCCGGTCGGTCCGCCTCACGGTGAGTACCGATCGTCCCGTCCCTTCTGCCGGCGATGCGCTCCTGGTCTTAACTGGCCGGGTTGTGCCTCCGACGCTGTTACTTTGAAGAAATTAGCGTGGTCAAAGCAAGCCTTCGCTCTCTATATATTAGCATGGGATAACATCAAGGGATTTCGGTCCTATTGTGTTGGCCTTCGGGATCGGAGTAATGATTAAGGGACAGTCAGGGGCATTCGTATGTCATAGTAAGAGGTGAAATTCTTGGATTTATGAAAGACAAACAACCGCGAAAGCATTTGACAAGGATGTTTTCATTAATCAAGAACGAAAGTTGGAGGCTCGAAGACGATCAAATACCGTCCTAGTCTCAATCATAAATGATGCCGACCAAGGATCGGTGGATGTTGCTTTCAGGACTCCGTCGACACCTTATGAGAAATCAAAGTTTTTGGGTTCCGGGGGGAGTATGGTCGCAAGGCTGAAACTTAAAAGAATTGACGGAAGGGCACCTCCAGGAGTGGAGCCTGCGGCTTAATTTGACTCAACATGGGAAAACTTACCATGTCCAGACATAGTAAGGATTAACAGACTGAGAGCTCTTTTTTGATTCTATGAGTGGTGGTATATGGCCCTTCTCAGTTGGTGGAGCGATTTGTCTGGTTAATTCATTTAACGAATGAGACCTCAGCCTGCTAACTAGCTATGCGGAGGCATCCTCCGTGGTCAACTTCTTAGAGGGACTATGCCCGCTTAGGCCACGAAAGTTTGTGGCAATAACATGTATATGATGCCCTCGGATGTTTTGGGCCGCACGTGCGCTACACTAATGTATTCAACGAGTCAATAGCCTTGGTCGACAGGTCCGGGTAATCTTTGAAAATCTCATCGTGATGGGGATAGATAATTGCAATTGTTGGTCTTCAACGAGCAATTCCTAGTAAGCGCGAGTGATCAGCTCACGTTGACTACGTCCCTGCCCTTTGTACACAGCTCGTCGCTCCTACCGATTGAATGGTCCGGTAAAATGTTCGGATCGTGCCGACGGGGTTGGTTCGCCGTCCGCGACGTTGGGAGAAGTCCATTGAACCTTATCATTTAGAGGAAGGAGAAGTCGTAACAAGGTTCCTGTAGAAGGATCATTGTTGATAACCGAACCATCGGACGACCGAGAACGTGTCAACACTGTAGTGCCCCATCCTCGGGCGGGGCACCCTCGTGCGGCCTGTCGGCCACGGACACCGCAACGCCCCGACGGCATGCGTGTCCGGGCCAACGCGGCGGCATAACGAACCCCCGGCGCGATGGGCGCCAAGGAACACTGTATACTAAACGCGGCTGCTCTCCCGACAGGGAGGAGCCCCGCGTACCTAACAACGTTATACTTCTGTACGACTCTCGGTAACGGATATCTACGCTCTCGCATCTATGAAGAACGTAGCAAAATGCGATACTTTTTGTGAATTGCAGAATCCCGTAACCATCGAGTCTTTGAATGCAAGTTGAGCCTGAGGCCTTCTGGCCGAGGGCATGCCTGCCTGGGTATCACGCTCGTGTCGCGCCGCACCCTCATCTCCTCCGGAAGGAAGGGCCATGCGGACGCGGAGATTGGCCCACCGTGCCTCGTGTGCGACAGGCTGAAGTGCGGGCCGTCGTCGGGCTGCACGCGGCGAGTGGTGGACGATGAAACATACGGCTCCTTCACCGCGCCACGACCCTAAAAAATGGTGACCAATCGTATCATATGGCCCCGAGAAAGGAACCCCCTATCGTGAGTGCGCGCACCCTTCATCATGCGCTTTCGATCGGAACACGAACCCAGGTCAGGCGGGGCTACCTGCTGAGTTTAAGGATATCAATAAATGGAGGAGAAGAAACTTATAAGGATTCCCCTAGTACCGGCGAGCGAACCGGGAACAACCCAACTTGAGAATCGGACGGCCTTGCCGACCGAATTGTAGTATGGAGAAGCGTTCTCAGCGACCAACCGGGCCCAAGTCCTCTGGAAAGGTGCGACGGGGAGGGTGAGAGCCCCGTCTGGCTCGGACCTTGCCGCACCACGAGGTGCTGTCGACGAGTCGGTTGTTTGGCAATGCAGCCGCAATCGGACGGTAAATTCCGTCCAAGGCTAAATAGCGGAGAGAGACCGATAGCAAACAAGTATCGCGAGGGAAAGATGAAAAGGACTTTAAAAAGAGAGTCAAAGAGTGCTTGAAATTGTTGGGAGGGAAGCGGATAGGGGCCGGCGATGCGCACCAGCCGGATGCGGAACGACCCTCAACGGCTGGTCCGTCGCTCGGCTCGGTGCGGACGTTTACGGGCTGCGCCAGCGGCCCATGCCCGGGCGGAGGATACCACCTGCGGACATGCCGTTGGCGCGACCGGGGACGCAGCGCGTGCCGGCTCGGCGTGCCCCTCGTGGGCACTAGCGGGCTCCTGGCACCGGCCTGCGGGCTCCCCATCCGACCCGTCTTGAAACACGAACCAAGGAGTCTGACATGCGTGCGAGCCGACGGGTTCCTAAACCCGGAAGGCGCAAGGAAGCTGATGGGCGGGATCCCCCTCGCGGGGTGCACCGTCGACCGTCCCAGATCTTCTGTGAAGGGTTCGAGTGGGAGCATGCCTGTCGGGACCCGAAAGATGGTGAACTATGAAGCCAGAGGAAACTCTGGTGGAGGCTCGCAGCGATACTGACTTGCAAATCGTTCGTTTGACTTGGGTATAGGGGCGAAAGACTAATCGAACCATCTAGTAGCTGGTTCCCTCCGAAGTTTTCCTCAGGATGGAGCCCGCGGGCGAGTTCTATCTGGTAAAGTCAATGATTAGCGCAACGCCCTCGACATATTCTCAAACTTTAAATAGTAGGATGGCGTGACTGCTTCGTTGAGTCGCGCCACGGAATCGAGAGCTCCAATTGGGCCATTTTTGGTAAGCAGAACTGGCGATGCAGGATGAACCGGGAGCTGGATCACGATTCCCAACTGCGCGCTAACTTAGAATCCACAAAGGGTGTTGGTCGATTAAGACACCAGGATGGTGGTCATGGAAGTCGAAATCCTCTAACGAGTGTGTAACAACTCACCTGCCGAATCAACTAGCCTCGAAAATGGATGGTGCTTACCCACACCCGGCCATCGGGGCGATCGCCATGCCCCGATGAGTAGGAGGACGCGGCGGCCGTCGTAAAATCCGAGGCGCGAGCCCGGGCGGAGCGTACGTCGGTGCTGATCTTGGTGGTACTAGCAAATATTCAAAGGTAAACTTTGAAGGCCGAAGAGGGAAAAGGTTCCATGTGAACCGCACTTGCACATGGGTTAGCCGATCCTAAGAAACAGGGGAAGCATGTCAGAGAGCGCGTCGTCGCGCGAGCTTCAAAAGGAAATCGAGTTAAAATTCCCGAGCCGGGACGTAGCGGCTGACGGCAACGTTAGGGAGTCCGGAGACGCCGACGGGGGCCTCGGGAAGAGTTATCTTTTATGCTTAACACCCCGCCTACTCTGGAAACGGCACAGCCGTAGGTAGGGTCCAGCGGCTGGAAGAGCACCGCACGTCGCGCGGTGTCCGGTGCGCCCCTGACGGCCCTTGAAAATCCGGACTCCCTATTCCGCCCACTCCCGGTCGTACTCATAACCGCATCAGGTCTCCAAGGTGAATAGCCTCTGGCCAATGGAACAATGTAGGCAAGGGAAGTCGGCAAAACGGATCTATAACTTCAGGAAAAAGGATTGGCTTTGAGGACTGGGCACGGGGGTCCCAGCCCCGAACCCGTCGGCTGTCGGTGGACTGCTCGAGCTGCTCCCGCGACGAGAGCGGGCCGCCGCATGCCGACCGGGGGATGGACTGGAAACGGCCCCCCTCGCGGGGGGCCTTCCCGGGCTTCGAACAGTCGAATCAGAACGGATACAAACAAGGGGAATTCGACTGTTTAATTAAAAGAAAGCTTGCTATGGTCCCTGCAGATGCTTACGCAATGTGATTTCTGCCCTGTGCTCTGAATGTTAAATTGAAAAAATTCAACCAAGCGCGGGTAAACGACGGGAGTAACTATGACTCTCTTAAGGTAGCCAAATGCCTCATCATCTAATTTGTGACGCACATGAATGGATTAACGAGATTCTGATGTGAATCGACTAGATCGATTCACAAATAATTTATAGAAAAATAGAACTAAAAGGAAAATAACGATCTTTATTAGAGAAAAGAACAAACTCCCAACTTTGATGGACGGACAAAGTCTAAATCCTTCTGAATGACGCTTGAGAGTTTCTTCTCAATACAAGCATAAAAACTAATGACGGCTAGCCCTAGCTATAAATAGAAAGGAGAAACAAAACCTTAAGAGGGTTATTGTGGTGAAAGACCACAATACTCCTTTATGCCTAAATAACTGAAAGGCCTAAAAAGTGGGCCCGCATCAATACCGCCCCCTAAAAGAGCCACCTTGTCCTCAAGGTGGAAATCTGGGAACTGCGTATGTTGCTATAGCGGCCTCTTCCTCCGTCGGATCCTCCGCCTCCTCCTCTTCCTCCGTGGTGGTCGTCGTGGGGGTAGATCCCCTCTCTGGAAGTTGGCGGGATCCGCCGTTTCTCCAAAGAAATTGCTGCCTCCGGCGTGCCTCGCTCCTCCTGGCGGTTCCGCTCCTCCCGTCCAAGCCGGAACTCCCGCCAAGCCCCTTCCCGGACCCGCGAACCGATCTCCGTAGTTCGCTGTCATCGTCCGACCCCCGTAGGGGGGCCCAAGCTCTAGGGCTTCTCCCGAATGTGGAGCCGATCCGCCGGGACCGTACGGGTCGCCGGCGTCCGGCCACGGCCGCTCGCCGGCGGCTCCTCTGGCACCGACCGGCCAGGGGTGGCGGTCGGCGGCCGGCCAGCGACCGCCCCCAACGGCAGCGGCCCCGCCCGGGCTCGCGCGGTCGGCGGCGAAGCCCCCGCGACCTTCGGCCGCCGTCCGGTGCTGCTCGTCGGCCGCCAGGGCCCCGCCCGGCGGCGCGGTGGTGACGGCGGGTGCGGGCCATCGCCCGTCGGCCGGTCCTCCGTGATCTTCGGTCGTTTCCCCCTCCGTTTGAACAAACCCTAGTTGGTCGCCTAGGGTTTGGGTTGTCGCCGCCTCCGCTTCGCCGCCATTGATCTTGTTCGAGATGTTTTGCAAAAGCATCATGATCGTCGACGTCTCCTTCCGTATATCACGCATCTCCGTGCGGATCTCTAGGTTCGTGGACGCTTGATCCTTCGCGAGGACCTCCATGGATTTCTTCAAGCTCTCGATCTCGGCGGTGAAGTCCTCCCGAAGACCTCGGATCTTCTCGTCGATCGTGTTTCTCGTCCCATCGGCCATGGCTCGTAGAAAGCTCTGATACCAATTGATGTGAATCGACTAGATCGATTCACAAATAATTTATAGAAAAATAGAACTAAAAGGAAAATAACGATCTTTATTAGAGAAAAGAACAAACTCCCAACTTTGATGGACGGACAAAGTCTAAATCCTTCTGAATGGCGCTTGAGAGTTTCTTCTCAATACAAGCATAAAAACTAATGACGGCTAGCCCTAGCTATAAATAGAAAGGAGAAACAAAACCCTAAGAGGGTTATTGTGGTGAAAGACCACAATACCCCTTTATGCCTAAATAACTGAAAGGCCTAAAAAGTGGGCCCGCATCAGATTCCCGTTGTCCCTGTCTACTATCTAGCGAAACCACAGCCAAGGGAACAGGCTTGGCAAAATCAGCGGGAAAAGAAGACCCTGTTGAGCTTCACTCTAGTCCGACTTTGTGAAATGACTTGAGAGGTGTAGGATAAGTGGGAGCCGGCTCGCCGACAGAAGTGAAATACCACTACTTTAACATTATTTTACTTATTCCATGATGCGGAGGCGGGGCTACGCCTCTCCTTTTGGCTCCAAGGCCCGCCCTAGATGTGTCTTTACTTTTGTTTGTTTCAATTTACGTATAGTATAAATACATTCCTCTAACGTGAAACTTCCATCTTCATCTTTGTATAGCAATAAAGTGATATTTTGAATGACAAAAAACCATAGCCTTGAAAGAAAAACAAAATTGACAATATATGATAGCTCACTGGAAAAAGAACATGTTTACCATATCCCAATATCGAAACCTAACCATTGACCGAGCTAGACGACCCAGACTACAGAATCCAACAATTTATAATCATTTAATTGACAAGAAAAACTAAATCAACCATTTCTAACTCAATTGTATATTAATCAGAAAAAAATTCATTACTTTGTACTAAAATTTAGTAAGTTGTCCCGAGTATGTGATCACAAATGGCTTCATCGTCGCCATTAGCTCTCATTAAGGCGATCAAAGCCCGTGTGTTTTATGGAAGGGTATGTTGGAGCATCAAGGTTATGATCGATACGTGTCCGAAACGGCACGACTCATATTTTTGGAGTGTTCATGCTTGCTAGGCTATCAATATCACAACATTGACTATTTAGATTATTGAGAGTTTGAAATCGACCATGATATTTGATTTCTATAATTTCTATTTATAAATATGCCTTTGTATGCAATGGTATTGTATTAAATTTGTTTGTTCCCTTGCACATATTCAGTCGTGGCAGCAGAAGAAGATTGCTTCCAATATTGAGCATTAAACTTTATCACTTGTTTTATAGCAAAAAAAATTATCACTCGTTCGTGTTAGCCAAATAACCATGTGTTTGAGTCTACTAGATTCAGCTCTCCCTTGACTCAATTCATTTTGCTAAAGGCATTTGATGTTTTGCATTGACTAGATCCGAATTATTAATGCTGATTTTGCTTACCCACTCCAAATTTTTGGGTAGGGGCAGCTCCACGTCCTAATCGGCGAACACGTCCAGGACGTTCCAGAACAAAACCCTAAGCCATTGCATCATTCGGAGATGCAACCCTTGCAAGTTTGAGCTCGCTGTTAGCCTACGTTGCACATATCAACATGCCACGCTTCAGACACCGAGACACAGTTTTGGCACTAGTATTTTGGTGTTTTCTAGTGTATTTCGGAGTGTCCGTTGTATGTCTGATATGTGTATCCAACACGATACGACATGAATTTTGGAATATTTGTGCTTCATAGCCGTCATCGTCATGCTTATCCATAGTTTTTTCCTAGACCTTAAATTCAATAAACTTAGATTGTTAATGTAGGTGCCAGTTGCATATCATGAAAACTTACAAATCTCATCATGTCTCTTTCAAGTTCCTACTAGAAATCTATTCAGTAGGAGAACTTAGATTACCATTAGTCAAGTTTGGTCAGAGATTTTTTTTTTTTTTTTTTTTTTTTTCAAATATTAAAACATGTGTCACTGTTACAATGCAAATGCATACTCATAACAGTCTTAGTAAGTCGTCACCATTACATAATTTGATAACAAATGCTTCAGTCATAGTGGGTGAGGATCCGTAGATTTATATGATGATTGTTAAGGCTAATTAATGTTAGAGTTTATTTAAACTTGTTTTTAGGTAGTATTGTTTTTTAGGTGGTAGACTTAATTAGTTATCCAACATTGAATGCGTCAAGAATATAAATGACGAGTCAATAAGGAATTGTACACTGGAGTGACTAAATCATAAACAAAAATCCTACAACATGTGATTGGAAATTAATCTTTATCAAATGATGTATTAGAGGCTTTCTCCATTTCTCCGGTGTCAATTCTTCTCACATTCTATCAAACCAAGTGCATCTAAAGGAGTCAAAATCTTACTGCTATTGTGACAACGAGTACTACTAGTCTGTAGACCAAAGTTTTTCGTTGTTCAATACCGCAATCTGAATGCGCAAGCGGAAGCGACATGGAACAATAATATCTTAAGACGACAAGCAAAATAGCAAGGCAAAAATAATCAAACTAGCTAATAGCACACAAGAACACACAATATTTAATGTGTTTCGGTCAAATCCGACCTACCCCACGGGACAAGGGAAGAAATAATTTTATTGAATCAACAAAAGAAACCTTATAAGGATTACCCATAGAGAGTAACCCTCCCTCGACGAGCTCTTTTCTCCTTCTACGCCGATAATGGCCTACTTAGGATAACCTAAGAGCTCCTTTCTTGCTCTTACTCTTAGCACACCAAAGCCTCAAGCAACAAGCCAAGCGTTTGCCAAGCCAGCCCTAGGCTGAAGGGGATCCTTAAATAGAATCCCCAACCCTCAACCTAAGTCAGGAGCAATCCGAATTGTTGACCCAGCCCTTACAGCTGAACCTTTCATGAAAATTAGTTTCTGACCCAACAATATGCTAGCAATATGCCGTTGACATACCCTGGTATGCCAGGGTGAGCACTAAAAGCACCCAAAATTCACTGGACAAATTTTGCACTTTGTCGTCCTGATACACCATATTGTTTCGAGCCCTGCAACGCATCTTTTCGACTCCTTCCGGGCTTCTCCGATTCCTTGAACGTAGTCCGTCGCACCCCATAGATGAACACAAGCCATCTTCAACATTCACTTTTTTACTTGTCAATCAGACTTTAGATTACCATCTCACTCCATTGGCAAAATTGTTGAATACTCTTTAAGACATGATATATTAGCAGAGAATTTGCAATACTATGACAGGTATACTACACAACATGCAAAATCCAAGTCAAATTGTTCTGTTAAGTTGTAACCGGAACCAGAAATATCCAACTGCCTTTGTTCACAACAAAAAATTACAAATGGCTGCCAAATTTTAATAAGCAAACTATTACCTATACAATTATTGTAAAAAACATCGCAAGAGTTTGCCCAGGAGAATGTTGAAGATTCTTATTGTCACTTGCTTTGCTACTCTTTGCCCACTTTTGTATGCATATCTTTTCATTTGGGAAAGGAAAACGAAGCTACACTCTGCTATAACATTTTCACTTGGCCATTTACACCCAAACAACATTGTTGTAAACACTGGACTTAAACTACTATACCATGAAGCTACTAAAAAAATCTCTAGAATATAAGTCTTACAACCTAAGTACCATGTCATCAAGATCATAATATTATCTAGAAAATCACAGGAAGGAGCAATATGGGATCGTATTGGGGGAGTAAGTACTCTCAGTTAGGATCGAAAGTAAAGGTCACAACCTGGAATGTTTTAGTATGATACCATTAATCAACCCAACCTCTCTCATTTAATCAGCTCGATATAAAATTGAAATTCAAGACTTGAAAGATATTGCCCCTAAAAACTCTCTCTAGGCAACTTTATATCATGTCCGTCAATTTATTGTGTTGACCAAATGGCCATGGCTAACTATGTTCAGGTTAATTTACTTGCAAATAGGGGTAAATTCATGAGAAGTGAAGTTACCAAAGAATCAATTTGTTGCAACCAGATAAAAGAAGCATGTTATGGCACAATTGACAAAACTTAATTCAAGTATTACAAAAAACTCAAGTAGGATGCAATTGATCTTTGATAGCCATAGATGTAGTATGACCATTGTAGATCCATAATTTTGACCTAATCTATATTAACAACAAAATTCATTTATAAGTATGGACAAAATTCTTAATAAGAAAGCAAAATCATATAGCAGAGAAAATTTAAGATGGTCAAGGAGTAAACAAAATTAAAAGAATAACACAGAGAATTTCGTTGCTGACCCATGATACATAGTTCCCTAAGTATCTTTGGAGAATAATGTCTTCAATTCAATTCTTATATGAAAGGAGTTGAGGTTTGAGGACAATGAGCAGCAAAATATATTTTTATAGGTGTTTCGGGGTTATTTGGAGTGGAAGGGCTGAGAGCTCTCATATGTGATCTCAACATTTAGGATTTGAGAAATTGCAAACTGGCCTCAACATTTAGGGTTTAAGAAATTGCAAACTGGCACCTAAGTAAAATAAATTTAGAACGCCAAACTTTGGCGCCTAAATAAAAATGAAAAACAAAGTTAATGAGGGTTATCATATCTAGTAAAATGTCCCAGAAATTTAAACATACATAAGAAGAGGTGGTTTTGCGAAAAACGTCTCTCTTGTTTCACCTATACAAGCTATTTAATTTCCGACTCTAAAATTTAGATTTGTATTAACTTAGAGGCTGTTATCAAAACAGCTTTCAATAAATCGCCTCAACATCCCTAAATTCTTTCTAGTGAAATCGACATTGGACACTTCCTTACCTCTAGTTTATACTTTATACACCCGCTTGGTTCATAGTTTCTACACACGTATCATGTCCTGGATGTTCTACGTATCATGTCCTGGATGTTCTTGATATTGATAATGTGAGTCATTATAACTGCCATTTGTGTTTTTGTTTCTACACAAATAATGTAGAGTTTTATTGAGTCAGTTTGGTTATTGACCATGGACGGGTTTAAGTTTTGTATACATTGGGTCATTTGTTCAAAGAAAATACTCTATCCCATCATCTATTCATAATACAATTTAACATATATATTTTGAGAATAAGAGTAGTTAAAATTTAGTTTGAGCACTAGAGAATTTCAACATATATGACAAACTAGTAGGTAAATGATCTCCGCTTCTTCTCTGCTTCTAGCATGTATCTTTTATCTTTTTTAATTTTGTCTCCTTTCTTTTCATCAGAGAATACATGGATTTCATGATTGCCATGGAGGGAGGTTTCGATGGAGGCGATGGACGACTGACACCATGGGTAGTCATGTTGGTTCTCCAACTTTTGAACGTAGGATCAAATTTGTTGTTTAAGAAGATCCTCAACCGTGGCTGCTTCATTCTTCCGGTTCTCACCTACCGGAACCTTGTAGCGGCAGTCTCTGTTGCTCCCTTTGCAGTGATTTATGAGAGGTTGTAGCCTTTAATGATAAAACCCAATATGTTTTCACTAATGCATATATGTTCTTTCAGCAACATGCTTAAAATCAAGATATATTTATGTTTTTTTGTATATGTACAATACATAGGAGAGAATCGATATGTTTTCTTTTAAATTTTGGTCTATTTTTATAAAATTCTTGAGACTTACTGGCACCATATTTGAGTGAACATTTAAAGTTGCACCAACTTTTTTTTTGTTCGTAAAAAAATATACTAGACGATGAATAGGCGGTTTGCAAACAATGCCTTCTAGTATTTTTATTATTCATTTTTTTCCTTTTGTTCAATGACCTTAATCTGATTCTTTTGCTTTGGCTTTTGTTGTAGAGAGATGAGGGAGCACCTGACTTGGGGAGAGTTATTTTGGATGCTGGTGTATACCTTCTTGACTGCCTTGTTTGAGTGAGTACATTACCTACAAACTAAGGGTATATATATGCAATATTTCAATGAAGAATTGCTACAAGGGAAACACTTTATACCAACGTGTCTCCAGATATGCAGTTTGTTCATATACATCGTCCCCCTTCCATCTAGACAATGCTACCTACAAAACTCACCCTTGTCTTTGTTCTGGTACCTGCAGTTAGCATTTAAACTGCCTACTACTTGATACCAACTGATGTACACAAATATTACCTTCTGCGCTATGCTTCCTATGTTGTACTGCCCATATGCAGTTTGTTCTGTTCCCTGTTGGAACAACTCAACTCTTGATATCCAAATATGCATAGATACCTGTTGTAGAGACCCACTCCTACATCTAAGCCTATACACGAGTATTTTACCTATTGCCATACCCCAATAGTTCAGGTAGTACTACCAGCCACCCCGACCACTCCATTGATACTCACGCATCCTTCCTAACATACACCCAGTTCTCTTCTCACATCGTTCTATTCATAGTATAGACAAATTATCTACTCATGCCCCTGTACACAGTCTAATTAATGCACCCATCGTTCCTCTACCCACCTATAGCCCATTCGACTTGAATTAGACTCCTACCTACATTAGAGTTGCACCTAAACCCCTATTGTACCATACAGCTATTGGTCGATACCCTTAAACCTATACACTCTCATGTATCCGACTGATACTAATGTCTAGACACAGGAACGGCATTCCCTAGTACACCCTATTTTCTTGGCTACCCGATCCTTGGCATTGCCTGGTACAGTAGAGGCGTTGTTCTGGTCTATAACTTATTCTAACCTCGACTTCTGTAGGGCTTCTGCAGAGCCTGTACCCACGATTTACTTCTGACACAGACTTCTCCTAATCTATACCCCTGTATGGCAAGACTGATACTCCCTATTCCTGACATACACATGTATCAGAGCACCTTCATTGGCTGATACATGCTATAGTTCCCATGTTCATTAGGCACACGGGTACTCGGTTGCTGCACCTACTGTACTGCAGATTGGCGAACTTGCTATTATGAAGGCTCTGTTGATAAATGAAGGCTCTGTTGATAAATAAATGACTTTATTTTCTTCTAGTGGCGCGTATACTAACGCGTATACGAACCTTTTCTTATACCGAACATAAAATAAATTAGACTTTCTGCAGTAATAAAGAAGTATCTCTCTTTAATTGTGTGATACATTTATGCAGAGTATCTCTAACATTGTGGGGATTCTATATTGGTATGCGTGGTACAACAGCTTCATATTCTTCAAATATAATGAATATTACACCAGTTATCACATACATCTTACCTGTGATGCTTTACAGGTTCGTATTATTTGTTTTACTCGAAGAAACTTGTTATAAAAGCATATGTAATCACCATGCCTTAGGATAGTTGATTGGTTTGTATGTTCCTCCTCATTTCAGAATAGAGAAATGTAAGTTCAGGAGCAGAGAAGGAAAGCTGAAACTTCTGGGCACTTTCATTTGTATTGGAGGAGCAATACTTAGCACAATGAAGCGCCCAATGATAAACAACAATTTGTTGGGAACTGTCTTCATATTGCTAGGTGCCAGTGTTGCCAATGCTGTTGGCCAAATGATGCAGGTAATTTTTTCTTACTATTAGATTAATTGGTCACATGCACATACAAATATTTCATTTGGTTTGAAAATGAATGAATCCACATACATATATTTCATTTGGTTTGAAAATACATTTTAAGTGCGACAAACATTTCTTAATTATTTACAAAACAACTCAAAAAGTATTAACAAGTTTATCTTTAGTTTACGGTACAACCCATAAAGTATCACATTTTCATGACATATTTAATGTTAAAAATCTTGATACTACAAACCAGAAAACTTTACAACAATTCTGAAGTCTACATTGTATTGCACTATTTATGTAATATAACTGTTGACTCTTCACTAATATGGATTACTAAGATTGTAGCCCTTCGAATAATGTATATTATGTCACAAGTTAATGACATCTGATAAATGTTGTTAATAATTACTTTATTACTTCTTTGCTTTAATTATGTAGTAAATATCAGATTGCCTTTTTGTTCCTAATGCGTTTAAGGAATTAAGTTAGATCTTGATAACAGGAGAAACTACTTAAAGCAAGGCCTACAAAGTATTTGATCACCACATGGATGTGCTTATCTGCAACTTTACAAACTGCTGCTATTGGAATTTTCTTGAATCCAGCCTTGGATAATTGGAGGGTGAAATGGGATTTACAGTTGGTCACAATTTTATATTCGGTAAGATTAACTAGTTTCCTTGGTTGTTATTTTCCTTTTGAATAATAGTTTTACTTTCTTTGGATCTTTTTTGTTTATTGAACTTTTAGAATGCACACTTGTTTCCATAAAAATAAATCCAATTTATTAGTAATTTCGCGTAAATGTGTTGGGTATGAAACGACAGAAATGTTCTCCGAAACCAAGAAGTTGAGAGAATCGAAAAAAGTACACAAAACTAAACGTCAAAATCACGCAAAAAAACTAAATGTAGACAAGCGATTATACATGAAAAATCCAGATGAAAAAAAATATGGGACAATCAGAGTCCAACCTTGAAATGCATCTACTATTGGAATAAGAAATGCACAGACTCTTTACAAGCTTCTCACCGATTCAAAACGGACCACCACAACTACTTCAAAGAAGAAAACACGATTACAAACTCCGAAGGAAAAGAGATGACGAAAAAATTATCCAAAACGATCTATCTTTCACAATAGCTTCCAGTTCCTTTTTTTTCTCTCTCAAAAGTTGTATCCTTGATATTCAACTTGCATGCATCAACTTGCATCCATCTGCTTAGCCATTTAAGTTTAAGCTTTAATTTTATTCAACATTGTTGGTGTTTCATTTTAAAATCAGTGACAAAGAAAGAAATGTTTTTTTGTATTTTATTTAGTAGATATTATTGTGTATGATTTATGTTTTAATGTTACTCTTTAATTGGGTGGGTGAAAGATAAACCTTCTCTCTCTAAAGAGTTCCAAGATCAATGAACATGTATTAAAAAAATACTCTCCTTTAAGTACTAATTACTCTAACTATGCTATTTATGTATAGGGCTTCTTAAATACCGTAGCATATTTCATGATTTCTTGGGTGATTCCAAAATTACTCTAACTATGCTATTTATGTATAGGGCTTCTTAAATACCGTGGCAACATATTTCATGATTTCTTGGGTGATTCCAAAGCGAGGGTGTATATTTCCATCTAAGTCCATCTCTTTCTCAGTGCTTGTCACTGCTGTTGCAGATTTTCTGATGGGCGAACCTAGTTCATGTGGAAGGTTTGTCTAAGACTTGAAACTTTTTTAATTCAAATATCTAAAATTGATTTTATTATTCCAAATTTGTAACTAAAATTTCTTTTTATGTTTAATTTCATTTTAGAATGGTAATAGTTATTGTAAATAGTTTTTTTTTCTAAATTATATTGTCTATTATTGCTCTTATCAACTGATAAGCTTTCAAATCAATGCAGCAATTTAGGTATGGTGATTATTATGGGAGGGCTTCAAGTATATCTGTGGACCAAAGACAATGAAGAGCAACAAGAGCAGGCAGACGCACAAAGACACGTGTGCACACACAATTGTCGACGCAGACCCAGTTGTGGATCGGTGCATCTTCCCGAAGCAAGAGACATATGTACATGTTCCAGTTGCGGACACAGACACAGAATGTGTACATGTCCCAGTTGCGGCCACAGACATACCGCTCATGAATCAAGAGAACTTGAAGACATTTCTGAAGTGTCACAAGTTGATGAGGGTGTAAGTGAAGATGGTAAGACCCCTCCCTAAATTTGTATATTATTTAAAAACAATTTTATGTTCTTTTAGCTAGTATTTGAAATAGTTACTATCATTGTATAAATATGTTTGCGTGTATGTAAACGGATACTCTGGTCATATATACCTATGTGAGAGTTGAGCATTTTACCTATGTGAGAGTTGAGCATTTTTGTGATTATGTGTTACTTTTGGAGAAGTATACAGTTGGTAAGAGAAAATTGAGATCATATCAGAATGGTACATATATGGTTGTATTCTTTTCTTTTATATAAGTTAGGTTATTAGCTAAATTAATTAATTATTTAATTAAATCTTAAATTCTTTACTCTCTAGGTTCTTTATGCTCTTCGGACTTGGGCGTTGGATCAACTTCTTCTCCTCAGCTTCCTGATTCAGGCAAGTGTAGCTTGTCATTATGTATTTCAGTTCCTTATTATATTTTTATATATATCTTATGTACGTAGTATTTTACTATCTTAGGACTGTGGTTAGATACTTCGCGTCCGAATCATATTTGGATGCCGATGGTTGATAGTATCATCGGATATCGATAGTTAGAGATTGACATTACGTTATCGTGATGTATCCTTATGGAAATATCATATGACAGTTTCATACAATACTTACATTCATGGCAGTTCTGTACTTGTCAATATCATAGTGATCGGAATCTACGTTGGTTCTAGGAATTACGACTTGATACTATACACCATTATTATTATTACTCGATGTCCTAGTTAGAGGATCTGATCAAGCGTAGCATAGACACGATCCGTAGGGTCACATGGGAGGGAAGAACATTCACCGTGTGCTTGGGCTACTTGCCCTCATAGTTGTCGATGCCTCATTACCAGAGCTTCGGGGATTTCATAGTTTGCCGCAATTTTCCTTATAGGCACTGTGGGGATACATATCATACTTTGCTGAGTGCTTCTCAGGTCTCCGGGGTACACTGTTGTCACGACCTGCATCCGGAGTAAGGGCACGAGTGCGAGACAACGTCCCAGCCTACGCCGCAGAAACGACGTAGAACGCTGTTTAGGTCTACTATCTAACAACAGTTAAAATATCAAAACCTGTCGAGAATGGTCAAGTCCGAACGTAGAACAAGCAATGACAATATAATATACTCAACTACAAATTCTAAGAAGAAAAGATGACACTGAAAGATAAAGACAACAAGATATGAAAATATCATCCTGAAAGTCCAACACAGAATAATACAAGTCCAAAGTCTCAGAGTCAACAATCTCAAATACAAATACTAAATAATAACAAGCCCAAGTGTAATATGGAGACAAAGTCCAATACTAAACTAATCTAGCAGAGCTACCACTAATGTCTCATCGGCTGGAACTAACCCCTGCTGGACAAGGATCTCCTGGTCTACGCCCACTACGCCATGAGGACTATAGTAGGTAGGACACTCGTCCTTGCCATCATCTGTAAAATTTTGTCAACATATCCAGTTAGGATGGAACGAGCACAATTCTTTAATAACAGTTCTAGTTAGATAAATTGAAAATGTAGCGGTAAATAGAGATAATACACAAGGTAAAGTGGAAAGTACATGAAAGTAGCATGACAAGGTTAAAGCTGTAAACTATAGCTAGAGCAATGGCAAGAAAACCGATCATATCATGTACAAGAGTCGAGAATACCATCTACGTGAGTGAATACTAGCTATGACATGTGGTCGGCTTGGGAACTGGCACAAGGTCTACTGGCCTGGTTAATCATACGTGGAGTGTATGATTAACACTCACAAGATCTACAATACTTGCACAAGGTCTACAATACTTGCACAAGAAGGGTAATGACCACACATCTACACTAATACTCTCCGCCCCCGACTAGTATAGTGGATCCAACCATGACATGTCATGACACGTGATTCTCTGAGAAGGTAGCTAGCCTTCGCAGGAATTGTGTCTATACAATGCACAAGGAACAAGAAAGACTTGCACAAGATATACCAAAGAATACAAGGAATAACATCTCATGACGGGATCCAGACAAATATCAATCTGTGTGAACAATGTGTCAAGAGAACAAGGATATCTACACTAAATACAATAAACATAGACGATATCATAAAACAGAAATATTATCAGAGAATGTACTCGCCTGAGATCTGGTGGAAAAATGTAAACAGTATATCGAGGTTCCGAATGAAGTCACAGACCTAAAGATGAGATATGCATGAGTTAAATATGGTTTAACAGTGTTAGACATGATTTCTAGTGTATGCTATGCAAATCTAGGTCAAACTCAGTCAAACTAAGTCACACTAAGTCATACTAGGTCATACTAGTTCTAATAAGTCAAACTAGATCAAGCTAGGTCATGCTAAGTCAAGATAAGTCAAATAAAGTCAAACTAGGTCCATCTAAGTCAAACAAAGTCAAACAAGGTCAAACTAAGTCAAACTAGATCATACTAGGTCAAGGGTTGACCTAGAGTTGATTTTTGGTCAATTAGTCTACTCTGGTCAACTTCTAATCTAATCTAGGTCAAACTGGGTCAATGGTTGACTCACAGTTGACTTTGGTCAATTGGTCAACTCTGGTCAACTCTTAGTGTAATCTAGGTCCAGTGTTGACTTGCAGCTGACTTTGAGTCAAAACAGTCAACCTTGGTCAAACATGGTCAAATCTAAGTCAAGCATCCTATTCCTAGTCATTACCTGCCAAGATAACCAACTTCTAACTATTACCTACCAAGATAACCCAATACCCTATCCATATTGGTATCCCAATACCAATATCTTGGTTGGTAGTCAAATACCTTGTCTAGGTAAACATATTCCTTAGCTACCTATACCAATACCTTGGCTATCTAGTATCTATCCATCTATCCCAAGCCACTAGTTAACCAATACCTTAGTTTTTAACCTTAGAATCTAGGTATACCCATTATCTTGAAGGTAAACCCAACATCTTACCTTAATAAGGTAAACCCACTACCTTACCCTAATAAGGAAAACCCAATACCTTATCCTAGTAAGGTAAACCCAATACCTTACCCTAATAAGGTAAACCCAATACGTTGCCTTAACATAGGGTAAACTCATTACTTTGGAGGTAAATCAATCCTAAGATACCAACCTTATCCTAAGATACCATATTAGTATCCTAAGATACTAAGATAAGATACTATCTAATTCTAACATATCTAATACTCTAACTAGCACTAACATATCCACCCTCTATACCAATATCTAACATAGACTACTAACCAACAACGTATCCTAATATCTAACCTTCCATCTAACTATCTAACATATCCTAATATCCTAAACTTCCAAGACACTAACATCTAACAATACCTTGGCTATCTAACCTTAGTCTCTAGGTAAACCCAATACCATGAAGGTAACCCAATACCTTACCTATCTAGCCTCTATCTATATATCCCATATTACCCTCATTATCTTGTACATATATATATATATATATATATATATATATATATATATATATATATATATATATATATATATATAACATACCCATTATCTAGGCTATAGGTAACCCCAATATCTTACATTGTAATAGGGAAAACCCATTACCTTAGGGTAATAGGATACCAACTCCAATATCCTAAAATACTACTTGGTATCTCAAGATACCAAGTAACTAAACATATATAACTTACATACCCATATCCTAAGATATCTAAAACATAAAAACTAACTCTAACATATCTAACTAAGGTAACCCAAGATATCTCAAGATACCACTTGGTATCTCAAGATACCACTAACTCACTCTAATCTATACAAGATACAACTTATCTAACTAAGATACAATACATCTCTAATATATATCTAACTCTAAGCTAATATTACTAACTTACTAACACTCACCCACACACCACTCACATTCACATCTCCTCCTCTTCTCAAACACACAAACAAACACACACTCACTACCCTCACAAACACACACACACACACACACAAGCACACAAGGGGGGGGGGGGGGGGGGGGGGGGGGGGGGGGGGGTGGAGGGTTGCCTAGTGCAGCCCTCCTTGGCTACTACTGTTGCCTCAATACTGCTGCTGCAGTGGGCTGTTGTTGCTGTCCCCTTGCTGCTGTTTGGGTGCAGCATATAGCTGCTGTGGCTGCTGCTATAGGCAGCAGCATGCTGCTGTGGTGGCTGCTGTGTGCAGCCCCACATGCCCCCTCTCTTCCCCTTTCTATTACTCTATAAACCCTCCACTTGAACCCTCTTCTATCCACTCTAGAACACACACAAACACACTCACATCATCTAAATCCCTCAAGACACAAACATAACTACACTCTCACTCTCTTCTAACATATGAACACCATCTATTTCTTTCTCCCCTCTCTAACACAAGCACACCACTAAACACACTAACACTATAGACAAAGACACACGCACACCACACTAAACAAACGCACTACCACTCAACCAAAACATAAATCACTCAACAAACCACACTAGCCTCAAGTCAAATAGGATGGTATGATCCTTCCAACTCTCTCACACAAACCAAGGCACCACCACTATACCAACCCACATCTCACCCTCTCTACTACACAAACACACATACATACTCACATCTATTCTCACCACACACACGCTCAAGACACATCAAATCTTCTAATCCCCACACTCGCAACACAACACATTATATATATATATATATATATATATATATATATATATTTTTGGAACCAGGTAAATTATTTCTGGAATCGCTCCCACTGGGATTCGAACTCCTGACCACTCGGGCCGCATGCATCTCTCTTAACCACTAGGCTAGAGGTCATCTGCTATATATATTATATATATATAATATATATATACAAAACAGTCCACTACTAAATATAGACCAATTTGACATGTATACATATAAAACATGGCTTGTAGGGCAAAATACTAAGATACCTACTATGTATCTATATGGAAACTTAATGGGACATCCTAACCATGGTTAATCTACTCTCTAACACATCCAAACTGAAATTAGAAGACAAAAATGCCTATGAGGCATTCCTACAAACACTTGGTGGGCCACCCTCGGAATTTCTTCTCGGTGACACAAAACCCATCCTAACTTCCTAATGAGGACTCCAAAGCCTCAAATCATTCCTAAGGGTGGTACATGCATTGGGGGGTTCCTATGGGTTCAAAACTAACGAGCATATGCAAGGAAAAGATGAAATAGAGAAGGTTTAGAGAGAGAGATACCTATTGGGAGTTGATTACCAATGAACAATCCAAAGGACACGAATCCGACACGGACTCTTCTAGCAAATGGACACCTCTCCTTGCTCTTGGCTCCACAATCCTTGTAGCTCTCTCTCCTTGCAAGAATGAGAGATTTTGGAGAAAAGAGAAGATGTGATAGATGAATTGATGGGATTTGCTCTCAAGATTGGGAAAACACTAAAATGGGAATGGAAGCTACTTTGCAAATGAAAAGGAGATGGAACCCTCTCTTGGCTGCCATAAGGGTTAGATTTGGGCCAATGAAAAATGTCTAACATGCCCCTAATAGGTCCCTTTGGGTTAATCTAAGTCATGCAAAGGTTTGGGATCAAAAGGGTCAAGTTTCTAATCTCTAAATGACTAAACTTGTCATGTGGGTTTAGTCTAAATGCACTAGCCTAATGAGATAAGTTTGTGGGCCATGCCTAACTATCTTTGGGTCCCGACTAGAGTCTAAACTATCCGGGTTACTAACACAGTCAAAACTAGACGGAACTCAAACCCGACTAAACAAATTCCCAAAATACAATATTAATAATAATATTCACAAAAATATTAGAATATGAAAAATGACAAATTTACCCTCATTTTGAAAACAGGCAGTTACAACTGTGACAGTCTGCGTGTGTCTTGTTCTCAAATTGCATGTCATTTAGTCGGTTATTCTAGATTTACCCACCTTGTGTAGACGTATTTACATATATTATGACATTATTGTACACTTGGCATATATATATATATATATATATATATATATATATATATATTATGTACCTTATTACGTCTCTCTAAGCACCTAGTTTCTTTTTCAGACATAGGTGAGGAGGACCACCCGGAGGTGCACCAGCCCGGGATTTACTATGATGCAGGATCGTACACCGGGATTTACTATGATGCAGGACCGGTATTGGAGGACGAGGTCCTTCCGGAGGATTACTCCTGATTGGCGGTAGAGCCCTCTCATGGATTCCGATATCGTTATCTAGATAGCCGATTTTCGGATCTATTTATCTTACTCTGCATTTTCTTCCTGTTCAGTACTTGTACTAATGGGTTTGTTCCCGCGAGACACTTTCCGAGTTGTATTATGTTACATTTTCAGACTTATTTATTTTTCTCACATTAGTAGACTCATTTCCCTCTATGTGCTCATTATTCATATCCGTGGATGAGATTAGCTTACTACTTCTGTTTGGATATTTAGACTGTTGTTGTATCATACAGCTTAGTGCACCCCAACGTTTCTATTAAATTGGGACAACCGTCGGAATGGTATTAGCTAGTCATTGCCATGTGATCCGATTTCACACTTTTGGAACTGGGATGTGACAACGACATTCCTGAATTGTCACAAGTTGACGAATCTGTCTCCACTGCGAATATGAACAATTACCCCTTCCAATAGATGTAATTGTTTTTGACCCCTGCAAATTGATTGCAATTTTGTCATCAATGAGAAGGTTCAAACTTTGAATTTCTACATAGCAGCGTTTTGTTCAATTGAAAAGAAATTAACAGCACAACTTTATTTTTTTTGTGCAATTAAAAAGAAATTAGTAGCACAACTTTATTTCTTTATAGTTTGTGAATTATGTTATTTATTTTGTGCCTTCTCGTATTCTTTCTGCTATAGATCTTGATACTACATTGGTGGTTGATGCAGATTGTTTCACTATACAATTGGAACAGATTAGCTATCACTAGAATTTATGTTTCTTGACATTAACTAGGTTTATAAGTCCAAATCATGACGGAGAAAATCTTTTAACTTTGATAAAATATTAAAGTTACTACCTTCTGAAATAATTATATTTTTATATTAATAATTATATCCAACATTTATTCATCTCTGTTTCTTGCAATTAAATAAAGAAATCTTTGAGAAGTTTATGGAGTTCTTCTATTTGAGTTTTTGGTTTAGCTATGGATTTGGAAGAGCAGCATGCTCAAGAGAGATTTGCTTCGGATGTATTTGTTTTGTGTATAAAGACTAGCTCGAATGTGTGGATCTGAATGGAAGATGTTTGGTATTTGTTTTGGGCTGTGATCTTTGTGCTTCAGCGGTCTGCGGTCTATCTATTAAGGAATCATCGAGGGAGTTTGAATAATGTGGTTGGAGTTTGAATAATGCGGTTTTTGGATCGTAGAACTGTGCTGTTTCCGCTGCAATTGTAGGTGGCAAAACGAGTTTCAATGTTTGGATAGAGCTTGAAAGTGCTTGGTAACTCTGTTTTGCCGCCTACAGTTGGTAACTCTGATTGGAGCTTAAATCTGGTTGGTTGGCTCGAAGGACTTGGTTGGACTTATGTTATACAGCATAGATCTTGATGTTCGAGAAGGAAACTTTTCTTCATAGTGGGTGGTTTTGATGATTCTCCACTTTACCTTCTTACTTACTAAAATGATGCTAGTGTTTCTTTTTCTGCTATGAGATAGTAAATGTTAAGTAAAAAAGAATCAAGATTGATAAAAGAGAGTATATCATTTATGTTAACTTATTGCTATAAAAATATAGAATCTTGAACTATTGATATAGACATGTGTAATGTAAAGAGCGCTACTATTTTGTCCGTCCAGGAGG
The DNA here is from genome assembly GCA_029216955.1 of Iris pallida. Classification (NCBI taxonomy): domain Eukaryota; kingdom Viridiplantae; phylum Streptophyta; class Magnoliopsida; order Asparagales; family Iridaceae; genus Iris; species Iris pallida. Next base: position 951,494 of record JANAVB010027997.1, read on the forward strand.
TTGGCCCACCCCCCGTGGTAGGCTGTCATTGGCTCTCCCGTCTGGGGTGGGCCCAGGTTAGCAGGGGAGGGACAATGGCTGTCCGCCACGTGGCACGAGCCAACTCTCAGGACGGACAAACTATCATTTTCCTAATGTAAAACTATTGTTACATTCATATGTTATTATTGTATTGTTGTACATAAGTGCACTCAGGGGCGAATCTATGTAGGGTCCAAGGGGGGCCACGGCCCTCCCAATTTTTTTTCTCAAAAAGGTTGATTATTATACAAAACTTTTACAATTTTACAATATATTAGTTTGACCTCTTAATGCATAAAGAATAAGTTAGTTGAAGTGGTAGTATTTGGCTAATTATAAGGGCACAACCTTTTTTACTCGGGGCTATCCAGGATTAGGGCTAGCCAGGCTTTGAGGAACTTTTACTCTCGGCTGTCCAACGTTTTCACTCAGGGGGCTGTCCAAACCCCACAGCCCCCCCCCCCCCCCCCCCCCCCCCCAAAACCCGAAAATCAGTATCATTTGAAATTTTTCCTCTCTCTCTTCACAAACCCTATTTTCCCCTCCTTTCTTCTTCTTCTCCACGATTTCCCACTCCTCTCTCTCCATTTGTTTTACGCAACTGTCAGGGTTAGGGTTTCGATCCTTATCTCCACCATTTCCTTCGTCTTCACCATTTTCCATCTCTCCCTACGATGGCACGCAAACGTTCCTCTCAATCAAGGTAAGAAACCTAATACGTTGTCAATTTCCCCCCCCCCCCCAAATCCTATTAATTTAGTTCGAACAACCCAAGTCAGTTCCTCTCGAGTCGACGACGACTGCCCATGTTTCTGGCAGTCCTATGTACTGTTAGGACTGCCAGAGAGAGGGACAGTCCACTTGTACAGCAAGTATTACAAAGGACTGTCGTACTTTGTGGCAGTCCTTTACGCATGAAGGACTGCCACTAAGTGTGACAGTCCTGTGTTATGATGTATACGTGGACTGCCTCTCTTTCTGGCAGTCCTATGTACTGTTAGGACTGCCAGAAAGAGCGGCAGTCCACTTGTACAGCAAGTATTACACAGGATTGCCGCACTTTGTGGCAGTCCTTTATGCGTAAAGGACTGCCACAAAGTGCGGCAGTCCTTTGTAATACTTGTTGTACAAGTGGACTACCCCTCTCTCTGGCAGTCCTAACAGTACATAGGACTGCCAGAAAGAGCGACAGTCCTGAATTGACAGTCTTGTTTGATGTTTGCTAAGTATTAATCGATTGATATTGAATATTTGTAGTCACGACCCGACTCCGAAGACGAAGGACGTTGACGTCGAGGGTGGAAGAAAACGTCCTACCGCATCGGAGCGGAAGGCACGTGAAGCTGAGCGGGTTCGCGAAAAACCAATAACGATAAGTGAACCGGCGACACCCTCTCAGACTGCACCACGTCGAACCAAACACGTTGCAAGTAAATCGAAGCAACAGAAGACTCGTCCTGATTCTCCCTCTCCGATGATGATTTGCCCATTGTTCATAGAGGGAGGGGACGATGGTTCCGGACCTTCTGACGCGAACGCCGCTTTTGATAGAGCTGATCCGGAAATGAGGCCAATCGGTTGCTCACTATTGACGTCCCTGCCTAACCACATATCTTACCAAATTTGGAAGGATCTGGCAAGTTCACTACCTTAGATATTTACATTTCTTTTATAAAATAGTAGTTATATTTTATATTTATATTTTCTTTATATTGTTTTATTTTTAGAAAAGTTCGCGTATTTTGCGGGTCATTAACCACGCTAAGATGTGCAGTACATGAAATTTTGACAATTTGAAAGAAGGTGTGAAGGCCAAAATCATCCGTAATGGGTTGCAGTATATTGCGAAACACTCGTACAAGATCTTGGATTACGCACTGATCTCTGCGTTTGTGGAGCGGTGGCATCCCGAAACAAACAGTTTTCATTTCTCTTCCGGGGAGTTGACGATCACCCTCGACGACGTCCACCACATTTTGGGACTTAGAGTTGATGGTGGTCCAATGCTCATGAATTATGATACGGGTGACTTTGAGATGTATGACGAGATGGTGGAATTGGTCGCCAATGCACTCGGTATTGAGGCAGAGAATTTTGTTAGTCTCCCCGAGTTTAAGAAGTTGTACAGAGTTCCTTTGAATTTTCTTAGGAATGCACACATTGATGATGATGACGATGAAGACGATGAAAATGACAATGAGGACGACGCCAACGACGATGCAGTGGCCCGGGCATACATGTATTTCATCTTGGGAGCCATCTGCATTCCGGACAAGTCCGGAACCTCGATTCACGCCAAATATGTTAACAATTTTATGAACTTAGGCACTGTGGATCAAATATCATTTGGAAGCGGTATACTAGCTTATCTCTACCGCGAACTTGGCGCTGCATCTAGAGTCGGATCGAAGACTATAGCTGGTTGTCAAACTCTGCTCCATGTGAGTCAAGTAAATCGTACTTTGTTTTAGTTTAAATAGTTAGGTCGATTAATATGTGTGTCATCTACATTTCATGTACAGGCATGGATATACGAACATTTTTCGACGCTAAAGAGGGCTACTCTTAACAAAGACTATGATGAGCAGCTACCTAGGATGTGCAAGTGGAATCCAGTTAAGATGGATAGTAGACATCCGCATACTATAGCTTCCCTGTGTATCGCACTTGAAGATATGAACGAAAAGGAGGTGAGACAATGCTAACTTAAATTTTTATTTACTTAGGATTTCATAGTGTAAAATAGTAACTTCTTTGGTCTTGATTACATATACTATGATGTAGATTATTTGGCATCCATATAAGGATCTTCGAAATAGTTCTCGTCCGTTGCAAGGAGTTTCACTATTTCAAGGTCTAATATCCTGTCAAGAAATTGAGGAGCCTCATATGCCAGACAGAGTGCTTCGTCAGTTTGGCTACGTGCAAACTGTACCGGGAACTTTGAATTTGAGGACTTCTTCAAAAGGGAACAAAGCATCAACCTATGTCCCGCCGGACTACCGTTGGGGCTCTTACTTCTTCACTGAGTGGCAACGTCATGTAGTTGGTGAAACTTTACGACGTCCGGTGGAGCAGATGTGGGATTGTACTGATGAATATATGAATTATTATGTAGAGGCCAGACATGGTATGATGTTGAATCCAGATACGCGAGTGTTGAAGTGCCGGTAGCTGCTCCTCAACCAAACAGGGCAGGCCTGCTTGACGCACTGCAAAAGATGGCAAGTAGTATTTTTTTGAATTAATGTTTACCAGTATAGTAATCTGGCTAATTTGGACCCTTAATTTTTCCTTCAGGCTTCGAAAGTAAGAAACCTGGGGAAAAGTCTTGTGATGTGCAAGGGGGAGAACTACGTCGACGTTGCTAACCAGATGCAGAACATCGCATCGGACTATCCGTTTCTCGAAAACGAGCAACGGACTAATATGCGTCATGAGAAGAAATGACTTGCTTGTACTTGTTTGAACAATTTGTGTGCCGCTTTTGTTGAACTGTGTTTCGAATACTTGTTGATGTCTTGGTTGTAATATGTTTTGAAGACTTAATGTCGAACTCCGGTATCATTTTGTTGTATTGTGTTTTCTTTGTAATAGTTTTTGAATACTTCATGTCGAACTCCCGTATCATTTTGTTGTAATATTCTTTTGTTGTAATAGTTTTTTAATACGAAATGTCGATCACCTACAGGTGTTTCCTGAACATTGCAAGTTCTTACAAGGACTGCCCAGAACTCTGGCAGTCCATCGTGAGTGAAAGACTGCCAGGGAACTGGGCAGTCCAATTTGGAACTTGCTGTGAACTAGGACTGCCCAGTTTCCTGGCAGTCCTTGTTCACAGCAAGTTCCAATTAGGACTGTTCAGTTTCCTGGCAGTCCATCGTGAGTGAAAGACTGCCAGGGAACTGGGCAGTCCTAGTTCACAGCAAGTTCCAATTGGATTGCCCAGTTCCCTGGCAGTCTTTCACTCATGATGGACTGCCAGGAAACTGGGCAGTCCTAATTGGAACTTGCTGTGAACAAGGACTGCCAGGAAACTGGACAGTCCTAGTTCACAGCAAGTTCCAAATTGGACTGCCCAGTTTCCTGGCAGTCTTTCACTCACGATGGACTGCCAGAGTTTTGGACAGTCCTTGTTAATGTGATACTCAACTGTAAATGTGATACTCAAATGTCATAGCAAAATAAACTTCCTTCTTCTTCATTACTTTTCTCTTGACAACCACATTCACAGATATAAAAAAGTGTATCTGAGTAGGACCAAAGATATAAACATCGGCGTAGGACCAAATATTTACATTTCTTTTGACAACATGCAAGTTCTTCGGTATAGACATAAATGTTTATCCTTGTTTTTAGTTACAAAATGTGACAAGACTATATCGGTGTAGGACGGAAGAAATGTTTATCATTCTTTCTAGTTACAAAATGTGACAAAACTATCGGTGATGCTCCCCACTATCAGTCAATTAATACATCGTAGTGGTCTTTCGGCATTGGTTTAAGTTGCACGTAGTTTGTTTTCTCCTTGTAGGCATTGATCGCATCGGCGTACAGCGTCGTCCAAGCGATCGATTCTTCCGGAGCATGTTTATACTAGACTGGATCGGGGGGGGATAGGACTGTGCCCGATAAACCGCGGGATGACGAAGTAATTATAATCAAGTCCAATGGCATATAGAGTGCACATAGTGTAGTCTGCCGGAGGAGCGGTCATTGGAAAGAAAGTGTTGTTACTTCTCTTCGACAAAACGATAAGTTGGATCTTGTACCTGTAGGCGAATACAAATGCAGTGTAAGTATGTATCAAACTTTTAACGTTAGTAAGAATGTGTAGGTATATTGTACCTGTTAGCGAATAGATATGCAGCAGAAGGAATATCCATGTAATGTTCCTCTCCAGTAGTCTGATCGGCGCACAGAATGCTTGTCAATAATTCTCCAACTGTATCTGGGCTTAGTAATTTGCTGTAGAAGGGAAGATGAGACTCCAACTCCTCGTACAACTCTGCTCTAACCTGCCTCCATCCGTCTTTAACGGATTAGCCTAGATGTCTTGCAAGGACGTGGTACCCACAATGTCCATCTTTAGGCACATCTTCAATAGACCAAATGTACTCCCGTATTGCAGGATTAAATATATGAATGTACATGTCGAATGTGACACCAACGCTTGTTTTATGTTTCTTCCGTTGAATAGGAAGCTTGTCGCTCTGCTTTGGACAAACGAACCTTTCCATGCTTTTTTCAATATGCTCAAATATGATAGTTCTCTTCTAGTGGACTCGAACTTCTTCTTCTATGTTCTTGTAAGTCTTCTTGGTGGTCTACCCTTCGGGGCAACGACAACAGATGGATCCTGCACATCACTGCTTGCCGGGTGGGCAAGTTCTCGAATTTTACGTTCAATAGACTTTCTCTCAGGTTCTAGGGCAGCACACCATCTTGCATGAAGAAGTTTAACTTCTGGCAAGGAAAAGAAATCGTCGTGACTCTCCACCATAGGCATAACTGACAATTGTCTCCAACGTTGATCAACGACCACTACTGGAATAGGTCTGCCTTGACGTCGATATTCGTTGATCTCATGAGCACAAGGAAGGCCGAAAGAATGACGATGTGTACAACCACATTCTTCGGTATCAACACCAACTGAATTTGCCCGAGCAATCTCTTCAAATATTAACCCCAAAGCATAGTGAGACAATACATGGATTAAATCAGACAACAGCTTCTCTTTCCTATGTTCGTGCTTTACAATATTCAGGCTCATCTGAAATGAAGCCTTTATCTCGTTCACCGTCGAGTTGGTCATTAGATTAATCGACTGCTGAACTGACACAAAAACCGCCGACCGATGTATATTTCTTCAGTTTTGAGTGTGAACCTTTGGCACGGTTTGTAGTGGTCGTGCCGTAATGCTTCACCTTATTCGTCCATGCTAAGACGAAATCTTCTTTAAATGGATCAACCCATGTGTCTTTGATATAAGATATACATGGCTTGTTGCTACTTTCCCACTTCTCCTTGAACTCCAACCACGCTTTGTCAAAAGCGTCTACAGTACTTGCTCGCCAAACAAGGCCCCAATCGTCGTAGAATTATGTGAAGCGGTCAATATCAAGTTTGCCGTCTACTTTTCAAACCGGCTCTTGCATTGTGCTTGAATATTTCGATTAATATGCCATGTATATAGTAGTCTACGAGCATGAGGAAATACGATATCTATATGTCACCCCCAGTTTCCAGAAACAGGAGTATTTTTATAATTTTCCACTTTAAAAATTATTTTGGAATTATTTATTTATTATTTGTATTATTTTGGGGTTATTTGAGCCGAGTTCTAATTTCAACTCATTCCGACTTGTTTTGACTTGTTTTGGGGACCCGGGGTAGTTTTGACCTTAGCGGGCCCACACACTAGCTAGCCATGGCCCACAATATTACCATCAAAAGTTAGAGGGATTTGTCATGACCCCATGGATTAGGTTGGACCTAATTAGAACATTAGATTTACATTTTTAACCCCCAAACCCTAAGCAACCTTGTAAGGAGCTAATAAAACAATTAGAGGGCAAACTTGTAAATAGTCAAAGGGGGTTTGGGCTTGCTTTGGCTGGCCACATTGTGTAGGGGTATATAGGGAGAGATGTGGAGTGGTGTGTAGAGAGTGTTGGAGGGAAGAAGAGAGCCCCAAACCACTGTCAAATACCCCCCTACCTGCTGTCCAAGCACAGCCATTAAACCCCACAAATCAGTCCCTATATTACCTACAAAACAGCCCACATTATAACCCCAACTTGGCTGTCCTATAACCCCATCCACAGCTCACATTTTCCCCCCAAAACAGTCCATTAATCTCACCAAACTGCTGTCCAAAAACAGCCATAAACCCAAGCCCAAGTGGCTATCAACACAGTCCCAAAACAGCCCACTTTTCTCCTCCCATGGCTGTCCCCATTCAAGCCATTAGATGGCTGTCCATTTGCACAAAATCAGTCCTTAATTTGACCCAATGGAAGCCCTTGCTTGTCCTTAAACCTGTCCCCAAGTGTCCCACAAAATCAGTCCACTATAGTGGCTGTCCCCATAGTCCAAAACCTGTCCCATTTCACCACAAAATCAGTCCAAGCACACCACAAAATCTGTCCATGTGTTTACCTATGTGTATGTGTGTGTAGTTGTGAGTTTGTGTGGGTGTGTGAGAGTCTAGAGTGCATAGTTTAGTAACCTATAGGTAGCCTATTGTCTAAACAAGTAGGAAACCCATAGGAGAAGCCTATGAGTGTGAGAAATACCATGTGACTGTTGTGTGTGAGTGAGTGATATGGGAGTGTGATAGTGTTAAGGGTAAAATTCATGATATAAAATAGGGTAATAGGGTAAATCTATACCCCGTATCCTAACATGGTCTAGATACTTAGGATACCCAAATTTCTTGGTAGGTAAACCTTAGATGGGTTGATATCTAGCTACCCTAAGGAGCCTAGGCTAGTACCATGGGTATTTGCGGGGTTTCGTTGGTATTGGGTAAGGTATCAGAATTTACCTTAGAAGGGTAAATGCTAGTTTTGCCTAGAAATAGGATATTGGTGTTAGAAGTCTAAGATAGAGTTAGAACTTGATTTCCGTGGTTGGTAATGATCAAATATGGTACTCTAAGACTAGTTTTGACGTCGATTGACCTTTTTGACCAAAAGTCAACAAAAGTCAACCGAGAGTCAAACTTAGCCTTTAAGCGACCCGATTTGACCGAAACCAAACCAGAGTTGACCAGTTGACTGAAAATCAACTGTTAGTCAATATTAGACTTGTTTGACCTAGGGTTGACCTAGGGTTGACTCAGTGTTGACCAAAGTTGACCAGAGTTGAATTTTTGACCAAAAGTCAACTGTAAGTCAACCTTTAACCCCATTCGACCTAGTTTGACTTGGATTGACTCCCAGTGACCTGGTATGACCCAGTATGAGCCAGTATGACCTAGTATGACTCAGTTTGACCTAGATTGACCTAGTTTTGACTTAGACTTGCCTTCATGGCTTGTATTAGCTTTCTTTTTCAGTATTTAGCCCTGTTTGATTCATAGTATCTTATTTTAGGCCTGTGATCACTCTGAGCGTCTATTCACCCTATCAGCTCAGGACCACAGGCGAGTACATTCACTGATAGTTTTCATTGTCTTGATATCTGCTATATCCGATTCAGTTGTAGTGTCTTACTTGATTTCCAGACACGATATTTTACGGACTAGTATATGTCGGATCCTGTCATGAGATGTTGTTCCCGGATTACTTGGTATATTGGTACATGACTCGATTTGTTACTTGTACTTGTATAGACATGGACTTGGGAGTGGGCTGATCACCTGCTCTTAAATTCCGTGTCATGACGTGTTATGTCCGGATCCTTTATACTATTCGGGGATGGGGAGTTATTAGTGGTTGTGTGATCAAAATACCCACTTGTTGTTTCACACTTGTACTCGACACTTGTTCATAGCTACTTGAACTTTCCATGGTGACCGGCCTTATCTTCACACTTGTTATTTCACACTTGTTATTTGTTCGTAGCCGGTCAGATGGAAAGCTTAAACATGTTTCCCAAACCGATCACATGACGCACTAATAATTCAAGGCACATTTTCATATTTATTTATCCTAGGAGGCTAAGTTATGTTCGGGAGAAGAGTTACAACCCCTGTCCTTGTTTGGTTTAAGGGTTGTAACTCGGCTCCCGGATAGTTCCTAAGCAATCCTACATACATATTGTTGCTCTATTCGGTATTTACACCTATTATACATTTCCTGCTGGTTTTACCCTGTACTTTACATATCCTTGTCTTGTATTTCATTATACTGTCTCTTATAGCTTTTGTCAATTCATATGGAACTGCTGTTGGTGTTTGTACTTGCTCATTTTCCTGACAGGATACCGTTGACAAATTTTACAGATGACTCTGAGACTGACTGTCCGACCTACTATGGGGTTGAGTCTGATGGACTAGATTTAGACTGTGGCTTGTTGGTAGAGCCACTAGATTTTGCTCACACTGAGTAGTATAGTTTAGCTAGATTTGCCTGGCCTGCGAGCCAGCTAGCACTTTCAGATTTGTAGTATCTATTATATATTTTCTGAGACCATGGTTGTTTGTGTATAGCTCTGACTTGTGGTTCTTTGACTCATTTCCTGTTTTATCTATCATATTTTTCCTTTTCATTCTATCTACCCTAGTTTTGATTATGTGATTGAGACTGTATTGCTATGTCACCTCCATTCGGAGTGTATATACTATACAGGTACATTTATCTGTTTTAGTCCTAGTATTACAGACCCTATATACAGCGTTCTACCGCCGATTCTGCGGCGTAGGCTGGACGTAACCACGTACTCGTGCCCCTCTTCAGGGTGCCGGTCGTGACACTATAGCATTCATCAATGCATATTCTCGATCGGTGACAAAAATAGACGGCTCTTTGTGTCCAGTGTAAAGTGTCTTCAATTTGTTCAATGCCCATGTATAATCATCTACTGTTTCATTCTTCAAGAAACAAAATACAACTGAAAATGATTTACCCGTTGACGTGAAGCCGACAATGTGGAAGAGTGGCATCTTGAATTTGTTACTCTTGTACGTACAATTAGCCACCAAGACATCGGCAAAAGACCGTGCCAAATGCGTACACTCCGGATGCACCCAAAACATAGAGGTAATTTCATTGGACGGCGGATGTCTTCTATGGTACTCCACATAGTGATTGTCGGCAAGTAACTTCATAACTTGTTGCATCGCCATTCTTCCTCTTAGGGTATTTGTCCTCGATATCGAGAGTGCATTGTAGATTGTCTTCATTGTTGACTTGTTCTGTTCATTCTTCTAGCGTACCGCGGAATAAATTTGCTTCGGACCGACTCCGGAGCAGGACAATTCTTCAACTAACTTCTTCTCCTGTTCGTTCAACCTTCCGGCATAGGGATGACCGGTAAGTGTCTCCGCCACCGCATGATTGTGCATCCCATTTCTGACATCAACTGTCCACTTTCCATCATTTCTTGAGATAAGCACAATCTTGAAAGGACAACCGCACTTTCTGGACCCTACCGCCTTCTCCGAGACTTTTTTCCAGGCACATTCTTCTTTCCTTCGATGAAGCCTAAATGTCCCACCTCTTTCGCATCCAAGATCAGCAGTTTTACGACACGACGAGCCTCGTAATGACCTTGAAATGACAAGAACTGTGTTTACTTGCCTTCCAACTTGTCTGCACCATTTTAATGCTTCTTCATAAGATTCAAATGCGACATCCATTGAGAATATATTACTCAAGTCAACGGAAATAGGAGGTGGTGGGCCCTACATTTAATTTCAAAAAAAATGCCAATCACAATTACAACCAAAATTACAATATCAACAACTTCAAGACTGTCAAGGAAAATTGCCCTTCCTTCAGAACTGTACAACATACATTATGGCAGTCCATCGTGTTTTATAGACTGCCAGAAAGTCTGGCAGTCCTGTTTTACACTAGTTCTTAACAAAGACTGCCAAATTTTATGGCAGTCCTTCGTGTTTAAAAGACTGCCAGCAAGTCTGGCAGTCCTACTTAACACTAGTTCTACACATTGACTGCTGAGTTATGTGGCAGTCCTACGTGTTTTATGGACTGCCGGAATGTCTGGCAGTCCAACTGTACAGTATTTCTACATATAGACTGCCGCATAATCTGGCAGTCCTCGTTACTTCTTGGACTGCCATGTTTTGCGACAGTCCTATTTTACACTAGTTGTACAAATAGACTGCCGCGTAATATGGCAGTCCTTTCTCTTCTATGGACTGCCAGAAAGTCTGGCAGTCCTCTTGTACAGTCGAATGCGTAGCAGTCGGTCGGAAATTTACCGAGAGTTCTTCGGGTGTTTTGTCGTGTTGTTCGGAAGATCCGGGTTCCTCGATTGATAGACGTGATCCACTTTCTTCCATAATTTATACATTGGGACAAAATATAAGATTACTTAAAAAAAAAACCTCAGAAATTTTGTCGTTTAGCGGACGTCATCGTACCGAATATTCTAGGAATCTTCCTTGGAAAATCTTCTAGGGTTTGGAGAAATGTGGGGTTGAAAAAAGTGTGGGGACCAGACCTAGGGTTAGGAGAAGAAAGAGGGAGAAAGAATGGAGAGTGAGGAAGAAAAGGAAAAAAAAATAAGAGTTAACTTTTATACCTACAACTTGGATAGTCCTGAGTAATTTTTTCAGTGGTAAACTTGTAAATAATGAGAAACAGTCACTTGGACAGCCCCGAGTAAAAAACGCTGTGCCCTTATAATTAGCCTAGTATTTTGGGCTTTTAATTAAAAGGTTGCAAGTTCAAATCTCACCTCTCACATAATTAAGTTTTTTTTTGACCATTCTTGTTTGAGTTTTAGCATATTTTTTGCTATTAAAGTCCAATTAACATATCAATATATGTAAGTAGTACGACCCCCTCCATAATTTTGATCTTCGTTCCGCCCCTGTGTGCATTACTACAAAAATCGTTAACCGTAATACTTTGTAGATGATACTTTAGAGGAAGAGAAAGAATGGACTCGTTACTCCTATCCCAGAAGGGAAAGGTGCCACCGGCGGCGTACGGATCCGACGCTGGGCAGAGGGTTCTTGGCTGGGCTCCCATGGCACGGAGGCTTCGCCATCGACGGCGAGTGGTGGTTCTGCGGTCACAAGAGGGGCGGATCCGGGCATCGCTGGCAAGCCTGATGGCTCGGAAGCAGTGGATGAGGGGACCACGGCTCCAGCGTTCCCGTAGGCGGCAGTCGCGATCACTCTGGACCTCGCGGCGGTGGCAACGGCGGTCGCTGGTGATCCGGTGCGGTTTTGGCGCTGGTCGAGCAGTACCCGGGCTATCGGTGGTGTCGATACCGATGCGGCGTTGCACGAGTGGAAGCATCGGTTGGCCGACGATTCACGACACCAGGGACATCCGCAAGGGGGCCGCCGAGTTCGGGGACCTCAGGTTCAGGGTGCTTGACTCGGCTGGGCTCGAGACGAAGGCCCCCTCCGACACCATCCATAGCCGCACCACTGCGATGACCTGGAACGTCCTCGCCGGGTCCCAGTTTGCCATCTTCTTGATCGATGTCAGGTTCGCTTCTCGACTTCTCGGAATTTTGGAGGAAAAAATGCGTTTGCTAGCTTGATATATTCAAATGTCGGGTACCAAACTATGAGTCAGGAAAACTATAAAGTAGAGTCGAAATGTTCTTGTGTCGGTGTCTTGTTCGTGTCTGTGCAGAACAGTCAAAGAACTCACATGCAAAAAAGGGTTCTTTTTTTATGCCCACCTAGTGTTTGACGAAATACTCCAGTGGATTTTGTCAATCACTTGGTGAAGTGTACTAGATGTATGTTTTTTTTTCCTTGCTAGATATGACGTGCTTTTGGTTTTTCATTGCATGAATCCACAATGGCGGTCATTCTTTGACCATGAAAGAGGATTTTAGGAACAAAGTTACTTGGAAAGAGTTTTGAAGTGTGGCAAGCCGGTGCTTTTGGGCTTTGCAAGTTCTAACTAATCAAGCCATTTTTTCTTCCACATCTTATTATTTTAATCCTTTGTTTGTTATTTCTTAATTATTTTGACTACATACAATTGCAATGTAATATTTGTAGCTCTCTCCACCTTTTATCGATTGATATGTTCCTAAAGTAACTATAGATTTTATACTGACCAACGAATTTGGAAATTCCTTCCAAAGAATGTGAGTGCCGTCAAGAGTAGAATGATGGACCAGTCCATGACCAACTGCATGGATTCTTTCTCCAGGCTTTCTCACTCTAGAATGGGTTCTTTACTTTTTGTGTTAAATATATCTGGACTCTTCTTTAGGAACTAGGAACGTTTATTCTTTAACATTTTTATTTTTAAACCTATCTGGAGTTAGATAGCTTCTCCTTCCTATTTCATGGTTCAGTATTTCCAACAACTTCATATTATTATTTCAAATATTCGTTTGAATTTATTTATTATTTATTGCAAACACATGCACCTGACATACATCTTGTAGCAAATTAGACAAGAGTCTTTTTTAAATTTGGACAAGTCATGCTCTCCACATTAAAAGATATAAGGGCTACTACAAACTAGAGTGCATCCTTCTCCCACTTGTAATCATTTGGACCCTTTTTCTTTTCAGTTTAAGTTCTCTCTCGTTTCACTTATTTCATATGCTCCCTTCATTTGTTTCATTTTCTTAATGAATTTGGGCTGCATGGATGTTGGTATACCTTTATAACTCTGTGAGAGTGCCTCCATGAGTCAGTTGCATACCTGCTTTACTATAAAAAATAGAAGAAAAAAAGGAAAAAAGAAAGAAAATTAGTTTATATGATACATGGGCGCATCCTTGCTGTGTCATGCCACACTTCCTTGGTGTGTCATGCCACACTCTTTCAGGAATCAAGATCTATTATTTGCATATGTACAGCGTTCCGAACAGTAATGAGTGGATGGATGTTGGCATACCTTTATAACTCTGTGGGAGTGCCTCCATGAGTCGGTTGCATTTGCATACCTGTTTAACTATCAAAAGTAGGATAAAAAACAGAAAGAAAAATACTTTATAACATAGGCGTACCCTTGTTGTGTCATGGCTTACTCTTTCAGGCAAGGTTCAAAGTATCGGTATCGGACTATTCCAATAAGTATGGGATCGGCAGTATCGGAGGTTTCGGATTGGAGTATCAGATTTTTTGGTATCGGAAAGCGAAAACATTTTAGAAAATATATTTTATACATTTAGGCATAATTTCAATATTTTTAGTGTTGTTTCTTAGTAGTTTTGAAATTGAATGAAATAATAGTCACTCTTACTCATTGATTTACATACGATAGATACATTTTCTTCTTTTACATGTTTATAACGTTTCTATGCTTTTACACTCTTGTTGAATGGCCTTTTTCGTTCAATTTTCTTTGCCGAGTTGACCGGAAAAGAGACCCCCAATGTCGGTATCGGGTATCGGTCGGTATCGGATGGGGACATGCCAAATTGTATTGGTATCGGCCGGTACTGCGAACTATGCTTTCAGGATCTATTACTCACATATCTAAGCTGTGCACAGCATTGATGTGTGTAGATGTTGGGCATATAACTTTATAACTCTGTTGGTATGCCTCCATGAGTAGTTGCATACTTGCATCAACAATTCATAACGGACACACATCATAAGATGAAAAAAGTCTCTGTCCAGAACTCATTGAAGGCATAAAATCATTGTAATAGATAAACTAATTCTACAACATTGTCTGATTATATTGACAACGGGAAAGTGTAGAGAATAATTGTTGTGTGTTTTATTAATTGGCTACTCCATTACTTATAGGGAGTCTAGCTCCTCTTCATATTATATTTTCCAATGTAGGACTAAATCCCTTATTAGTTCTCAACACTCCCCTTCAAGATGGACGATAGATATTAATCATTCCCATCTTGTTATATAGCTTCGACAGACTCAATGAACTAAGACCCTTAGTCAGACAGTCTTCTGAGCGAACATGATCAATCTTCAGTATCCCTTGTTCCAGCTTCTCTTTGATAAAGAATCGATCGATCTCGATGTGCTTCGTTCTGTCGTGCTGAACTGGATTGTTAGCTATACTTATTGCAGCTTGACTATCGCTCAGAAGACGTAACGGTGCTCCCTTGTCCAGCTTCAACTCTGTTAGCAACGCTTTCACCCACAGCAACTCCGACACTCCTAAAGCCATTGCTCTGTATTCTGCTTCAGCTGTAGACCGTGCTACCACAGACTGTTTCTTGCTTCTCCATGAGACCAAGTTTCCTCCTACAAAGACACAATTTTCCGTGGTAGACCTTCATTGTCTATGCAGCTCGTCCAGTCTGCATCGCAGTATCCTTCAACTTCTATACATCCATTCTTCTTGAGCCATAGCCATTTCTCCGGCGTCCCTTTCAGATATCTTAAGATCTGAAACACTGCATCCATATGATCCGTTCTTGGATCATGCATGTAGCAACTTACTACACTCACCGCAAATGAGATATCAGGGCGACTGTGCCCCAGATAAATTAATCTCCCTACAAGTCGTTGATATCTTTCACGATCAACTGACTCTCCTGCTTCTGCTTCTACCTTGTACTTCTGGTCAATTGGAGTGACTGCTACTTTGCATCCCAGCATCCCTGTCTCCTTCAGCAGATCTAGTACGTATTTTCTCTGTGAGAGAACAATTCCTTGTTCGCCTTCACACACCTCGATACCTAGAAAGTACCTCATCGCTCCTAAATCCTTCACCTCAAACTCCTTCGCGAGTTTTGACTTCAGCTTAGCGATCTCGACTTCATCATTATCTGTGATTACTATATCATCCACGTATACAACAAGTATAGTGATGTGGCCTCTTGCATGCTGAAGAAAGACCGTATGATCTGCATTTGCTTGATGGTATCCCATGCCTGTAACAGCCTTTCTGAATCTGTCAAATCAGGCTCGAGGAGATTGCTTGAGTCCATATAGCGACTTCTTCAGTTTGTACACTTTTCCATGCGATGTTCTTCCGTCTGATTCCGTAGCGTAGCACCCTGGCGGGAGTTTCATGTACACTTCTTCTTGTAGGTCCCCATGGAGAAAGGCATTCTTTACATCTAACTGGTATATCTTCCACCCATAGTTTGCTGCAATGGAGACCAGAGTTCTTACGGTGCTCATTTTCGCTACTGGAGCAAACGTCTCATCATAGTCGATACCATATGATTGTGTTTCCTTTTGCAACCAACCTTGCCTTGTTTCATTCCACTTTTCCTTCTGACGTCTCCTTTACTGTGTATACCCATTTGTATCCCACAGTTTTCTTCCCTTTGGGTAATGGAACCAGCTCCCACGTCTTATTTTTCTCCAGTGCCCCAAGTTCTTCCATCATTGCAGCTTTCCACCTTGGATCTTTCTTTGCTTCCTGCCAACTTTTGGGCAACGAAGTAGAGTCTAATGATGCAATGAAGGCTCGATAATTTGAAGAAATGTTAGAATAAGACAGATAGTTGGCAATATCATGTTCATAATCATCAAAACGACTAGGAGCCTTACCCGCATTGATGCGAGAAGATCTCCTTAAGGGAGCAATAGGTGGTGGAGAGATCATACCATCAGAGTCAGAGAGATCCGCATCAGAATCAGATTAATTCAGTGCGGGGGCAACATCTTCAAGAGTTGGAGCAGGAGTAGACGAGGGACTTGGCACAGGGCACGGTACAGGCACAGTACTGGACTTCTGTTGTCTCCTTCTGTAGACTTGGAGCTCCTTTTGCACTTGGAGCTCCTTTTCCATTGTCTGCTGCTCCCCCTGTTTAAAATATGTATCTTCTTCATCTTCTGTATCGGAGTCACTGCTTTCTTCTCCTTTCGTCCAGTTTTCTACGACCGGACATGGGACCGATCCGACCACCACAGATGGACTTATTTTTTCTCCCTCACATCTAACACCCTCTGTGTTAGGTGTGTCACCAAACGCTGAACCGTCATCCGAACCATAATATAGTTCTAGTTCTCTGAATGTAACGTCCATGCTTACAAACATCTTCCGCTCAACTGGGCTCCAACATGCGTATCCCTTCTGAGTTGTCGTGTACCCAACAAAGACAATTTACCCGCTCTAGGATCCAGTTTGCCAACTCCTGGCCTATTATCTTGGACAAAACATACACACTCAAATACTTTCAGTGGAACAGTGTACGTGGTTGCACCAGTAAGCATCTCCAACGGTGTCTTCTAGTCCAATACCTGAGATGGCATTCTGTTGATGAGATAAGAGGCCGTTAACACCGCCTGCCCCCATAAGTGTTTCGGGACATTCATAGCCAGCATCATCGTCCGTGCGACCTCCAGCAGGTGTCTGTTCTTCCGTTCGGCCACACCATTTTGTTCCGGTGTATAGGCACATGAAGTTTGGTGTAGTATTCTATGAGTGGATAAATACTCAGCAACCTTCTTATTTGTATACTTCGTCCCATTGTCAGACCGTAAGCACTTAATTTTAGTGCCATATTGTGTTTCTACCCGGCGATGAAAGTCTCGAAATGCCTCAAAGACGTCACTTTTATTCTTCATAAGGTAGACCCAGGTCACGCGAGTATAACAATCAATAAAAGTGACGAACTATCGAAAACCGTTAATACCGGTTGTAGGACAAGGACCCCATACGTCCGAATGTATCATATCAAATGCAGTTGAACTTCTACTTCCTGAACTCACATACGTGCTTCTGGTATGTTTACCCAACTCACATGCATTACAAAATAACTTCTCTTTATTAGCCCTCTGGTATAAGGACGGATACGATCGACTAATAATTTTAAAAGAAGAATGACCGACACGCTGGTGGTGGAGTAGCAATTCATCTTCTACACTGCGCCGTGAATCTTCCGGTGGTGTGTCTGCTACCAAAGATGCCAAAGCTTTGTCCAGTCCAGTCCTGTCCAAGTACCACAGCCCCTTATGCCATGTGCCAGTCCCTAGTCGTCGTCCTGTCCCCTTCTCCTGAAAAGTCACCGTAGGAATGTTAAAGGAAACAGTACAGTTAAGATCAAGAATAATGGCACTAATAGAAAGAAAATTGACGGGAAAAGACGGAGCATGTAAGACATTGGTGAGAGTGAGAGAAGGGGTGCATGCGACAGTGCCTTTACCCATGACAGTGCTGGAGTTACCATCATCAGTCTGAATGCTCTCCGGCGTCGGTAGGTGAGTATAGTCCTGGAACTCACCGCGGGACCCCGTGACATGGCGAGATGCCCCAGAGTCCATAATCCAACCTGGTTGGTGGACAGCTGTCGCAAGAGCACGCGCAGGAATACCTGTGCTGGTTTTGGGCAAAGCAAGTGATGTGATCTCCCGAGGTAGGGCCCCATGACTGCCATCCGAACCCAGCTTCGTGCTGCGTAACCTCGCGAGGAACTCCTTCTCAAGAGGGGTTAACTCAGCCAGGTGATTATCTCTCCCTTCCTCCGCCAGATTAGCTTTGTGCCCTCCAGAATAATTTTTCCTTCTACCAGCATAACCACCTCGACGTCCTGCGCGGCCCCGTCCACGATCACTCGACTGACTTTGCAGGAGTTTTGGACAAAATCTGATGTAATGTCCTGAGTCACCACAGTTGTGGCAAACACCAGCCACAGAGGGAGGCTGATTGAAGGCGGCAAGGGCAGACTTGTCAACAGCGGCTTGCTCCCCCTGAAAATAGTCCTTGTTGGATATCAACTTCAATCGAGCCTCTTCTTGTGCCATGGTAGCTATGGCTTCTACTAAGGTTGGAAGCATGGGCTGTGCTAGGAGTACATTCCTTCTATGCTCAAACACAGGGTTAAGACCCTTCAAGAACTTCATCATCCGTTGTTGCGAAATATAATCCAAGAATTTTTGGAAATGTTTCGCAAATGCTGGTTCGACTTGTGCATCTTCCATCCCAATAGGATCATAGTGATCCAGATCAGACCAGTATTTCTTCAACAGTGCGGCATATTCAGAGATGGTACGGTCGTCCTGGGCCACCCTATCAAATTCATCCTGCAGTTGGAAGACCCACATAGGATTGCCTGAGCCTGAGTATATATCCTTCAAAGTCCGCCATATATCAGCAGCAGCCTCCATCGCCTCTACATTGTCCGACACCTGGTCGGTCAAGGAGGCTGTCAACTATCCAGCGACAACATTGTTGACAATTTCCCAAATATCAAACTCCTTTGAGGAGGGATCATCTGGCGCCTTGGTTTGGCCATTGACGTAGCCAACCAAACCTCGTCCCTTCAGAGTCCGCATTGCCTGTCGTGACCATTTCAAGTAGTTGGACGTACCTTCCAACTTCGTCTCCAGCTTGTCCAGCTTTCCCATTTTGTAGAATGACGGATCCACATCAGTATGGATCACACGTGGGGTTGTCTCGGTTAATCTCTTGGATAAAATATCATCAACCAAGGCCTTCATCTCTTCTGCTGTCAGTTTACCACTGATCGAATCCATGGCGTCTTCAACGGTGATTCGTCGTCGTCTTTACGTAAAGTCTTCAACAGAGACCTTACGAATGCGCTGTCAACGTGGCCAACACCGGTGCGCGCATGTAGATCCTAATTTGCAGATCGAGAACGGAAAACAAATAAAGTATTTGTAATTCTGGAGGGCGTAATCTAGGAACAGATGGTGCAAATAAAACATTTGACAGCCATCCGTCTTCGAATAACCGTCCAAGTAATCTCTCTAAAATTAGGGTTTTTTTTTTTAAAATAGGGGGGGGGGGGTCGGCAGTAGTAGGGGGTCGTTGGCGGCAGCAGGGGGGGTGGCGTCGGGGGGGGGGGGGGGGGGAACTGCCGGGGGGGGAGGGGGGGCGTCGAGAGGGGGGGAACTGCCGGGGAGGGCAGGGTGGGCGTCCGGGGGGGGGGGGGGGGAACTGCCGGGGGGGGCAGGGGGGTGGCGTCGGGGGTGGAACGGCCGGGGGGGGGGGGCGTCGGCAGGGCAAGGGGGGGGGGGTTCGGTGGCGGGGGGGGGGGGGGGGGGCGTTGTGTTGGGGAAGGATTTTTTTTTTTTTTTTTTGGGTTATGGCTCTGATACCATGTAGAGAATAATTGTTGTGTGTTTTATTGATTGGCTACTCCACTACTTACAGGGAGTCTAGCTCCTCTTCATATTACATTTTCCAATGTGGGACTAAATCCCTTATTAGTTCTCAACAGAAAGTAACATAGAAACTAGGAGACTAGCGTAAGGTCCCCCTAATTTCTGCTCTCTGCTATCTGGCTCTTGGAAACTCTTTGGTGATTTTATGCCACATAATCAAAACATGGAAGGCAGGGGTACATTTTTTTTACTAAGAGGATGGAAAGTCAAGGAATGTATAGGGATCAACATTGATTTCTTTTTTCTTTATTGGAATGTGATCGAAACCAGTAAAGGTGGTTTTCTTTTACCATTTTCAGCATTAAGCTGTACTTTCCGTATCATAGTTTCACTTTTCAGTGAACAAAGGCATTCTCCATTTGGGAAACTTTAATTTTGTTTCCAAACACCATAGAAACTTAATTTCCTTACTTCAGATTACTTTCTACTGTCCAAATAATCGAGAGGAATATAGCTATTAGAAAGTTTGACTGCTCTTCTAGTTAATAATGATATGTTGATTTTCATCTTGTTTGGAGTTTACATACTTAAAAGTCGGAGATATATGTCTATATTTATTGATTCATTTAGGTTTTCTTCTCATGTTCTCCTGTCAACAAATTATTTTCCAGTATATTAAGCTTGTGGTGTTTACTTTCCTTTCTCGTCAACAAATTCTTTTCCAGTATATTAAGCTTGTGGTGTTTACTTTCCTTTCTCTTCTATCTCATTTGTTGTTAATTTTTTTAATTCCTGTTATGTTCAGTAACCTCAAAAAATACTGGAGGCTAATAAGATTGACTTGTATGCTTGATTTATTTCCATGACATTAAAACTGTGTACATGTGGCTTATATCCACGCAGTTGGGTCTTTGTTGTATACGGGAACACTATCATGTTGTGAGAGTAGGAGTGCAATACTATATCTATAGATCGTATGCATGAGAAAAGAAACACGAGACCAAGGTTACATGGAACACAGTACATCGAGCATCCCAAATACACAATATGTTTGTGTATGGGTGGGTTGGGGGGGAGGCTTATTTAGGACATTTATTGGAGTGCATGTATTTCGGGACCTTCAGTAGGACTAGCTACCCGCATGCGAAAGGATCCCCGTCTTACCATAGATAGTCTAAGATGGCGTGTTACCACTAACCTTCGTGTAGTTAGGCTGCATGCTAATATCAATTTTCTTGTAGGCCTATCGAAATGTTTGCAGGGATGAGTGCACTGCACACTATATTTATGAGGCTAACAATTGATGTAGGGACACACCTGTGACACATTTCTTTTACATTATCAATTGATATCATTGTTACAAGG
The DNA here is from genome assembly GCA_029216955.1 of Iris pallida. NCBI lineage: Eukaryota > Viridiplantae > Streptophyta > Magnoliopsida > Asparagales > Iridaceae > Iris > Iris pallida. The sequence continues at coordinate 972,498 of JANAVB010027997.1, forward strand.
AAGGATGGTAAGTTGGGTACGGTTTACTGTGTTCATATGTATATCTGGCTATGCAAATTGTTTACCATGTCACGTATACGCTCCATATTTCTGCTTATGAAACACTACCAAAATTTGTCAAATTTGCAACGTTTAGTTGTTATGTCGCTGTATTTTATGAATTTAGCGACGTCCTCTTAGAACGCCGCATGACGTCCATATTAGCGACTGGCTGCAACGTTCCGTGACTAAAAATAATTTTATGGAATAAGATGTCGCCAAATGTTGCCAGACGTCGCTATTGTTTTCATTATAGCGACATGTAGCAACGTGATGTCTCATACGTTGCTAAATATTATAAAATTTGCTACGTATAGCGATGTTCAATTATGACGTTGCTAATGTTTTTCATATAAGTTAACGGACTTTTTTTTTCCCATCCTCTCCAAAAATTTCCCAAAACTTTTGAGCCCCCGCGCGACCCCCTCCAGCTCCACAAAATTTCCCAAACTTTCCCACCTCTCACCTCCTCTCTCGATCACCATCACCGTCATTGTCAGGGTGGTGACATTTCGCTCACCGAATCTCCAAATCTCGACATGGAAGCCATGGAGGAGATCACTAAGCTCTCGTAGGCCATGATCCAGGCCGCCTACGTCCTCGCCTACGAGGACGTCGACGAGACCAGTCCCTCCTCCTCCCGCCATGCCTCCACCAAAAGCACAGTTAGTCTTCGATCGGTTCCCTCAAGTCAATAGCTGCAGCTCAAGATGAGCAAAACCTTAGAATTGTTTTCTTTCACAAGTAAATCATCATTCTTCAAAATCTTATTATTTTTATTTATTTTTCATCATTCCATAATTCCCATAAGTTATTTCTTGATCAGTTCTCTACCAATCCGATCTATATTCATAAAAAGTTGTAACAGATCATATGGAGACCAGAACTGGAGTCAGATGAAGGGAGGAGGAACACATAGCTTTGCTTAAACCGTCAAATATCTCATGGGTCAGTCTCGTCCCCTCCACGTCATGTCACTATTATTGTTATATGCGTCACTGAGAGTGATTATAGCAACTTCTTAATTTTTGATATCTTGATTTTTTTTTTTGTAGCCACGCAGTTCCTGTCGAGGCTGATCTCGTTCATCTTCAACACATGGATCGTGTGGAACCTCAGTGGATGCAACTATGCGGTATATCAGTTCTATATCTCTTCATCCAATTTTGGGCCCTTTAGTTCTGCTCAATGTTGATGTACATGAATAAGACAGGATACCGACATTATTTTTGTGTGTTAGTGTCTGTGCCCCATCTGATACCTGTCCGACAATGAGACAGGTGCGACACCCCCGAGTTTTTTTTTTCCGGGTGGTCTTGCTTCCTATCTATACTTGCTTGAGTTTTGCTTTTGGGGGTTATTGTCCATGTTGATCTCATCTCACTAGTTGTGTTGATTTTCTTCGAAATGGGAGTAATTGTTATAGATCGCTAGCTTTTAAATTGGTTTACTGCTAGAAAGAGTGGCGATTGTTTGACACTAAGAAAATGGGAAGATAGCCTTGCTTTTGTATCAGATATTTGGTCACCTAGGGAGTGAAACTTCCTCGACTTATTCTTAGGAAAATATTTCACCTGATAAATTCGGGATAGGCTGTGTTTTGCTTTCCCCTCATATTTTGCTCCCTCCATATTTTATTTCCTAAGCCCTAGATTCGAGATCGGGTGTTCTCCACCTAATAAAAAAAGTTCCGGATTGGGGATCTCCATGTTCTCCATCCTCCTTTCCTTTGGAGCTGCCGACCGGAGAAATAAAAGAAGCAAACGTTGATCGTAAGATCCTCATTCATCTCCTTATCCTATTAATTGATTTGATTTTCTAGCTAAATGTAGGCTTTGCTGACTAAGCGGCAGGGCAGGGTGCTGCCAAAGGAGGGGCCTATTCCGGAGGACAGTGGGAACAACGACAAAGGAGAGAACAACTGAATAAAAGTTTTGGGTGTCGGAAGAATTTTGGGGCTAAATTTGAGGCTGTGGAGGGGACCATTTCGGACACACCTGCTCCGCCAAGGCCAAGAAGGGGGAGAACAAATGGCAGCTCATTGCCGTCAAAATCTTCTCCAAAGCTAAGTTTTTCTTTTCCTTTTTTGCTAAATGAATTTGCTCTATTGTGGAGAAAATTGATTCAATGTGCAGAAAATTACTGAATGATTTGTTATCTTTCATGTGGTTATATATATATATATATATATTTTTGGAAAAAGGGTAAATTTTATTCCAAAAGCAATGCAATAATCTTACAACATACAATCATAGTGGGACTCCCACTCTTCGACGGTTTCGTTCCCTCTATATATGCCAAACTGAGGCCGTCAGTCGAACTCTGGCTGTCCGGAACCAGTCCTGCCCTCTTCCTCTGCTATTCCGGAGCACAGTGATGATGTCCCCAATTCCCTTTCCGAGTCACATCCATCCAACGCTCTACTCTGCTCAGACAAGATCTGCCATGCCAGGGCACACTCGAAGAAAATGTGCCCTATATATTCATTCTCCACAGTGCATAGCACATATTTAGGATCTGGGACCGGCGCTCCAAACGAACTCAGACGATCCCTAGTCAAAAGACGGCCCAGTAGAAGCTTGTAGACACAAAGCTGCATCCTCCTGGCGAGACCCTTGCACCATACTAACTCGTAGTCAGAACTCTGAGGAAAGGTGCGCCGGATGAGGTTGTAGCAGCTCCGGAATTGGAACTCCCTAGTTCCCGGAGCTGCTTCTGTCGGCTCCCAAATCCACCGATCAGCAGGCAAGTCAGGATCAATGGCAATAGTACTGATAATCCCACCCAGCTCCTCGGTAAACCGATAAGACTCCGGCCTCCACTCCCCGTCGCGTATGATACGACTACACGTCAGCCCACGCCTGTCCTCCTGATGCGTCGGGGCTCCCCTGATGTCCAATAGCGAAAGCCGATCTATCCAAGGATCCCGCCAGAGGTCCGTTCCAGAGCCATCCTTCATGACCTTCCAAATTGCAGATTTGAGAACCCCCTGTGTCTCAAGACAGTCTTAAAAGTGACTGAGTGATTGTTGTCAGTAGCACAGGTCCAGAAGTTGTCCTGCTTCACATATCTGCTGTGCATCCAGTCAGCCCAGAGGGACCCCCGTCGCTGAATCTCCATGCCAGCTTTAGCGCAGAGGCCTCCCCGATCTCCAGCAACGGCCTTAGCCCCACTCCTCCCTCCTTTCTGGGTCTACAGAGCTGCTCTCAGGAGATCGCATGCATACCCCCCTCCAAATGAAGTCTGCGCAAATCCGTTCCACTTTCCAAACAGTGGCAACAGGGAGGAGGATGGATTGCAGCCAGAAATTAGCTAGGCCGAAATCACCGATCTGACCAGCTCGATGCGTCCTCCAAAGGACAATCCGGCGGCTTGTCAACCTTCTACTCTCCTTTGGACGTACTCCACCAGACTATGGCAGTCCTGATCCCGCGCATAGTTGATTGTGAGAGGAACTCCTAAATATCTCACCGGAAGATCACTCCTCTCAACTCCCAGCACATCAGCCCGCTCCTCCTTATGGGACATAGGGAGCTGAAGTACACCATGCTCTTTTTTCTGTTCATCTGAAGGTCTGAGAGGGAATCCAACTCACCCATAATCTCCGCAATCGTCTGCATACCCTCCGTCGATGGCTGGATGAACACGAAGAGATCATCTGCATAGATAAGGTGGGTAACTGGGGGATCCATCCTCCTGAACAATGGGACCAGACTCCCACGGTGCACTGTCAGGTCCATTAAACATGTGAAGTATTCCATGACAAGCGTGAACATGTAAGGGGACAAAAGGTCACCTTGCCTAAGCCCACGGTTACTCTAGAAGTACCCATAAGGGATACCCTGGATGAGGACAGAGAAAGTGTGGGACGTGATGCACTCCCGGATCAATGCAACCCAGTGGTCCTCGAAACCCATGGCGGTCATCAGATGACAGAGGAAGTCCCTATTGACCATGTCATACGCCTTCCTCATGTCCAGTTTCACACATGCTTTCTTCCCTCCGGGTTTGCTAAAGCCCCTCATCATCTCGTGAGCCAGGAGGCTGTGCTCAGCGATCGACCTTCCCTTGATGAACGCAACCTGATTCGGAGATACCAAGTCCTGCATGATCCCCTCCATCCGCCGGCACATAAGGTGCGTAATTATCTTATAAATATAATTACTGCACGCAATAGGTCTGAAATCCGTCAGTGATGTCGCTCCCTCCCTCTTAGGCACCAAGGACAGGAAAGTGTGGTTCAACTCTTTTAGTAGTTTTCCTATGGTGAAGAATTTCTGCACCACCTCCAAGACCTGATACTTCAGAATGTCTCAGTGGCATAAGAGAATATATATATATATATATATATATATATATATATATATATATATATATATATATTGTATATATGCACATGCGTTGCACGAATTTAATGTATGTATTTTGCCAAGAAATAATTATTTCGGCATAGAATCTAATCATATTATAAAAGCATAGTTTGGTATAAGAGAAGTTGAAAAAGTTTTTATTTTTTCCTTTAACTTTGTAGTCTTATTTTAATTTTTCAGTTTTTTTTTCTCTAAAGAAGTGAGATTGTGCAAGTAATAGATTAAATGTTAAATAACTATCATCAACACATGCACCCGTCCATGCTCTACTAAAACATCATGATATACAATATTTCTCATATAAATTCCTTGATGTCCACGAATAAATCCTAAATTTTAGCCAAATCTTGTCTCTAGCAACTCCTCTCGATAAGGATATAAAGTTGACCATGACTAAAAATATATTCGGAAAGATATATCATTGCATTAGGTATAGACTATCATAGTAATTTATTTCGTGAATATTCCACATTATTCATACTAGCATATGTGCACGAGCCTTGCACGTATTTTAATATTCTTTTAGTTAATTTAGAAAAACTCTTTAGGAAGATCAAGGGGTAGTCTTCATAATTACTAAGTTGTCCTTACTAAAATTAATGTACCATTTTTAATTAGTATAGACATGTAAGGGTATTTTTGAAATTCAAAAGTTTCACCATCAAGTTTTCCTATTATATAGTAGAATAGATTAATAAATCCTATAAACTTAATGTTTTATGTCTTTAATGGGCTATACTTTTGATGTTTAATGACAGAGGATCTGTTAAAATAATACATCGGAAATCCAACTTTTGGTTGGAAAATGAAAAAGTAGACTTTAATAGTCACTTTACAATAGCAAACCGACTCTTGGTTGCGAAATAGAAAAAGTAGACTTTAATAGCCAGTTTAAAATAGTAATTAATTGGGTACAATGGAAAACATAACTAATTAAGATTGGGACATCAAACATTTATGGTTGTAACCAATAAAGTGTTGCAAAATTTATTAGTATTGGGAAAGTGATGGCCAAGTCAATGATCGTGCTTTAGCTATTTTTTCCCCTCCTTATTACAACTTACCTTTTAGAAGTCTAACCATGCAGCGTAACAGCCTTTCTGAATCTGTCAAACCAGGCTCGAGGAGATTGCTTGAGTCCATATAGCGACTTCTTCAGTTTGCACATTTTTCCAAACGATGTCCCTCCGTCTGATTCTGTAGCGTAGCACCCTAGCGGGAGTTTCATGTACACTTCTTCTTGTAGGTCCCCATGGAGAAAGGCATTCTTTACATCTAACTGGTATAGTTTCCACCCATAGTTTGCTGCAATGGAGACCAGAGTTGTTACGGTGCTCATTTTTGCTACTGGAGCAAACGTCTCATCATAGTCGATGTCATATGATTGTGTGTATCCTTTTGCAACCAACTGTGCCTTGTATCGTTCCACTTTTCCTTCTGACGTCTTCTTTCCTGTGTACACCCATTTGCATCCCACAGTTTTCTTCCCTTTGGGTAATGGAACCAGCTCCCACGTCTTATTTTTCTCTAGTGCCCCAAGTTCTTCCATCATTGCAGCTTTCCACCTTGGATCTTTCTTTGCTTCCTGCCAACTTTTGGGCAACGAAGTAGAGTCTAATGATGCAATGAAGGCTCGATAATTTGAAGAAATGTTAGAATAAGAGAGATAGTTGGCAATATCATGTTCATAATCATCAAAACGACTAGGAGCCTTACCCGCATTGATGCGAGAAGATCTCCTTAAGGGAGCAATAGGTGGTGGAGAGATCATACCATCAGAGTCAGAGAGATCCGCATCAGAATCAGATTGATTCAGTGCGGGGGCAACATCTTCAAGAGTTGGATCAGGAGTAGACGAGAGACTTGGCACGGGGCACGGTACAGGCACAGTACTGGACTTCGGCTGTCTCCTTCTGTAGACTTGGAGCTCCTTTTGCACTTGGAGCTCCTTTTCCATTGTCTACTGCTCCCCCTGTTTAACATATGTATCTTCTTCATCTTCTGTATCGGAGTCACTTCTTTCTCCTCATTTCGTCCAGTTTTTCACGACCGGACATGGGACCGATCCGACCACCACAGATGGGCTTATTTTCTCCCCCTCACATCTAACACCCTCTGTGTTAGGTGTGTCACCAAACGCTGAACCGTCATCCGAACCATAATATGGTTCCAGTTCTCTGAATGTAGCGTCCATGCTTACAAACATCTTCCGCTCAACTGGGCTCCAACATGCGTATCCCTTCTGAGTTGTCGTGTACCCGGCAATGACACATTTAACCGTTCTAGAATCCAGTTTGCCAACTCCTGGCCTATTATCTTGGACAAAACATACACACCCAAATACTTTCGGTGGAACAGTGTACGTGGTTGCACCAGTAAGCATCTCCAACGGTGTCTTCCAGTCCAATACCTGAGATGGCATTCTGTTGATGAGATAAGAGGCCGTTAACACTGCCTGCCCCCATAAGTGTTTCGGGACATTCATAGCCAGCATCATCGTCCGTGCGACCTCCAGCAGGTGTCTGTTCTTCCGTTCGGCCACACCATTTTGTTCCGGTGTATAGGCATATAAAGTTTGGTGTAGTATTCCATGAGTGGATAAATACTCAGCAACCTTCTTATTTGTATACTCCGTCCCATTGTCAGACCGTAAGCACTTAATTTTAGTGCCATATTGTGTTTCTACCCTGCGATGAAAGTCTCGAAACGCCTCAAAGACGTCACTTTTATTCTTCATATGGTAGACTCAGGTCACGCGAGTATAACAATCAATAAAAGTGACGAACCATCGAAAATCGTTAATACTGGTTGTAGGACAAGGACCCCATACGTCCGAATGTATCATATCAAATGCAGTTGAACTTCTACTTCCTGAACTCACATACGTGCTTCTGGTATGTTTACCCAACTCACATGCATTACAAAATAACTTCTCTTTATTAGCCCTTTGGTATAAGGACTGATACAATCGACTAATAATTTTAAAAGAAGAATGACCGACACGTTGGTGGTGGAGTAGCAATTCATCTTCTACACTGCACCGTGAATCTTCCGGTGGTGTGTCTGCTACCAAAGATGCCAAAGCTTTGTCCAGTCCAGTCCTGTCCAAGTACCACAGCCCCTTATGCCATGTGCCAGTCCCTAGTCGTCGTCCTGTTCCCTTCTCCTGAAAAGTCACCGTAGGAATGTCAAAGGAAATAGTACAGTTAAGATCAAGAATAATGGCACTAATAGAAAGAAAATTGACGAAAAAAGACGGAGCATGTAAGACATTGGTGAGAGTGAGAGAAGGGGTGCATGCGACAGTGCCTTTACCCATGACAGTGCTGGAGTTACCATCATCAGTCTGAATGCTCTCCGGCGTCGGTAGGTGAGTAGTCCTGGAACTCACCGCGGGATCCCGTGACATGGCGAGATGCCCCAGAGTCCATAATCCAACCTGGTTGGTGGACAGCTGTCGCAAGAGCACGCACAGGAATACCTGTGCTGGTTTGGACAAAGCAAGTGATGTGATCTCTCGAGGTAGATGACGCCCTATGACTGCCGTCCGAACTCAGCTTCGTGCTGCGTAACCTCGCGAGGAACTCCTTCCCAAGAGGGGTTAACTCAGCCAGGTGATTATCTCTCCCTTCCTCCGCCAGATTAGCTTTGTGCCCTCCAGAATAATTTTTCCTTCTACCAGCATAACCACCTCTACCACCTCGACGTCCTCCGCGGCCCCGTCCACGATCACTCGACTGACTTTGCAGGGGTTTTGGATAAAATCTGATGTAATGCCCTGAGTCACCACAGTTGTGGCAAACACCAGCCACAGAGGGAGGCTGATTGAAGGCGGCAAGGGCAGACTTGTCAACATCGGCTTGCTCCCCCTGAGAATAGCCCTTGTTGGGCATCAACTTCAATCGAGCCTCTTCTTCTGCCATGGCAGCTATGGCTTCTACTAAGGTTGGAAGCATGGGCTGTGCTAGGAGTACATTCCTTCTATGCTCAAACACAGGGTTAAGATCCTTCAAGAACTTCATCATCCGTTGTCGCGAAATATAATCCAAGAATTTTTGGAAATGTTTCGCAAATGCTGGTTCGACTTGTGCATCTTCCATCCCAATAGGATCATAGTGATCCAGATCAGACCAGTATTTCTTCAACAGTGCGGCATACTCAGAGATGGTACGGTCGTCCTGGGCCACCCTATCAAATTCATCCTGCAGTTGGAAGACCCGCATAGGATTGCCTGAGCCTGAGTACATATCCTTCAAAGTCCGCCATATATCAGCAGCAGCCTCCATCGCCTCTACATTGTCCGACACCTGGTCGGTCAAGGAGGCTGTCAACCATCCAGCAACAACATTGTTGACAATTTCCCAAATAGTAAACTCCTTTGAGGAGGGATCATCTGGCGCCTTGGTTTGGCAATTGACGTAGCCAACCAAACCTCGTCCCCTTCAGCGTCCGCATTGCCTGTCGTGACCATTTCAAGTAGTTGGACGTACCTTCCAACTTCGTCTCCAGCTTGTCCAGCTTTCCCATTTTGTTGGGTGACGGATCCACATCAGTATGGATCACACGTGGGGTTGTCTCGGTTAATCTCTTTGATAAAATATCATCAACCAAGGCCTTCATCTCTTCTGCTGTCAGTTTACCACTGATCGAATCCATGGCGTCTTCAACGGTGATCCGTCGTCGTCGTCGTCGTCTTTACGTAAAGTCTTCAACAGAGACCTTACGAATGCGCTGTCAACGTGGCCAACACCGGCGCGCGCATGTAGATCCTAATTTGCGGATCGAGAACGGAAAACAAATAAAGCATTTGTAATTCCGGAGGGCGTAATCTAGAAACAGATGGTGCAAATAAAGCATTTGCAGGCCATCCGTCTTCGAATAACCGTCCAAGTACTCTCTCTCAATTTAGGGTTTTTTTTTTTTTTTTGAAAAATAAGGGGGGGGGGTCGGTAGTAGTAGGGGTCATTGGCGGCAGCAGGGGGGGTGGCGTCCGGGGGGGGCAGCAGGGGGGCGTCGGGCGGGGCGGGGGGGGTGGGGAGAGAACTGCCGGGGGGGGCAGGGGGGGCGTCGGGCGGTGGGGGAACTGCCGGGGGGGGGGAGGAGGGGGGGAACTGCCGGGGGGGGGGGGAGGAGGGGGGGAACTGCCGGGGGGGGCACGGGGGTGGCGTCGGGGGTGGAACGGCCGGGGGGGGCACGGGCGTCGGGGGGAGGGGGGGGGGAACTGCGGGGGGGGGGGGGGGGGGCGTCGGCAGGGCAAGGGGGGGGGTTCGGTGGCGGGGGGGGGGGGGGGGGGGGGGTTCGGTGGCGCGGGGGGGGGGGGGGGGGCGTCGGGTTGGGGAAGGTTTTTTTTTTTTTTTGGTTATGGCTCTGATACCATGTAGAGAATAATTGTTGTGTGTTTTAATGATTGGCTACTCCACTATTTATAGGGAGTCTAGCTCCTCTTCATATTACATTTTCCATTGTGGGACTAAATCCCTTATTAGTTCTCAACAGAAAGTAACATAGAAACTAGGAGACTAGCGTAAGGTCCCCCTAATTTCTGCTCTCCGCTATCAGGCTCTTGGAAACTCTTTGGTGATTTTATGCCACATAATCAAAACATGGAAGGCAGGGGTACATTTTTTTTACTAAGAGGATGGAAAGTCAAGGAATGTATAGGGATCAACATTGATTTCTTTTTTCTTTATTGGAATGTGATCGAAACCAGTAAAGGTGGTTTTCTTTTACCATTTTCAGCATTAAGCTGTACTTTCCGTATCATAGTTTCACTTTTCAGTGAACAAAGGCATTCTCCATTTGGGAAACTTTAATTTTGTTTCCAAACACCATAGATACTTAATTTCCTTACTTCAGATTACTTTCTACTGTCCAAATAATCGAGAGGGATATAGCTATTAGAAAGTTTGACTGCTCTTCTAGTTAATAATGATATGTTGATTTTCATCTTGTTTGGAGTTTACATACTTAAAAGTCAGAGATATATGTCTATATTTATTGATTCATTTAGGTTTTCTTCTCATGTTCTCCTGTCAACAAATTATTTTCCAGTATATTAAGCTTGTGGTGTTTACTTTCCTTTCTCGTCAACAAATTCTTTTCCAGTATATTAAGCTTGTGGTGTTTACTTTCCTTTCTCTTCTATCTCATTTGTTGTTAATTTTTTTATACCTGTTATGTTCAGTAACCTCAAAAAATACTGGAGGCTAATAAGATTGACTTGTATGCTTGATTTATTTCCATGACATTAAAACCGTGTACATGTGGCTTATATCCACGCAGTTGGGTCTTTGTTGTATACGGGAACACTATCATGTTGTGAGAGTAGGAGTGCAATACTATATCTATAGATCGTATGCATGAGAAAAGAAACACGAGACCAAGGTTACATGGAACACAGTACATAGAGCATCCCGAATACACAATATGTTTGTGTATGGGTGGGTTGGGGGGGAGGCTTATTTAGGACATTTATTGGAGTGCATGTATTTCGGGACCTTCAGTAGGACTAGCTACCCGCATGCGAAAGGATCCCCGTCTTACCATAGTCTAAGATGGCGTGTTACCACTAACCTTCGTGTAGTTAGGCTGCATGCTAATATCAATTTTCTTGTAGGCCTATCGAAATGTTTGCAGGGATGAGTGCACTGCACACTATATTTATGAGGCTAACAATTGATGTAGGGACACACCTGTGACACATTTCTTTTACATTATCAATTGATATCATTGTTACAAGGAAGGATGGTAAGTTGGGTACGGTTTACTGTGTTCATATGTATATCTGGCTATGCAAATTGTTTACCATGTCACGTATACGCTCCATATTTCTGCTTATGAAACACTACCAAAATTTGTCAAATTTGCAACGTTTAGTTGTTATGTTGCTGTATTTTATGAATTTAGCGACGTCCTCTTAGAACGCCGCATGACGTCCATATTAGCGACTGGCTGCGACGTTCCGCGACTAAAAATAATTTTATGGAATAAGATGTCGCCAAATGTTGCCAGACGTCGCTATTGTTTTCATTATAGCGACGTGTAGCAACGTGATGTCTCATACGTTGCTAAATATTATAAAATTTGCGACGTATAGCGATGTCCATTTATGACGTCGCTAACGTTTTTCATATAAGTTAACGGACTTTTTTTTTCCCCATCCTCTCCAAAAATTTCCCAAAACTTTTGAGCCCCCGCGCGACCGTGCTCCCCCGCGACCCCCCTCCAGCTCCACAAAATTTCCCAAACTTTTCCACCTCTCACCTCCTCTCTCGATCACCATCACCGTCATTGTTAGGGTGGTGACATTTCGCTCACCGAATCTCCAAATCTCGACATGGAAGCCATGGAGGAGATCACTAAGCTCTCGTAGGCCATGATCCGGGCCGCCTGCGTCCTCGCCTACGAGGACGTCGACGAGACCAGTCCCTCCTCCTCCCGCCGTGCCTCCACCAAAAGCACAGTTAGTCTTCGATCGGTTCCCTCAAGTCAATAGCGGCAGCTCAAGATGAGCGAAACCTTAGAATTGTTTTCTTTCACAAGTAAATCATCATTCTTCAAAATCTTATTATTTTTATTTATTTTTCATCATTCCATAATTCCCATAAGTTATTTCTTGATCAGTTCTCTACCAATCCGATCTATATTCATAAAAAGTTGTAACAGATCATATGGAGACCAGAACTGGAGTCAGATGAAGGGAGGAGGAACACATAGCTTTGCTTAAACCTTCAAATATCTCATGGGTCAGTCTCGTCCCCTCCACGTCATGTCACTATTATTGTTATATGCGTCACTGAGAGTGATTATAGCAACTTCTTAATTTTTGATATCTTGATTTTTTTTTTTGTAGCCACGCAGTTCCTGTCGAGGCTGATCTCGTTCATCTTCAACACATGGATCGTGTGGAACCTCAGTGGATGCAACTATGCGGTATATCAGTTCTATATCTCTTCATCCAATTTTGGGCCCTTAAGTTCTGCTCAATGTTGATGTACATGAATAAGACAGGATACCGACATTATTTTTGTGTGTTAGTGTCTGTGCCCCATCTGATACCTGTCCGACAATGAGACAGGTGCGACACCCCCGAGTTTTTTTTTTCCGGGTGGTCTTGCTTCCTAGCTATACTTGCTTGAGTTTTGCTTTTGGGGGTTATTATCCATGTTGATCTCATCTCACTAGTTGTGTTGATTTTCTTCGAAATGGGAGTAATTGTTATAGATCGCTAGCTTTTAAATTGGTTTACTGCTAGAAAGAGTGGCGATTGTTTGACACTAAGAAAATGGGAAGATAGCCTTGCTTTTGTATCAGATATTTGGTCACCTAGGGAGTGAAACTTCCTCGACTTATTCTTAGGAAAATATTTCACCCGGTAAATTCGGGATAGGCTGTGTTTTGCTTTCCCCTCATATTTTGCTCCCTCCATATTTTATTTCCTAAGCCCTAGATTCGAGATCGGGTGTTCTCCACCTAATAAAAAAAGTTCTGGATTGGGGATCTCCAGGTTCTCCATCCTCCTTTCCTTTGGAGCTGCCGACCGGAGAAATAAAAGAAGCAAACGTTGATCGTAAGATCCTCATTCATCTCCTTATCCTATTAATTGATTTGATTTTCTAGCTAAATGTAGGCTTTGCTGACTAAGCGGCAGGGCAGGGTGCTGCCAAAGGAGGGGCCTATTCCGGAGGACCGTGGGAACAACGACAAAGGAGAGAACAACTGAATAAAAGTTTTGGGTGTCGGAAGAATTTTGGGGCTAAATTTGAGGCTGTGGAGGGGACCATTTCGGACACACCTGCTCCGCCAAGGCCAAGAAGGGGGAGAACAAATGGCAGCTCATTGCCGTCAAAATCTTCTCCAAAGCTAAGTTTTTCTTTTCCTTTTTTGCTAAATGAATTTGCTCTATTGTGGAGAAAATTGATTCAATGTGCAGAAAATTACTGAATGATTTGTTATCTTTCATGTGGTTATATATATGTTTTTTTGGAAAAAGGGTAAATTTTATTCCAAAAGCAATGCAATAATCTTACAACATACAATCATAGTGGGACTCCCACTCTTCGACGGTTTCGTTTCCTCCATATATGCCAAACTGAGGCCGTCAGTCGAACTCTGGCGGTCCAGAACCAGTCCTGTCCTCTTCCTCTGCTATTCCGGAGCACAGTGATGATGTCCCAAATTTCCTTTCCGGAGTCACATCCATCCAACGTTCTACTCTGCTCAGACAAGATCTGCCATGCCAGGGCACACTCGAAGAAAATGTGTCCTATATATTCATTCTCCACACTGCATAGCACACATTTAGGATCTGGGACCGGCATTCCAAACGAACTCAGACGATCCCTAGTCAAAAGACGGCCCAGTAGAAGCTTGTAGACACAAAGCTGCATCTTTCTGGCGAGACCCTTGCACCATACTAACTCGTAGTCAGAACTCTGAGGAAAGGTGTGCCGGATGAGGTTGTAGCAGCTCCGGAATTGGAACTCCCTAGTTCCCGGAGCTGCTTCTGTCGGCTCCCAAATCCACCGATCAGCAGGCAAGTCAGGATCAATGGTAATAGTACTGATAATCCCACCCAGCTCCTCGGTAAACCGATAAGACTCCGGCCTCCACTCCCCGTCGCGTATGATACGACTACACGTCAGCCCACGCCTGTCCTCCTGATGCATCGGGGCTCCCCTGATGTCCAATAGCGAAAGCCGATCTATCCAAGGATCCCGCCAGAGGTCCGTTCCAGAGCCATCCTTCATGACCTTCCGGATTGCAGATTTGAGAACCTCCTGTGTCTCAAGACAGTCTTAAAAGTGACTGAGTGATTGTTGTTAGTAGCACAGGTCCAGAAGTTGTCCTGCTTCACATATCTGCTGTACATCCAGTCAGCCCAGAGGGACCCCCTGTCGATGAATCTCCATGCCAGCTTTAGCGCAGAGGCCTCCCTGATCTCCAGCAACGGCCTTAGCCCCACTCCTCCCTCCTTTCTGGGTCTACAGAGCTGCTCCCAGGAGATCGCATGCATACCCCCCTCCAAATGAAGTCTGCGCAAATCTGTTCCACTTTCCAAACAGTGGCAACAGGGAGGAGGATGGATTGCAGCCAGAAATGAGCTAGGCCGAAATCACCGATCTGACCAGCTCGATGCGTCCTCCAAAGGACAATCCGACGGCTTGCCAACCTTCTACTCTCCTTTGGACGTACTCCACCAGACTATGGCAGTCCTGGTCCCGCACATAGTTGACTGTGAGAGGAACTCCTAAATATCTCACCGGAAGATCACTCCTCTCAACTCCCAGCACATCAGCCCGCTCCTCCTTATGGGGACATAGGGAGCTGAAGTACACCATGCTCTTTTTTCTGTTCATCTGAAGGTCCGAGAGGGAATCCAACTCTCTCATAATCTCCGCAATCGTCTGTATACCCTCCGTCGATGGCTGGATGAACACGAAGAGATCATCTGCATAGATAAGATGGGTAACTGGGGGATCCACCCTCCTGAACAATGGGACCAGACTCCCACGGTGCACTGTCAGGTCCATTAAACATGTGAAGTATTCCATGACAAGCGTGAACATGTAAGGGGACAAAGGGTCACCTTGCCTAAGCCCACGGTTACTCTGGAAGTACCCATAAGGGATACCCTGGATGAGGACAGAGAAAGTGTGGGACGTGATGCACTCCCGGATCAATGCAACCCAGTGGTCCTCGAAACCCATGACGGTCATCAGATGACAGAGGAAGTCCCTATTGACCATGTCATACGCCTTCCTCATGTCCAGTTTCACACATGCTTTCTCTCCTCCAGGTTTGCTAAAGCCCCTCATCATCTCATGAGCCAGGAGGCTGTGCTCAGCGCTCGACCTCCCCTTGATGAACGCAGCCTGATTCGGAGATACCAAGTCCTGCATGATCCCCTCCATCCGCCGGCACTTAAGGTGTGTAATTATCTTATAAATATAATTACAGCACGCAATAGGTCTGAAATCCGCCAGTGATGTCGCTCCCTCCTTCTTAGGCACCAAGGACAGGAAAGTGTGAAAGTGTGGTTCAACTCTTTTAGTAGTTTTCTTATGGTGAAGAATTTCTGCACCACCTCCAAGACCTGATACTTCAGAATGTCCCAGTGGCATAAGAGAATATATATATATATATATATATATATATATATATATATATATATATATATATATATGCACATGCGTTGCACGAATTTAATGTATGTATTTTGCCAAGAAATAATTATTTCGGCATAGAATCTAATCATATTATAAAAGCATAGTTTGGTATAAGAGAAGTTGAAAAAGTTTTAAAATTTTCCTTTAACTTTGTAGTCTTATTTTAATTTTTCAGTTTTTTTTCTCTAAAGAAGTGAGATTGTGCAAGTAATAGATTAAATGTTAAATAACTATCATCAACACATGCACCCGTCCATGCTCTACTAAAACATCATGATATACAATATTTCTCATATAAATTCCTTGATGTCCACGAATAAATCCTAATTTTTAGCCAAATCTTGTCTCTAGCAACTCCTCTCGATAAGGATATAAAGTTGACCATGATTAAAAATATATTCGGAAAGATATATCATTGCATTAGGTATAGACTATCATAGTAATTTATTTCGTGAATATTCCACATTATTCATACTAGCATATGTGCACGTGTCTTGCACGTATTTTAATATTCTTTTAGTTAATTTAGGAAAACTCTTTAGGAAGATCAAGGGGTAGTCTTCATAATTACTAAGTTGTCCTTACTAAAATTAATGAACCATTTTTAATTAGTATAGACATATAAGGGTATTTTTGAAATTCAAAAGTTTCACCATCAAGTTTTCCTATTATATAGTAGAATAGATTAATAAATCCTATAAACTTAATGTTTTATGTCTTTAATGGGCTATAATTTTGATGTTTAATAACAGAGGATTTGTTAAAATAATACATAGGAAATCCAACTTTTGGTTGGAAAATGAAAAAGTACTTTAATAGTCACTTTACAATTGCAAAGCGACTCTTGGTTGCGAAATAGAAAAAGTAGACTTTAATAGCCAGTTTAAAATAGTAATTAATTGGGTACAATGGAAAACACAACTAATTAAGATTGGGACATCAAACATTTATGGTTGTAATCAATAAAGTGTTGCAAAATGTATTAGTATTGGGAAAGTGATGGCCAAGTCAATGATCGTGCTTTAGCTATTTTTTCTCCTCCTTATTACAACTTCTTTTAGAAGTCTAACTATGCAGCGTAACAGCCTTTCTGAATCTGTCAAACCAGGCTCGAGGAGATTGCTTGAGTCCATATATCGACTTCATCAGTTTGCACACTTTTTCATGCGATGTTCCTCCGTCTGATTCTGTAGCGTAGCACCCTGGCGGGAGTTTCATGTACACTTCTTCTTGTAGGTCCCCATGAAGAAAGGTATTCTTTACATCTAACTGGTATAGCTTCCACCCATAGTTTGCTGCAATGGAGACCAGAGTCCTTACGGTGCTCATTTTCGCTACTGGAGCAAATGTCTCATCATAGTCGATGCCATATGATTGTGTGTTTCCTTTTGCAACCAACCTTGCCTTGTATCGTTCCACTTTTCCTTCTGACGTCTTCTTTACTGTGTACAGCCATTTGCATCCCACAGTTTTCTTCCCTTTGGGTAATGGAACCAGCTCCCACGTCTTATTTTTCTCAAGTGTCCCAAGTTCTTTCATCATTACAGCTTTCTACCTTGGATCTTTCTTTGCTTCCTGTCAACTTTTGGGCAACGAAGTAGAGTCTAATAATGCAATGAAGGCTCGATAATTTGAAGAAATGTTAGAATAAGACAGATAGTTGGCAATATCATGTTCATAATCATCAAAACGACTAGGAGCCTTACCCGCATTGATGCGAGAAGATCTCCTTAAGGGAGCAATAGGTGGTGGAGAGATCATACCATCAGAGTCAGAGAGATCCGCATCAGAATCAGATTGATTCAGTGCGGGGGCAACATCTTCAAGAGTTGGAGCAGGAGTAGACGAGGGACTAGGCACGGGGCACGGTACAGGCACAGTACTGGACTTCTGCTGTCTCCTTCTGTAGACTTGGAGCTCCTTTTGCACTTGGAGCTCCTTTTCCATTGTCTGCTGCTCTCCCTGTTTAACATATGTATCTTCTTCATCTTCTGTATCGGAGTCACTGCTTTCTCCCCCTTTCGTCCAGTTTTCCACGACCAAACATGGGACCGATCCGACCACCACAGATGGGCTTATTTTCTCCCCCTCACATCTAACACCCTCTGTGTTAGGCGTGTCACCAAATGCTGAAACGTCATCCGAACCATAATATGGTTCCAGTTCTCTGAATGTAACGTCCATGCTTACAAACATCTTCCGCTCAACTGGGCTCCAATATGCGTATCCCTTCTGAGTTGTCGTGTACCCGACAAAGACACATTTAACCGTTCTAGGATCCAGTTTGCCAACTCCTGGCCTATTATCTTGGACAAAACATACACACCCAAATACTTTCGGTGGAACAGTGTACGTGGTTGCACCAGTAAGCATCTCCAACGGTGTCTTCCAGTCCAATACCTGAGATGGCATTCTGTTGATGAGATAAGAGGCCGTTAACACCGCCTGCCCCCATAAGTGTTTCGGGACATTAATAGCCAGCATCATCGTCCGTGCGACCTCCAGCAGGTGTCTGTTCTTCCGTTCGGCCACACCATTTTGTTCCGGTGTATAGGCAGATGAAGTTTGATATAGTATTCTATGAGTGGATAAATACTCAGCAACCTTCTTATTTGTATACTCCGTCCCATTGTCAGACCGTAAGCACTTAATTTTAGTGCCATATTGTGTTTCTACCCGGCGATGAAAGTCTCGAAACGCCTCAAAGACGTCACTTTTATTCTTCATAAGGTAGACCCAGGTCACGCGAGTATAACAATCAATAAAAGTGACGAACCATCGAAAATCGTTAATACCAGTTGTAGGACAAGGACCCCATACGTCCGAATGTATCATATCAAATGTAGTTGAACTTCTACTTCCTGAACTCACATACGTGCTTCTGGTATGTTTACCCAACTCACATGCATTACAAAATAACTTCTTTATTAGCCCTTTGGTATAAGGACGTATACAATCGACTAATAATTTTAAAAGAAGAATGACCGACACGCTGGTGGTGGAGTAGCAATTCATCTTTTACACTGCGCCATGAATCTTTCGGTGGTGTGTCTGCTACCAAAGATGCCAAAGCTTTGTCCAATCCAGTCCTGTCCAAGTACCACAGCCTCTTATGCCATGTGCCAGTCCCTAGTCGTCGTCCTGTCCCCTTCTCCTGAAAAGTCACCGTCGGAATGTCAAAGGAAACAGTACAATTAAGATCAAGAATAATGACACTAATAGAAAGAAGATTGACGGGAAAAGACGGAGCATGTAAGACATTGGTGAGAGTGAGAGAAGGGGTGCATGCGACAGTGCCTTTACCCATGACAGTGCTGGAGTTACCATCATCAGTCTGAATGCTCTCCGGCGTCGGTAGGTGAGTAGTCCTGGAACTCACCGCGGGACCCCGTGACATGGCGAGATGCCCCAGAGTCCATAATCCAACCTGGTTGGTGGACAACTGTCGCAAAAGCACGCGCAGGAATACCTGTGCTGGTTTGGACAAAGCAAGTGATGTGATCTCCTGAGGTAGATGGCGCCCCATGACTGCCGTCCGAACCCAGCTTCATGCTGCGTAACCTCGCGAGGAACTCCTTCTCAAGAGGGGTTAACTCAGCCAGGTGATTATCTCTCCCTTCCTCCGCCAGATTAGCTTTGTGCCCTCCAGAATAATTTTTCCTTCTA
The DNA here is from genome assembly GCA_029216955.1 of Iris pallida. NCBI lineage: Eukaryota > Viridiplantae > Streptophyta > Magnoliopsida > Asparagales > Iridaceae > Iris > Iris pallida. The sequence continues at coordinate 991,741 of JANAVB010027997.1, forward strand.
CCAGCATAACCACCTCTACCACCTCGACGTCCTCCGCGGCCCCGTCCACGATCACTCGACTGACTTTGCAGGAATTTTGGACAAAATCTGATGTAATGCCCTGAGTCACCACAGTTGTGGCAAACACCAGCCCCAGAGGCAGGCTGATTGAAGGCGGCAAGGGCAGACTTGTCAACAGCGACTTGCTCCCCCTGAAAATAGCCCTTGATGGGCATCAACTTCAATCGAGCCTCTTCTTGTGCCATGGCAGCTATGGCTTCTACTAAGGTTGGAAGCATGGGCTCTGCTAGGAGTACATTCCTTCTATGCTCAAACACAGGGTTAAGATCCTTCAAGAACTTCATCATCTGTTGTCGCGAAATATAATCCAAGAATTTTTGGAAATGTTTCGCAAATGCTGGTTCGACTTGTGCATCTTCTATCCCAATATGATCATAGTGATCCAGATCAGACCAGTATTTCTTCAACAGTGCGGCATACTCAGAGATGGTACGGTCGTCCTGGGCCACCCTATCAAATTCATCCTGCAGTTGGAAGACCCGCATAGGATTGCCTGAGCCTGAGTACATATCCTTCAAATTCCGCCATATATCAGCAGCAGCCTCCATCGCCTCTACATTGTCCGACACCTGGTCGGTCAAGGAGGCTATCAACCATCCAGCGACAACATTGTTGACAATTTCCCAAATAGCAAACTCCTTTGAGGAGGGATCATCTGGCGCCTTGGTTTGGCCATTGACGTAGCCAACCAAACCTCGTCCCTTCAGCGTCCGCATTGCCTGTCGTGACCATTTCAAGTAGTTGGACGTACCTTCCAACTTCTTCTCCAGTTTGTCCAGCTTTCCCATTTTGTAGGATGACGTATCCACATCAGTATGGATCACACGTGGGGTTGTCTCGATTAATCTCTTGGATAAAATATCATCAACCAAGGCCTTCATCTCTTCTGCTGTCAGTTTACCACTGATCGAATCCATGACGTCTTCAACGGTGATCCGTCGTCATCGTCGTCGTCGTCTTTACGTAAAGTCTTCAACATAGACCTTACGAATGCGCTGTCAACGTGGCCAACACCGGCGCGCGCATGTAGATTCTAATTTGCAGATCGAGAACGGAAAACAAATAAAGCATTTGTAATTTCGGAGGGCGTAATCTAGGAACAGATGGTACAAATAAAGCATTTGACAGCCATCCGTCTTCGAATAACCGTCCAAGTAATCTCTCTCTCAAATTAGGATTTTTTTTTTTTGAAAAATAAGGGGGGTCGTCAGTAGTAGGGGGTCGTTGGCGGCAGCAGGGGGGTGGCGTCGGGGGGGGGGGCAGCAGGGGGGCTTCGGGCGGGGGGGGGGGGACTGCTGGGGGGGGGGCGTCGGGTGGGGGGGGGGGGGAGGAAACTGCCGAGGGGGCAGGGGGGACGTCGGGGGTGGGGGAACTGCTGGGGGGAGGGGGCAGGGGTGGAACGGCCGGGGGGGAGGGGGGCAGGGGCGTCGGGGGGGGGGAGGGGCGTCGGCAGGGCGGGGGGGGGGGGGGGGGGGGTTCGGTGGCGGGGGGGGGGGGTGCGTCGGGTTGGGGAAGGATTTTTTTTTTGGGTTATGGCTCTGATACCAAGTAGAGAATAATTGTTGTGTGTTTTATTGATTGGCTACTCCACTACTTATAGGGAGTTTAGCTCCTCTTCATATTACATTTTCCAATGTGGGACTAAATCCCTTATTAGTTCTCAACAGAAAGTAACATAGAAACTAGGAGACTAGCGTAAGGTCCCCCTAATTTCTGCTCCCTGCTATCTGGCTCTTGGAAACTCTTTGGTGATTTTATGCCACATAATCAAAACATGGAAGGCAGGGGTACATTTTTTTTACTAAGAGGATGGAAAGTCAAGGAATGTATAGGGATCAACATTGATTTCTTTTTTCTTTATTGGAATGTGATCGAAACCAGTAAAGGTGGTTTTCTTTTACCATTTTCAGCATTAAGCTGTACTTTCCGTATCATAGTTTCACTTTTCAGTGAACAAAGGCATTCTCCATTTGGGAAACTTTAATTTTGTTTCCAAACACCGTAGAAACGTAATTTCCTTACTTCAGATTACTTTCTACTGTCCAAATTATCGAGAGGAATATAGCTATTAGAAAGTTTGACTGCTCTTCTAGTTAATAATGATATGTTGATTTTCATCTTGTTTGGAGTTTACATACTTAAAAGTCAGAGATATATGTCTATATTTATTGATTCATTTAGGTTTTCTTCTCATGTTCTCTTGTCAACAAATTATTTTCCAGTATATTAAGCTTGTGGTGTTTACTTTCCTTTCTCGTCAACAAATTCTTTTCCAGTATATTAAGCTTGTGGTGTTTACTTTCCTTTCTCTTCTATCTCATTTGTTGTTAATTTTTTTATACCTGTTATGTTCAGTAACCTCAAAAAATACTGGAGGCTAATAAGATTGACTTGTATGCTTGATTTATTTCCATGACATTAAAACTGTGTACATGTGGCTTATATCCACGCAGTTGGGTCTTTGTTGTATACGGGAACACTATCATGTTGTGAGAGTAGGAGTGCAATACTATATCTATAGATCGTATGCATGTGAAAAGAAACACGAGACCAAGGTTACATGGAACACAGTACATCGAGCATCCCGAATACACAATATGTTTGTGTATGGGTGGGTTGGGGGGGGAGGCTTATTTAGGACATTTATTGGAGTGCATGTATTTCGGGACCTTCAGTAGGACTAGCTACCCGCATGCGAAAGGATCCCCGTCTTACCATAGATAGTCTAAGATGGCGTGTTACCACTAACCTTCGTATAGTTAGGCTGCATGCTAATATCAATTTTCTTGTAGGCCTATCGAAATGTTTGCAGGGATGAGTGCACTACACACTATAGAGGCTAACAATTGATTTAGGGACACACCTGTGACACATTTCTTTTACATTATCAATTGATATCATTGTTACAAGGAAGGATGGTAAGTTGGGTACGGTTTACTGTGTTCATATGTATATCTGGCTATGCAAATTGTTTACCATGTCACGTATATGTTCCATATTTCTGCTTATGAAACACTACCAAAATTTGTCAAATTTGCAACGTTTAGTTGTTATGTCGCTGTATTTTATGAATTTAGCGACGTCCTCTTAGAACGCCGCATGACGTCCATATTAGCGACTGGCTGCGACGTTCCGCGACTAAAAATAATTTTATGGAATAAGATGTCGCCAAATGTTGCCAGACGTCGCTATTGTTTTCATTATAGCGACGTGTAGCAACGTGATGTCTCATACGTTGCTAAATATTATAATATTTGCGACGTATAGCGATGTCCATTTATGACGTCGCTAACGTTTTTCATATAAGTTAACGGATTTTTTTTTTCCATCCTCTCCAAAAATTTCCCAAAACTTTTGAGCCCCCCGCGCGACCGTGCTCCCCCGCGACCCCCTCCAGCTCCACAAAATTTCCCAAACTTTCCCACCTCTCACCTCCTCTCTCAATCACCATCACCGTCATTGTCAGGGTGGTGACATTTCGCTCACCGAATCTCCAAATCTCGACATGGAAGCCATGGAGGAGATCACTAAGCTCTCGTAGGCCATGATCCAGGCCGCCTGCGTCCTCGCCTACGAGGACGTCGACGAGACCAGTCCCTCCTCCTCCCGCCGTGCCTCCACCAAAAGCACAGTTAGTCTTCGATCGGTTCCCTCAAGTCAATAGCAGCAGCTCAAGATGAGCAAAACCTTAGAATTGTTTTCTTTCACAAGTAAATCATCATTCTTCAAAATCTTATTATTTTTATTTATTTTTCATCATTCCATAATTCCCATAAGTTATTTCTTGATCAGTTCTCTACCAATCCGATCTATATTCATAAAAAGTTGTAACAGATCATATGGAGACCAGAACTGGAGTCAGATGAAGGGAGGAGGAACACATAGCTTTGCTTAAACCTTCAAATATCTCATGGGTCAGTCTCGTCCCCTCCACGTCATGTCACTATTATTGTTATATGCGTCACTGAGAGTGATTATAGCAACTTCTTAATTTTTGATATCTTGATTTTTCTTTTTTGTAGCCACGCAGTTCCTGTCGAGGCTGATCTCGTTCATCTTCAACACATGGATCGTGTGGAGCCTCAATGGATGCAACTATGCGGTATATCAGTTCTATATCTCTTCATCCAATTTTGGGCCCTTAAGTTCTGCTCAATGTTGATGTACATGAATAAGACAGGATACCGACATTATTTTTGTGTGTTCACTACAAGAAAATGCATTTTATGCGACATACATAATATGTAGCGGAAAGATGGATTTGTGTCGCCAAAGCATTTCTGCGACATATCGCGCTATGTCGCACGTGTGTCGCCGTATCCTTGTCTGGGAAAGTATTTGGCGACACAAATCCATCATGTCGCCGAAAATGCCCACTTTTAGTGACATGTTCTAATTTTTTTATAAAATAACATTTGGCGACATGTGTCTTGCGTGTCGCAGAAAGGTGATACTTTGGCAACATAACACATGTCGGAAAAAAGTCACCTTTTGCTGCACATGTTAATGTCGCAAAAGCTAATGTAGACAAATATAAAAATACTTTCTGCTACACAATTTGATGTCGCAAAAGCTAATGTAGACAAATATAAAAACACCTTCTGCTACACAATTTGATGTCGCAAAAGCTAATGTAGACAAATTTTTATATTGATTTATCATAATAAAAAATCGCATTTGAAACATGGATATAAAATCCTACTTCAAAAGAAACTTATAAACATTGAAATTTGTATTCAAAGAACTTGAGAATAAATAGCGACAAGTTATCGCACACAAATAATATCCAGTATGTGTTCATAAAATAGTCCAATAATGCAAAAGATTTAACTTCAAGTAATCCATTCAAGGAGAAACGTATTGTATTTCACAATCATTGTATTCCAACTAGACAAATATAATGTAAGCAAAAATACATGGATTCAGTGTATTCCAAAAAAATTAGCCAACAAAAATTATCTTTTCATTGCAAACATTACTTTCTCCAAAATAATGATAGATCTAATGATAAGAACATATTCCAAAAAATTGGCTTTGTTGTCCATGTGATCCTGCAAACAAAAATTAAAAAAATGCTTGTAAGTAAAAAAGAAAAGAAAAGTATATACTAAAAGAATGACAAATATCTATGAAGGCTATAAAATATATGAACACTTGTACAGTATTTTGTTTCACACAAAATAAATTTAGTAAAGAAAATGTGTCGACACAAACATTTGCTAGTGTTAACTCTTGAGCACATTTGCTAGTGTTAACTCTAGAAATCTTGTTATGAATCTGATACTCATATTGCAACCTCTATAATCTCTCCTGGAAGGATGTTATATATCTAGAAATCTTGTCATGTATGAGTGTGTGCTTAGTTTCAACACCATTAGGATCACAAATTTTTATACGGAAAAGTTGGTGTTATTTTCTTAAATGTTTTAATTTATTTGCTTTCATCTCATGCTCTAACACTATTAGCATGGTCTGTCATGAAACTAAAAATTTCAAAAGAAGTGCATCACACATAGAGAGAAAGAGAGCAGTACCCAAAAGAAGTTGTTGTCTAACCGCCCTCAGTTGATTCCTCCCCACATTCATCCGACGAAAGTAATCCACATCTCAACAACACCTCTTGGAACTTTTCAAGTTTCTGTTTCTGCGCCTTAATTTGTTGTTGTTGAATCGCAAGTTGTTCATTTTGGGCCTCAAGTTGTTGTTGTTGAGTATCATTAAGTTCCTTTAGTGATGATAACTCCTCTCTTAGGATAATCACTTCCTCACCATTATCCCTGGATGTGGTATTAGTATTACAAGGCTTACGGCCCCACTCCATATCCTCTCAAATAGCCCGATTTTTTTCCAAGCACTGCTACCGACATTTCTTCTTGTGACATTGGGATTGCATCCGGCTGAGAACACATAGTTCGCAAATTTTTAAGCTCACCCTGACATTTTTAAGGAACATAAGTAATTAGTTAGATTGTAAAGCAAAACTTAAAAACCTAGTGTTAACCCCTTTTTTAGTTTTAAGTAACAACCATACAACAAAACATTTGTTAGACTTACGTGTTTCTCCATACACTTATGATCCTACCAATCATCTTTCTTCTTACTCCAATGAGATTCCTTAAAAAATCTATAAAGTGAGGTATCACCGCCTAATTTCATGAAAATAACAGTTAAATATTGTATATGGAGAAGTAAATAAAATATATATTAAAATTTAAGTTAGAAATTGCAAAAAATGCATCAACTTCGTGGACATTGTCGCTGCAAATGACTTTGACCCGCAAGAATGATTCCATGGCAAAGAGGAACGTGCTACCACATTTTGCTCTGATCGTTTCTACAACATGAAACCAAAACAAAGGGTGAACATAAAGTAAAGTAGGGAAACAAAAAGGAAAAACCAGTCAAGTGCAGAACACTAAATTGGTTGGAAAAAAATTGCATACTTTCAAATGATTAGATCACTGAAACATAGAAAAAGCTTAATAAACATCATGTCAGTAAAAGCAATATATTCTGTTGACTGTCATTTCCTAGCATATAGCTGCACATCATGCATATTGATCTTGGTATGCACATCATGCATATTGATCTTGGTAGAGTGGTGAAGGTCAAACCCACAATCAACAAGTCAAGTGCAACAAACACGAGCAACAGCAACTACAGTAACAACAATGAAGTTTCCTGATTGAAACAATTAATTTGAAACAATGAAATATGAAATTTCTAGATGAGGGAGCAACCATGATTTCTAGCTTAAAGAAGTGTCATATCTGCGTTTATGAATGTCGTGGTGATTCAAAACTGAATCTCTCTACCAATATTACATTATTTTTCATTGTATCTGTTTAATGAGTCTGCATTTAAGTTTAAAAAAATGATAATTCCCAATTCATATTATTAATTTCTAATAATGTGTATACTGTTTTCTATCAATAAACATTTTTTTTTTTTGTTTGCAGAGAAATTGTTCAGCTATGGTCTCCTACAGAAAGAAACTACTTTACCAGTATACCGGAGTACTTCAAATGTGATTTTTTGCACCTCTCACAGATAACTTCTCTAAAATCGACGTGACACATGTAAAATCCGTGCTGCCTTTCAGGAATTAATTTTTGATATTTGTTTATCTATTCCAATCAATGATGTACATAACCTTTTAGCTAGCAATTCATCTCAGGCATTTTAATCTTCATCAAGAGCAATTGGTCATCTCTCAAATACAGAGGTGCCATATAGCAATTCTCAGTTGTCGCTCATGAAATGTTTATGATAGACTAGACCATGGCTATAATATGACAAGCAATTACAAGTTAAACAATGCCGGTGGATTCTTGCTTTGACGGAAAATGTAAACCAAATAACAGTAGTAACAAATTTATACAAAACACAAGACAGTATTTCTTCTATTCCTTGAGGGGTACACTCCTATATAGATTAAACTTTCTTAACAAATAATTAGGTATTTATCAAATTAGTTATAAAGGGCAAGCCAGGAATTCAGACAATAAAGGATCCAGCCTTTAGGTATGATGATTATTGTTGCTTGTTAAAAACCTCCTTTTACCAGTACAACACTTAAATTGATCTATCTAAAAAAACACTTGGATTGATAAAGATTAGACATGTAGTATCAAATATCAGCGCCAAGCGTGAAACTATATTCAGCAGTTCATCCAATCACTAAGTGTCACCGTAAGTATAAAACTGAAAAAGGTATTGCCTCAAATATTTTTCTTCTTTGGTTTGAAGTGTTAAAAAAGGATATGGTTCTTGTTAGAGCATCATTAGTAAGGCCCATCCCATTTTCTAGATTCTAGATTTAGAATGTAGGAGCTCATTTTGTAGAATAGTAAGTCTCATTCCTAGTCCCAGTTTCTACAATTTCGGTCCCAACCCATCCATGGGTGCTAAGGGTTGGGCCTCCCAATTTCTAGATTCTAGATTGTAGAAACTCGTTTTGTAGAATAGTAAGTTCCAATTTGGAGTCCAACTTTCTAGATTCTAAACTTTATATTATTTTTTTTCCTACATTAAATTTTGACCACACAATTTTTGGGACCGGAGCTCACTTTATAATTTTTACTATTCTCATACAAATCCAACCCATTCTACATTTAACTTTTTTTTGAAATTTTGGGCTCCAAATTGCATTGGAGAGTCCCAATTACTAATGATGCTCTTAGCGTTACAACGGACTAACCCTTACAGAGCCGAACGGAAAATGAGGATTCAAAAAGCCGACTCCAGAAATTTGGGATATAAAGACTTTGTTGTTGTTTGGTTCATGACCAATAGTGCAAGAATCAAGCAAGAATAGTTCCAACTTCAGGCATAAGATTGCAATCTTAATTCACAACCACCTTAACAGAACAAGTTTGGGAGTCACAGTTTCAGCCTGCTTTCTAAACCTTTCTTGGACTGACCAAGTATATCAACCTCTCTCTCTCTCTCTCTCTCTCTCTCTCTCTCTCTCTCTCTCTCTCTCTCTCTCTCTCTCTCTCTCTCTCTCCGTGCGCGCCGGTCAAATATATATGCAGACCAAGTTCCTCAAAGTTTACTTGTCCTGATAGAGAAATTGTTTGCTAACTTTTTTGGATGGATGGGAAACATACCATAAGCTGGGACACAATCTCCATAAGAAAGGGGCTACAAATAGCTGATACAAATGAACGGTGTTCAATAAAGCTACTATATAAATTCTTAAGTAATACATCAACATGCACAATCTTAGTGTGGAAAAGATATCTCAAGGATAGAAGTTTTGGGATATAACCGAGGATAACAATGTCTCGGTTAATTTCAAGACTATACTGAAGAAAAGAAAACTGGTAAAATGGCATATTAGAAACACAACAAATAGGGAACACACTGGTATATTGTTTGACCTTGGGCTACCTAATGGAAGGCTAATAGCTAGACGTTGGTGGAATGAACTCAATAACTACAGGAGTAACACACAAGTCAGCACCATTATTGAACATGAGATTTGGAGAGCAATAAAAGAGGACAGTCAGTCACAGGAGGACAGTCAGTCGCAGGAGTCATGTAACAGATGAAATGCATGGATACGTCAAACTAGGAGGAAGTCAAATTAATTTCTCATTAACAATGAATTTTAATTTAAATGTATTTACCATATATAATTCCTTTATTTCTAAAAGAGGTCAAATTATCATAGATGGATGTGTCCGTGCAGAGTACAATAGTTGCAATGCATGTATTAAGTCTTCCGGGAAAGATGAGATATTTCTGATGTCCAACAAAGGGGCACTCTATCTAAATCAGAAGAATAAATTCAAGTGTGGCAGCATGGCTAAAAGGGAAGGCTCCTGATATAACATGAAGTATATCGAGGACGTCAAACTAGAACACCAATAAGCATTTGGAAGTATATCACTAAGCACCAAGGCACTGTAATATCCACACTAAAGGACCGTGACATGAACTGAGAACAAACATGATGATCTTAATACATTTTTGGGCTAAATGAGCAAGATTAAAAGAGCCTCGTCAGTGTAATATCCACACTAATCCCATCAGTTGAATCCCTCAAAGCAAGAAGTTAAATGGCATGTCCTATATAAAAAATCACAAAAGTAGGAATAAAGTAATCGGGCATCATATACCTTAAATTTGGCATTTGTTGTCCAAACCCGATCAATCATGTACTCCCAATCCTCTTGTGAAACGCCTTTATATGAGTTGTTTCTGGGGTTTATGTCATCCTTCAACAACTTCATATAATGTGCATGCATGCGACTCCTCCAATCTTTGTATCTCAGCTGGCATATTTTCGTAATAGTCTGCCTTACGACTTCATCCTCATTATAATTTTTGATCTCAAATTTATCCTGCAAACATGTACTCAATAATATAGATTATTAATAAACAATATATGAAAATAAACCTAATTATATGAAGTAGTAAATAGATCCACCAATACCCGAACTCTTTGAATAATTGACTTCTTTAGGGTGTCATCAATGTCATCCCAATACATAACATTCTGAAGTGGTGCAGCAGGCCGAACTTCAACGCCAATCTGGTTTGCAAGAGCAGTAGCATTATCCCCAACTGGAGCCCTTTCCCTAGCGGGGATTGACACTTGAAGCTTGCCGATTTTTTTGTACCATTTTCTCTACAGCTTACCACGCGTCTTACCCCGTATATTTTTCTTCGGTGAACCTGTACATCAAAAGAAAAGAAAATAGCCTTAAGCTAGACAATAGATAGACCAGATTTCTATTTCAGACTTCATTAAAATCAAATAAGATTATATCCATTAGATTACCTGAACCACTAGCTAGTGACTCCATAGGACTAGGCACATGCATTTGAAGGTTATTGGACCCCTCAGCAGTGGTATCTTCAGGTGTCGACAAGACATGATGATTTACGAATGGGATCATTGTATACGACCTACACATACAAAATACATAGATATTAAGGCATTATTAGTAACATAATTTAAACACAACATATCACTCGAGGTTCATATCTTATATATTACCTTTTCCTTTGGTTGATTAGAAGGCACATTATTATCATCATCACTGCTGGATGAACTAAGCAAATCATCACACTGGCCCGGTCGATACTCATTACCATCTCTCTCACTCACATTTCTTTTGCTATTCTTACCAAAACTTGTTTGGGTGACCTTCTCAAATGGAGTTAATAAATTTGAGGCGCGAAGCAAACCCAAAGCATCTAATTTCCTTTGGTTACTAGCAATATTTTCATTTCTTTGCTTCTCATATGCTGACGTCATCCGGGCTGCTTGTCCGGGTCTTAAATATACTCTGCTCTTTGATTTTTCCATCTATGACAATAAAGAAACAAATGAGTTCCACAATCTAATTCCAATTTTCATTGTATGCATTCCAAATGTGTGAAGTTGGAGGCATTTGACACATAACAAATGTATTTTAGACATTCCAATGCAATAAGTAAGAAGCCTAAAGAAACTGAACAATAGTGTGCAAGCTGTAATATCAAGATATAGATCACATTTATCGTATAAGATACATTGTTCATAAGATATTTGATAATATACTCCTGCATACCATTACTACAGATTTCCAAAAATAATACAACAATAATACAACTCCCTGCACTGTTCAGATAAGCTCAGTCCACTGTTCACTGAGCAGTCCACCCATTGAATGTTCTGTCCTGCTCATCATGAGCAGTCCCTTTAATTTTGCAGTCCTTAGTTTACCTTGATTGCATCAATAAGCCACTGCCTTCATGAGTTTCAGTCGAATCCCTTTCATTTATTGTCCAGATAACTCATGTTCTGTCCAAAACATATCCTATAGCTTAGTCATAGCATTGAATCCCTTTCATTGAATCCCTTTCATTTATTGTACAGAAGAATGGCTTGAATTTTTAAACAGAAGTCAGGTTCTATAATGACCAAATCCCTCACTCCGGATGTTTTAACTAATTCAGTTTCAAAAACACATAAAAAAGAAGAAGGGGAAAATAAGCTATATCATTGAATCTCAACCATACGAAGAAGAAAGAGGATGTTCTTTTAAGCCGAAGCACGATACCATGTTGAGAGGACTCAACTGGGAAATTATATTGAGGTAGGAGGGTGGATATATAGGATGAGGAGATGTGCATAATAGGAATAAGTTGCATTATAGGAAAAGGTTACACAATAGACCCATTTACAGGATGCAAGTTTATGCAAGTAATGGAAAATTATAAACATATAGCAATCTGGACTAATGAAAGCTCTCAGTAGAAAGATACTAATAACATATCTAAATTGGAGAAAATCTTATCAACATCTTTCAAATTTTTACTTATACCATGCAATATTCTTCCAAACACAAGCAAATCAGAAATGTCATAATGTCAATTCATGAATATCAAAGAAAGAAAAAGTAGTGCAAAAATGTTAAGATTATCAAGTCAATGTCTCTTATATATTGGAACATGCTACTTTATAAGTAAAATCATATCACTAACGCGACTTCCTC